>CM031236.1:194138902-194651402 GCA_018340775.1 Taxus wallichiana var. yunnanensis
GCATTTTCAAGGGCATATATTATTACAAGTAGATAATGTTTTCTATCTGCTACATCAATTATTGAATACATTAGTGGAGGTTTTATTTTAAATTCCATACCACACATTTACATTGGGACTAAGTAGTTATACGTCATTATTCTCTATGCCATTGAAACTAGGAAACCTAGCTCAAGGGACACTATTACAATGCTACACACACAAAAAGACAATAAAACTACATCAAGTCTAAAATTTTGTACAACTCTTGGTGAAAATCACATTGGTGTGGTGTGCTGAGGTCGATCAATCTAACATATGCACTATTTATTCATCTAATGTTTATTTGAGTATTGTGTAGGTAGTCATGGTTTTCTTGAAGGAACGGGTGCAACTAAGAAGAATTGTAGTGAACTTGATATGACCTACATCAAACAAGGAGAAAAAGGAAGTGACACGAAATAACTAGGAAAAAGTTATTATGCTAACACTAACACCTGAATGAAGACGATACCACTTAGGTGGTTGTGTCCTTCCCAAAACTTTTTTTCCCTGTGATCATTAACTCCTAGTTTTAGAAACAAATCTTAAAGAGTCTTGGATTTACCTTTCCATTCGATCATTAGTCTATACCTATAGTTATAGGATGAGTCATTTTTATATCCTATCTTGTACTCTTGCTTGTACTTCTTTAACTAGATCTTTCTTGAATACTATTATATTTATTTGATCAGTAGTGTCATTACATAAATTTAAAATCCATTAAATCATTTCGTTAACATGATAACTATGTCCATGCCCTAGATTTATTTTCCTTCCTCTTTTTCTTCTATATCATGGATAATTCTTCTACCTTGACCTTACCCATGTTTTTTCCTAGATATCAACAAATCTTAATACATCCTTGTTACTACGCAACACCCACCTCACTACACAAACAATTTTACAATTCACTTTGTCACTATTGTAACCACCAGCTGGAATATGGAATTGTTACAACATCCTACCTCTATTTATCTTCTAATTAGTGCACCACTTCTCCAACCTACCACTCCATCCAAAACCTATGATATCATTGAGAAATTAAAGAATACCCTAGCTAAGATATCTCTCTTTGATTTGTTGTGCCAGGATCCTTATTTTCCACACCTTTAGAGGCTACCCTTATCTTTATTCATATCAAAAGTGATGACCCTCCAGATATCTTTTGCACATCTCTAAGATTCTTTCAATAATATCACCAATTCGAGCACATTCTCTAATGATGAAATTACTCCTGAGTCTTCGCCAATTCTCTTCCTCTTCTTATCATGGCTTGTATTCAAGATTTCAAATTGGGTTCTACTTATTGAAAATGACTACACATTCAATACTTTTCCTTTATCGTTAATTCCTTAATTCCACATTCTTCATATTGTAGTTGAAAATTCTACTACCATTGTTCATGGCTATAATACTAATACTCATGCATATATTGGTACTATCACTTTAGATCTATAAGTAGCACCCCAAACTCTTCACATTCCCTTTTATTTTATGGATTCCCCATTGAAATTCAATCTACTCTTTTTGGTTGAACCTAGATCCATGATATGCAATACATTCCTTCATTATGCATCATTGTGTCAATTTTATCTTTTAAGAATATGATCATACTATTACCATTGATCCCAAATCATTCAATTATTACCATATAGAAGTTGTTACCCCTTGCTCATTCCACCAATTGAACTTAATCATTCACACTATCTTAATACACATGATATTGGGGAGTCTATATATCCCAATCATATATCACCACCTACCATTTCTTCCTTCATTTAAAATCACACTATTGATCTCATCTCTTCTGCTATATCGTCTCATACACCTTTCACGTCTATTGTTAATCCCCTAGAAAATTCTACACAATACTTCCATGTAGATACTGATGATTCTAAGATGATGATGTTGTTGATACTATCGAGCTCACTAATGATTCTTTGTGTGCTTTGGATTTCACTCCCATGAACCTTGGCAAGTCTCTCTTTCATACTTAATATATTTCTACTAGTCCTAGTGAATATCAAGTTAAATATTCCATCACCCAACCACCACTAGTGCTATGATTTCTTTTTCCAATATCGTATGAAGATCTAGAGCCTATTCCTCCTCTTGTGGCCACTTCCTCATCTAGTAAGCATGGTCACAATGTTATTGTTACCTTTTTTCTATATCATTTCCTATTTTTGGTTACTTTACTTATGCATTATACATTGACCACAAGTATTGGAAACATGTCCCTCATGAGCCTACTTATTTCAAGAAATTTTTCACATATGAAGGCCTCACCCAATTGGGATTTACTCCTACCAATACCATCCCTTTTCTTGTGCCTCACCCTAAATATAAATAAGATATCATCCTCCTCGCATCTCTTGGTCCTCATGTTTTCCACGTGAATATTTGGGTTACACTTGACCCTTGTCCTTCTCCCTTACTCTCGGGAAATCTTGGCTTAGTTACATTAGTGGTACTATTGATCGACATAATACTCTTCTCACTTTTCTAGTTACTTCCAAATCTTTTTTTATTTGCAATGATTCATTCTCTAATTATTCTCCTAATGTAACACAATGGAATGCACTCAAGTTCCCTATTGGAAGAAAAATTGACTAAGGGAAAAGGGGTGAATCATTACTTGAAAAACTAATTTCAATTTTAGATTACTCAAATAATCAATTAATCAATTAACCATATATTAGAGTGTGCACAACAACATAAAACATGCATTCAATTAAACATGAATAGTAAAAACAACACCGGAAAAAAAAATATAAGTGGGAAAACCTCAAGGGAAGTAAAACCAATGAAAATTCTTATTATATCACTCAAATAAAAGTTATGTACTTTGAAGCACCAAATTTGTAAGGAGCACTACCCCCAATTTAGTAGAGCATCAACCCTACAAAGAGTACCAACCCCTTGTTTTGTGAAGAACCAACTCCACAAAAAGGATACAACCCCCCAAGATGATCAAGAATAAACTCAACCACACTTTTATTAATATATCTGATGTTTTGTTACTTTCATAACTTTTTGAGATCATTGATTCAGCTCCCTCTCCTTGAAACTCTTGCTTCAAACCCTAGCTACTCCAACACACTTTCTTCACATATCTTTACTGCAACCTCTTTCACACACTCTTCCAAATATATTTAAACTTCCATAAAATATTTAATAACTTAACATATGGCTTCATACCTAAAATCACACTCACAAAGGTTTCACTTTCATACACAAGCCCTAGTTCAAATTTGAACTCTAAACTCACTTTTATATGCATTTCACTTCACTAACATGAAGGAGGCTGGTCCGAGTCCTTTATCATGACCAATAAATCATAATAAATTCATTAAAATGTTAACCAACCACCCTTATAGTTCGTCCATGTCCAAAACCATCCATTTTGCACTAAAAAGACTCAAAATCCCATCACTAAGATGAGTAAAATCCACTAACAAAAAAACCATGATTATTAAATCTCTAAAACTCACCACACATGTGTAATATAACATATAACCATAATCCATAATATAAAATTTACTTTTACAATCAAACATTTCATAACATCGGCCAAAAGGCTAATAACATTCACCGAACAATTGTTTTCCTCAAACCTTGTCTTCACCTTTGGGCCTCAAGACCACCCAATATTAACTTAGACATGGCATTTTACCACTGTATGGAAGTATTAGGACCTTTAAATAATTTCTATGAATGTTATATCTCTTTAAACATCCATTTGTTCAAACCACAACCACTTTCCTCTTCGTGAAATCAAACTACCCAAAAACCAATTTTACAAACGCAACTAGTTTGCACCCATTATGTCACTTTTAAGAGCTCAAAATAACTTAAAAGGAAAAAAATCATCCCTATTCACTTTAAATGTGATATAAATCATCAACCCATCCTTCTCATAACTCAACCAGCTTAATCTTTGAGCCCGAGAAGACCTCTTCTTCCTTCTGGCAAATTGATCTCCATGACACATAAAATATCATCATCATGAGATAAAACTTATACCATTAAAATTATATATTAATATCATTTCCAAAAATTATTATAAATCCTTCCAACTCCAATTTTAAGTCCTTCAAACAAGCCCATCTCTGCAAACTTCTTGAAGCTGCCCCAAAGTTGTCCTTTTAATAGTATTCACAAATAGGGTACACTTTGTCATTTAAGTGCATCACCATGAACTAGATCCACCATGGACATCAAGAAAAACTCACATACTCAAAAAAAATCCATTTAAGTTTCAAATCCTTTTGAAAACCTTGTCCCAAACTATAGATACAAAATCACACATTTTGAGTCATTGTTTAGTCTCGGTTTCATTTTACTATTCATATAGTTCTTAAGTGAAAAGAGTAATAATTGACCCAAGTCTTTGGACATTTTTACATTGCTCGATATCGTATTTTTATCATACACCTCCACTTTCCCATTTTGTATTTCCATTCTACACTTTTCCTATTTCTGACTTAGGTTCCCAACTACGATTGGGGCACCCTAGGTGCCCTATCCCCTTTAGGATGCCATGATCTTCTTTGAACTTTACTTGTCACTTTTGGGAGTTTCTAAACATTTGATATTTCTATGTTTTTGGTGGTTTTCCTTTTTAGGTTAGTTACAAAATTATAACAAGATAACCATATAAATATAAATTTATGTGACCAAGCACTAAGCATCTACTATCACCATCTAGAGTTTCATCCATCAAAGGAATATAAAGTTGCATATGCATCCATATAGCTCCATCACAAAGCACAAAATGTTGGTTCATCTGTATCAAATTCATAGGAGGGGGAGTCTATTTTTTCCATTCACATGTTTACTACATTCTACATCTAGTTATTTTCTCACTACTTCACAAAGTGTGACCACACAAGAGAACCTACATCACAATATTCACACACACACACACACACACACACACACACACACACACACACACACACACACACACAGAGACAGAGAGAGAGAACTACATTGGGTCTAAGATGTAGTATAACACTCAGTTAGTAAGTCCACCATTTTGGCTGTTGAGGACAATCTGAACCCTTCATATGTATCTTTTGTTTTAAGATTTTAATGCTTCATTTAGAGTTTTGTAGGTGATTATTCCATATCCCATTCAAATCAACATAGGACATAGTTTAGTGACATTAGTGCGACAAGAATTGAGCACATGTGAGAATCTACCTCATAGGAGGATTTCTATCCATTTCCACATACTAGGGCACCCAATCTCGGACCAATGTGCCCACAGGTGCCCCTATCCCTTTCCATGCACCTAGTATAGTTAAATAGCTCAAATTGGTGCTTTCTCAAGATTTCATGTGATTGTTTCCTCCTCTACTTAGTTGATCTACACTGTGACACATTCTTGCGACATTTACAAATCAACTAAGGTTTTCTTAACCCTTTTTGCACATTAGGGTTTCACATTTCATTGCTTAAATTGCTTAGGTATATTTTCTATATTTTTTTTCACTTACTACTCCTATAGCATTAGATTACACTAGAATATTTCTATTTTAGTTAATAATTTTGATGAACCCCTCTCACTACACCACCTTCCACTTAAGGATCTCTTTCTCTTCTTTACTATGGCTCAATCTTTTAAATATTTTATTGAAGCTCATCTTAAATCCATTAATGATCATATCGCTAAACATCCCCAAGATCTAGAATTTATTTTATATTTTTCTCATAAGGAAGCTACAAACCTTGCAAATCTTAATGTGTCTACCACTATTCCCACCACAGATTGTTATCCAACTACTTGCTTCTAATATTCCACCAATCTCTACCATTCCCATTTCCGTCCTCTTGGTACTAATGACTATACCCTACCTCTTGTTTCTCATACATTACATCTTCCTTCCACTAACACTAAATATCTTTCCTCCTTTTATCAATACTTTCAAGCACAAATTCATCAATTTCACCAAGTTACTTCTCATGTGTCTCCATCTTTGGATTCTACTCTATTATTTCATACTCTATTTGTGAATGTTATATCCACTTCCACTTCCACTTTGAATTTTTTTACCCCTAAGTTCTACCTATTTTCAATGGCCAAGGTGAACCATAAAAGTACCTCGACCATTCCATGTGGCTTGTCTATATTTTACGATCCGATCACATTCTCCTAGTTAAGATCTTTCCTCGTAGCCTTCGAGGATTATGTGATGTGTTAGTTTTACGACCTACATGACCATTTGGTAATCTCTTTCACACATCTAGCTGATGCTTTTCTCACTCATTTCTCTATCAACATTGGCCCTAATATCTCTTATGCCCAACTCAGGTAACATAAATAGGGATCTAATGAACATTTAGTGGATTATGTCTTACATTACAAAAAAACTTAACTAAGATGGAAAATGTGCATGTGGACGCCGAACTTCAAGAATTATTCATTCGAGTCTCCTACCACCTCTCTAGGAAATTTTACTCTTTGATACCTCTCCTTCATTTGATCAACTCTACCATACCCTCAAGCTTCATGAAACTAATCATTTATCCATTGGTAAGCTTATGTATCAAGAAAAAGCATCATAATTTGTATGCTTTCAAAGAAATTCAAATTTTAAAACTTCCGCCACAAAACCTACTGACTCCAAAATCACTTTATCGATGTGGTAGCTACTCTAAGGAAGTTCAGTCACAACCACCTTAGTGTATAATCATAAAAATTTCTATTTCCCCACAACTCACATTACAGTGACTTCTTGAAAGAAATCTCATCACGCTTCCTCCGTCACTTGAATTGGATCCATCATGACCAAAAGCAATAAATTACAATGAACACTTTTGATGTTATTATCACCGCTATGTGGGGCACTCTACCAATAGGTGTTTCAAACTCCACACCATCATCCAAGATTTTATCGATAAAAACAAGCTTGAATTTCTAGAGGCTACATAGTCTCGCATTAGTTAATGAAAATCATAAGATCAAAATATTTAATACCTAGCATCCACAACATGACAAGAAAACCATTGATTCATCAGCTAATCATACTTATCACATAGTGCCTCCACCTACATCGGGGGCCCTTGATTTCTTAGTTGCTAACACCAACGTTTCTCCACTAATTATTTCTTTCTTTATTGCGATTACCATGACAATTTTACTTCTAATATCTTACATATTAATGCCTCTATTGGCTTTGTTTCTATCAAAATACTAAGGTTGACCCATCTTGGCCCATTAGTGCATGTTCTATCCTACTTCTTGATGCTATTAGTTATCCACATTGGAAAATCTCGTATCGAATGAACAATTCATATGGTGTTGTCAAACGTTTCATTACGGTATGACCTCTTACTATGCTTGTACCTTTCCTTGTTGGACAATTAGTCAATGGTTGTGACATGATTCTAGGCATCAATTGGATTCGTAGGTCTAAGTCCATCATCTCTATGAATAATTTTCAACTCAAATTCATTCATAACAATCAAGTTGTTTCTATCAATGGTGTACCTCCATCTACTCCATGGTCATCATTCCCTCAAGCAATGGTAAATGCATCTCCTATGTCATTTAGTACATTGCAATCTATGTTACTTAAAGTGCAATCTAATCATATTTCACCTAATTATATACCATCTATACTACCTCACCACTCTACTAGTCCTACACATATACATAGGCCCATTCCTCACACAGTTACTTTGCATCTCGACATAGGTCACTTCCTCTTTTTATTCTCTCATGGTGTCCATATCCTCTATGTTGGGCTTCTCATCTGTCTCCATCACCTACACATTTTGGTGCACCTATGTGCTCATCATATATTCACCCATCGCATGCACATAGACTTCACTCACATATGTAACACCTATCTACTATGCCACCACTATTAGCACATGGCCATGTGATTTCATCACCACCAACATTAGATAAGGGACCTTCATCCTTTGATTTCTTTAGTTAGTTCATTCACTCACACAAAATTTGGTGTATATCATTCACACACCCCCCATCCTAGCATTCACACATGTTTTTTACTTGCATTATCTACCTCCTAGCATAGTCATCATAATCTACACATTATCATCATCCTTACCTTTAATGATGCACTCTTTGGTTCACACTTGACTGTTGAGGGCATTTTACACACACAAACCCCAATAACTACACAAAGAGTCACCACACATTCGGTACTACATAACATCACACCATCTGAAATCATCTACATGTTACACACTATAAGTTTCTTCATACATTCTACACTTTTATCCTAAAATTTCTATCATATGTTATGAATCTTTCCTATATCATGCACATCATCTTATATTCTACACCCTTCACCTTACATTTTACATCTTTCATCTTACATTTACTATGCATCTACACATCTTATGTCATCTACCCACTTGAATTACATACCATACATCCTACCACACATAGTACGCATTTTACATATTCACTTCTATGTGTTGCACTCACTACCCAATGATGCACTCTAGTCTCTCATTCCATCTTGTATTGTTGAGGGTATACATCACAAATGAACCTCATCACACTTACATGTTCGAATTCAATATTTTTCCATGTGACTTTCCTCATATTAGTGATATACGTTTTAGGCTATAGGGTTACTTCTCCTAACATCCTCTCAAGATAAGCTACATAATCACTTTCACTTGCACCATTTAGTGGTATACACTTTAGGATAAATAACCACTCATTTCTATTCATCTTGTCATGATATACGCTTAGGCTATAGATTCACACATACTTCCTCTTTAGGTCACATATCATCAATACACACTCATCACATCACGTAGCACACAACACATAGTTTGACCATTTCCCGATGATGCACTCTCATTTATGGTTCATTCTTGACTACTGAGGGGGCATACTAAATGAACCTTCTTGTATATAACTCCATCCACTCGAGGGGCATGCGGTTCATATCATCCATCTTATATTCCATTCCATACATCCACACATGTTTGCATATGTTGATCACATTTACTCTTACTTATATTTTCTTGTTCATGTTTGTCTTAATACACATGCTAGATAGATCTCTTATATGTCATTATATTTATTATACACACATGTGTGTTCTGTTCATTTCTTGTTGTGATCGCAGATAAAGATATCTTACATGTAGCATGGATTTTTGGTTACTACTAGTCCCATAGCAGCTACTTTTGGGGGCATCCACATTCATACACTACAAAAAAAAATTTGTAGGATTACTTTATATCATAGATAACTATTGTTTGTAATTATGTAATTTTTTCTATTGTATGTGGGCCTTGCCCTTTTTTTGGTGTGCACGCTTGTTTTTTTTTTAATTTGGAAACTATGGGCTTCAGTTTCTTGCGACATTTTGAGTGGTACACCATGTTTGCAACCCAATTTTTGTGTCTATGATTGAATTCTTACGTGTTTACTTGCATTCCACCCTAGACATTATTTGTTTGGCTTACACTTTTCTTCTACATGCATGCTTGTTTGTACTAAAAAAATTTCCTAGCCACTTATTTATGTGTTCCTTTGTCTTTACCAATCACATTCCCTTCCCCTACAAGGTAGAGTTTCATTTTGTATGATTAGTCCTCTTTTTGTTCTCATCTGTGATGTCATGTGCCCCTAAAGAGGGGGACATCATTTGGGCTTATACACACTACATATAGTACCAAAGAAATTTAGTGTTTAGTTTTTATCCATGACACACGGTGGCTTATATAGTGATTTAGTTCAAACCACTTCTATGAACTTCGTACACAATGGATTTTACAAGGAATATTGTCCTTAGCATTATGAGGAGTAGTTATAGGTTGCGGGAAAATCATACTTTCCTCCCTACACTTCTTTGGCCAGTGGTGTCAAATCATCCAAAAAACTAGATAGTACAGAGATCTCTTCATACACTCTCCGGGAAGAATTAACAAGTTGGAAAATAACACAGTTTTCTCTCTACACTTCTTTGGCCACAGTGGAGTGACACTGTCCAAAAATCTTGCACTTCACTAATAGTTATATGATATCCTTTTTACACCCTTTTTCTCGTAATGGATAAGTTCCACATGTTAATTTTTCATTTTCGTAATTTCATTTATAGTATTTCTACTATATACATGTGTTTTTACACATATACATGCATATTTGACTCTTGATCATCTTATCTTTTGCAAGTTCTTTTGCATGGGAAGAAAGAAGTCAAGAACAACACACACATGGTAATAACCATGTAGGTACACTACACACATTGGCATCTATACACATTCTTCTACCCTAGGTTCACTCTCATCACTTTTACACTTATACATCTTTATTCTCCACACTCCATATTTTTGTCACTTTGCGCTTTGTCTATTCCTTCATCACACTTGTTACACCACTCTACATGGATTATTAGGTATGTATCTCTATTTACTTTATGTTACCAAGATTTCTTCTCACCAACATAAAGTGGGGGAAAATGTAGACAAAAATCACGCATGTTGAGTCATTATTTAGTCCCAATTTCATATTACTATTCATATGGTTCTTAAGTGAAAAGATTAATCATTAACCCATGTCTTTCACCATTTTTACACTTCTTGATGTCGTATTTTTCAACCTTACACCTACAATTTACTAGTCTATATTTTCATTATTTGATTTTCCTATTTTTGAATGGGGCTCCCAGTCATGACTAGGCTGCCCAGTGCCATGATCCTATTTGCACTTTACTTTAACCTTTTGCACACTTTTTAGCTATCTGAGATTACTATATTTTTAGTGGTTGGCCTTTTTGGGGTTAATTTTCAAACTACAATAGGAGACCCATGTAAATATAAAGGTATGTGACCATAATGAGGTACCAATCACTAAACATCTGTTCTCACCATTTAGAGTTGCATCCATCAAAGACATCTAAATCTACATTTTCATCCATCTATCTCCATCACAAAGCACACAAGATTGGTTCATCTACATCACACTTCATAGGAGGGGTGTCTATTATTTCTATGCATGCATTTACTACATTCTACATCTAAGTATTTTCCACTACTTCAAAAAGTGCGACCGACACAAGAGCACATAGGACACAATATTCACACACATACATACAAATGCATTGGGTTAGAGATGCGGTCTGCAACACTCAGCTGGTAATTCCACCATTATGGTCATTAAGGACAATCTAACCCCTTCATATACTTATTTATTTTTAGGGTTTTGATTTTTATCTAGGGATTTTTAGGATATTCTTCCAACTCCCATTCATAGTGACATTCGACATGGTTCAATGACATTAGTGTGACAAGAAGAAAGCATAGGCAATCATCCACTAACACCTCATACGAGGTTTAATGGCCATTTTAGAAGACCAAGGAACCTAGATCTCATACTAGGGCACCTACGGCCACCCCTATCCCTTTCCAAGTTACTTATAGTCCAGGTCGGATAGCTTACATATGTGCTTTCTCAAGCCTTTGTGTGATTACTTCCTCCTTATGTTCATCTAGTCTAGATCGTGACACAATCTCATGACATTTGTGAATCAGCTAAGGCCTTTCTTAACCCTTCTTGCACATCGGGGTTTCAAATTTCATTGGTTATATTAATTAGGTATATTTTCTAATTTTTATTTTCATTTATTTACTTCTCCTATAGCATTAGATTACACTAGAATATTTCTATTTTAGTTAATAACAAACTAAACTTCTTCAAAACATGCATGTTTGAAGGGGTTCACTCATCACCACAAGTACTACTATACATGTTTGGAAACATAGAGGGTTAATCTACATCATCCAATCATCATGCATTCACTATCAATAAATTTTTTGAACTAAAAAGAAAATATATCATACCTCTTTCTAGCTTTGGGTTTCAAGCATACAAAAAGTTGTTTACCCTCTTAAGATTCTTTCATAAAAAAACCTAAAAATGAAATGCCCTCATTATTTTTTTCGAAACCTTGTATACTAAATTTATAAATTTTCTTGAAAGATACAAAGTCTCGTAAAAACACACAATTCAGGATGAGCATCAAAGGGTTAGAAAACACATTTTCTTCGACCTTGTTTCATGCAAAGAATCATAACTTGAAAATGCATTTAAGGACTCCAATTTTTTCTCACACCTCTAGTAAATTTCTATGCATCATCTACAAATTCTCAACCCATCTCATTTACATGACTAGCGCTTAGGGTTTTAAATAGCCTTAGCTAGGGTAAACCGAGATAACATCATAACTCAACATGAAACATATCCAAAGGGACATAACATACCTGTAATATGTTTTATGACATCTTTCATACTTCCATAATCTCATATATATCTACATCTCATCCTCATGCCTCCTAGCACCTATACCTGGTCTAGATGAGCACCTGAAACTTGGTCTTCAACCTATATTTGTACCCTAAAACTCATGTGAGTGCCTAAAAATATGAAAACATGCTCTCCATTATGCCAAAATTCTTCTCAAGCCACCCATAATATCCAACCACCTTGCACCATCACCTAGGCTAGTTAGGTCACCTGATTAGATTTGTTAGAACAAGCCATTATCACTTTGAATCTCCTTAACCCACCATTTCAACCTCTAAATATCCATGTCATCATCATATTTAGAATCATATGACTATAATACATTATCCTCTTTGTCATTAACAGGATTTTACATCAATGAAAAAACCAAAATCTCATGTCGAGAATCTCCCCTTTGTCATTGATGGAAAACCTCCTAAAATTTTACCTATAATTACTTATTCTTCATTAATGATAAAAAAATACTTGTAATTACATATTATTCACCTTTCTTAGGCTCATAGGGTCATCTTTTTATTTTAAACATCAACCAAATTTTCATACTAGCTCATAATCTTGTAGCTTCTCACAAAATTTTGATTTTGCCTTCTTTCTAAGCATAGAAAAATTCTACTCCCCATGGGAAAAATCATACTAAACATCTAAACATGAAAAAAAATGATGATGAATAGATAGAATAAATTTTATTATCTCTCTCTTTGAGTGCAAGCATTATCAAAACTTCTCATTTGAGCTTAAGAACATGTTTACATCATTTTGTACCATGTTTTGATCTTTTCATGACTTGAAATCACTATAGCACTCTTATAACTTATGCATATACCTTATGAATCATACAAAAAAATTATTTTTTGATTCTTATAATCACCAATCTTCCCTTTTATACCTAGAGAAGACACAATCTTTCCTAAACACATGCATATATTGACTTCATCTCACCTCAAAAGTAGAGATCCTTGAATCGACTTTTCAGGTGCCATTTAATCAATAATTGAAAAACATAAGAAGCTTTCATACCTCATGAAGGTAATTTTCACAAATCCTCCTGGACTCATTTCATGCCATTCTAGTTGAAAAACATAAAAACAATCCTCTTATCTTTCTTGAAAATCATAAAAGTAACTTTGACATTTTGTCCCAACCCCGAAGCAATATCTCGGTGTTTTCAACTATATTTTAGTGAAGTTGTGAATATTTGATTCACACATTTCTTGAACTTGGAGAAAAAATAATACCATACTTTACATATCTTGTATTCATCTAAAGTTATTTCTAAATAATAAAATCATGCTCCCTTTTCCATTGATACCGCTACAACCCTATAGGATACCAATTTTCTCTTCTTGTTTTCTTGACATAGTAATCAACCAACTTCTTCTAAGACCCATCCAACTAGAAATTTTAGCTTATTCTAAGGATACATACACTTTCTATGTCAATTATAAAACTCTAGAACCTTCTCAACTCATCGTAGATAGATTTGGAAAATACCCCATACTTGTAGAATCTCGGTTCTCGACTCTTACATGTTTTGTATACCTCCGTAGCATGTTAATTTACTAATGATGCAATAAATAAGTCATACTAGTCTTACCACATACTATTTTCATATTTCTTGTACATCTTAGATCATATGAATTCATTCATAGATGGATATGCATGATCTTTAAAGCTCGGGCCCATCAAGGATGCAACAAACCTATTATCATACCTATATTATCTCAAATCAAACATCTAAATTCAATTTACCTTGATTTTTACTATCTTTAAACAACCCAACCATCTTGTCACACTAAATATTTCCTTGTGATGATACCCACCCTCTCTATATTAACTTCACCACATTTTAGGACAATCATAACATATTATTGAGCATCTCATAACATACTATTGAGGCCATTGACCTTGATGAAGAACGTGTTATAATATACCATTTCATGAATCAATTGAAACCAAACTAAGATGAATATTGAAAAAATTTCTTCTCTTTTCTTAAACATCACCCTCAGACATGTACAAATTATGTGAAGATGTAAAGAACTTCCTATATAAATAAGTAGCTAATCATCTCATGTCTTATCCATCACTTGATCTTACATAAACATTGTCACTATCTCCAGCATGTAATCACTTAGTTTTCTTCTAAAATAAATTCAAATTCTTTCTTAACATTTTGAAGAACTTCAAAACCATTTATAATATGCTTATCTTACCTTTCACACTTGCAAATACTTATAACCCTCTATCTCAGTCATTGAACTTGATCGCAAACTCGTAACTAGTTACTTTATGTTCTCCTTCATGGTATGGGCACTTTGTGAACCAATATTTGAAGAAAATGGATCAAATAACCCACTCATCCTTGGTCAAGGGAATATTTTAGACCTTATAATTCATGCATAGACTCATGTAATTTGCAAAGTTCATTACAAAGAAAGATGCCACCTTTAAACCTGTGTTGAACCATTCAATCACACACACTCAACCTTGTTACTCCAAGAGTGTAAAGATAGAAAACACCACTCACTTTTAACTTTCTCAACTTCTAGTATTCATACAATATTTTAAAACTTCATTCATACTTTAGAGGATTGCTAAAGCACCATGTCATCTTCTCACCTCTTCATACTATGCACATAGATTACTCAACCCTTCTATTTTGATAAAATCACACTTAACATTTTATGAATTCACTTCCATAGATAAAAATTACCTGATTTAAGTATTGTTTTCCCCATATTATCACCTCCATAAACCTTGAAGCATGATATTGAAGAATATTGACCCAACTTGCAATATTATCTCTTAACAATTAGGTTTATATCATTCTACCATGTAAAATATGAATATTGTTATGAATTCCATGAAGCTCTAACTTTTTCAATTTGTAAAACCTCTTCAATCTAAAACTACTCACCATTAGGATCATTTCTTCCATTTTTCCCCTTAAATTCAATCATTTTCTCCTTTAACCACTGATATTTATTCAAACTACTTCTTGAGATCTACTAGGATCCAATCAAGGTAGAAACCACTCAAGATGCACAAATTCTTATCTCAGACTCTCAACTTTTGAAACAAACATTGTATATACATCTTATGATGTCCTAAGCACATGTATTTTGTCTTTTAAGGAAGGAAAACACATTAATTGCTTAAAATATGTTTGTCTTGTTTTTAATCCTACATCATAAAATCTACAATCCTTCAAGTCATCATGTTTGATGACTCATCTCATCTTCAAACCACCTATGTGAATCATACAAATTATGTAAAATAGTTGACACATAACACGGTGACATATAATCCAACCGATGACATAGAAATAAATATTTTGATTCATATCAAGTCTTAGACATCTTAGAAAATTGACATATAATAACAAATTGATTTACCTAAACAAATTTCATGTACATTAGACTTCATGGAGGAGTCTATTTTGCAACATTTAACATATCATATACTTATTAACTTGACAAATAAGAAATAAAACCATATTTATGAGGTAACACAGACCTTTTGCATGCCATCAACATTTAATCATTGAGTCGATCAAGAAATGACTTGACCCATGGTCACAATGAAATGACATACCTCTTGAGATGATAACATGATACTCATACTCACTAAGTCATCATAAAATGAATTATGATAGAGTAGACACAACCTTGATAACATATTCATACACTTCTCAAAGTGACAAGAAGATAATGACCTTGTAATTTACACAACATGATCAACAAGATAGAGCCTCAAAACATGAATAAATACTTGAAATAGAATACCTTGACACCATTGAAGGGACAAACACTTGCTTAGACAACTCCCCCACACTCCAACGCTTCATATGAGCTAATATACCTCTAAAAATCTAGTAGAGGAATATTAACATCGTGATCACCTAAAAGAAGGTCTTAAGAGGTCATAGTTTTATTTCAAACCTCTAACAAATATTCCCTTAGGAACTTTATACCTTCTTCAAATATTGAGCATATACTTTCTTTATCCTAAAAACTTGAGACAAAATACTTTACCTTCTCTTCTCACATTCGATATACTCATTTTGCTTGGTTGATTCAAACTTATACTATTCTTCCATATTATGAATCTTATTTTCATACTCCTTAACCTAAAGACTCATCTTCTTGTTCTCCTTTTCAGCACATTTTAACTCTCTTTGTATTCCCTAAAGATCACCTTTAACATCCTCTTCATCATCATCAGATTAACTGTAGTAACTTGATATTAAATCACACAATAAAGAAAATCCATCACTAGAATACCTCATTGCATCATTGGTCATAAAAATACCTAATTTCCAACATATTCATGATCAAATTTAGATTCAAGATTTGAAACACCGCTACTAGCATAGATAATTCATTATCTACCTTGAAAAAAACTAAATTTTTCCCATTTTATTGTAGTTAAATATCTTAAAGTTGTTCTTACCTTTTTTAAACTTATGATTCTTCTTATTGTGATCACCCTCATGATTTTAATCTCATCTTTTTCCATGCCAATGAGAACAATTACTAGAAAAATGGCATACTTCACCTTAATTAAAATGATTAAATGGAAGTTTACCTTTGTACTTACCAAATCCAACATTTAATCTTCTTTCCACCATTTCCAAAATTTCTTCATAATCAATTTTAGGAACAACATCATCATCTTTAGTCTTCTTGCATTTGGTCTTCATTTCATACTTTAAAGAAACCTCTCTCTTGACTTGTTTGGAATCACAAATCCACATTTTATATGCATTCAAAGTCCCATGTAACTTGTCCATCTTCAAATTAGTAAAATCCTTTTCCTCTTCAACAGTATATATTTTAGAATCAAACTTAGAAGTTAGGGATCTCAAAACACTTTAACTAATTACTTCTTCATTCACATATTCTCTTAACCTTTTCATATTGTTGACAATATTTTATAATCTAATAAAATATGATGCAATAGACTCATCATCATTCATCTTAAGACTCTAAAATTGATTTCTAAAATTATAAAGTGTAACAATTTTTACCTTAGAGTCACCTTCATATAGAACACGAACTCCTATGCTTCTTTTGTTGGATTTCAATGCATTACCTTTCCCATCTCATATTCTCCTAGACCACATATGATAGCATCTAAATCATTTTAATTATAACTACATGCATTATTTTTTGCATATTAGTAGTTGGTGTAGTAGGGATTAATATATCCATTCTCAATAGCTTCCCAAACATCAAACCGTAGGTACATAATGTGAGTCTTCATCCTCAAACTCCAAAAATAATAATTCACACCATCAAAAAAGTTTCCTTACTGGTAAAGAAACCACTTTTCTAAGTCACCATTTTTGTTCTTCAAATGATATCCTTTCAAGTGATAAAATGTATCCAAAAGGTCCTATTTTGATTCTAATTTTTTTGAATTAAAAGGACTAACAAGGGGCTGAATTGGTCCTTAAAAACTTAATTTCAATTTCAGATTACTCAAATAAGTCATTAATCAATTAACCATCCATTAAATTATGCCCAAAAACATACAACATGCATTAAATTTACCATGAAGAAGATAAACACCACCATAAAAAAATTATATGTGGTAAACCCTCAAGGGGAAGAAAATCCATTGAAACTTTTGATTATATTACTCAAATAAAAAAATTATTTAGTGAAGCACCAACTCCACAAAGATGCTACAAGCCCCAAGATGATCAAGCACCAACTAAACCACATTTTTATGAAGATATATTATTTATTTTTTCTTTCCAAAATGATGATATCACTTGATTCAACTCGCTCTCCTTCAAACCCTTATCTCAACCCTAACTTCTCCAACTCACTCTATCTCTAATTTTATTCACTTCTCTTTGCTTCAACCTCTTACAAAAAAATATTCCAAAAATATTTCAACCTGTCATACACTCTTTCATATCTCAACTCATGCCTTTGTACTTGTAAATCATAATCACATAGGTCACATTTTTCATACACATGCCCGAGTTCAAATTTGTACTCTAAACTCACTTTTATATGCATTTCACTTCACCAACATGAAGGATGTCCATCCTAGTAATTTATCATGACCAATAAATTATAATAAAATCACAATAACATAATTAAAATAGTCACATATGACCCATATATGTCTTCCATGTCCAAAACCATCCATCTTGCACCAAAAAGACTCAAAGCCCCATCACTACGATGAGTAAAATCCACTAACACAAAAAATATGATTATTTGAGCTCTAAAATTCATCACACATATGTACTATATCATATAACCATCATCCATGGTCTAAAATTTACTTGAACAATAAAATATTTCATAACATTGGCCAAAAGGCTCATAACCTTCACCAAACAATTGTTTCCAACACCATGTCTTCACCTTTGGGCTTCAAGACCACCCAAGTTCAAATCAAATATGGCACATTACCACTCTATGAAAACAAAATGATATGTAAATAAATTTTGATCATGTTATAACTTTCTTAACATACATGTGTTCAAACCATAGCTACTTTCCTCTTCACAAATCAAGATGCTCATAAACCAGTTTTGAAACTAGTTTGCTCCCTTTCTATCACTTCCAATATATAAAAATGCATTAAATAGGAACAAAATTCATCCCTCTTTACTTTCCAAGTTATATCAAGTATCAAATCATCCATCTCATTCCTCAACTAACTCAATCTTTCATTCTAAGAGGAGCTATCTTGAAAATCAACTTTCCTTATTCCTCAAAACTAACCTAGATGACCCATTAAATTTGATCATCATGTGAAAAAACATATACCATTGTAAATATATCTAAACCATATTTCCATAACATATTATAACTCCTTCCAACTCTAATTCTAAGGCCTTGACCAAGTCTATCTCTGCAAACTATTTGAAGCTACCCCAATGCTTCCTTTGACTAGTATTCACAAATAGGGTAATTTTTCCATCTAGATTCATCACCATGAACTAAAAAAACCATGTACATCAATAACAACTCACATACTCAAAAAAATTTCTATTGAATTTTCAAATCCTTTAGACAACCTTGTCCCAAACTGAACTTTTGAGAAATAGACATGTTTGAGTGGGGTTGTCCTAATCACCACAAGAACTAATAAACCTTTTTAAAAACTAGGAGTCATAAACATCATCAAATCATCGTACATGCACTATAAATCAATTCTTGGAAGTAAGGAAGAAAATCTCTCATACCGCTTTCTAGCTAGTATTTCAAGCACACAAAACGTTGTTTATCTTCTTAACATTTGTTCATAAAAACATGACAATGAAATGAACTCATTATTTTGTTAAAACCTTGTAGAATCAATTTATAAACATCCCTCACATCCATAATTTCCCATGCAAATTACATAATTTAGGGTGGGCATCGGAAGGTGTGATTCGAGCTAGAAAACACCTTTTCTTGGACCTTGTTTCACACAAAGCATCATAACTTGCAAAATAAATTTTAGAATGACTCAAAAATTTTATAACACCTCTTGAAAACTTATTTTAATCATCTCCAATCATCATCGTATTAAATACCTCTCCAAATTCTCAACCCATCTCATTTGCATGATTAGGCCTTAGGGTTTTTGCATAGTCTAGACTAGGATCAACTTAAATAACATCATAAATCATCATGAAACTTATCCAAAAGGTCCTAAAATACCTAGAATATATTTTATTACATCCTTTAATACTTATATGAGCTCATAAATATCTACATCTCATCTTCATGACTTTTAGCACCTAAACTTGGCCTAGATGAGCATCCAAACTTGGTCTTCAACCTATACCGATACCCTAAAAATTATGTGAGTGCCTAAAAATACCTAAATATTCTTTCTTTTGTTCCAAAATTATTCTCAACCCACCAAAAAGCTCCAACCACCATGCACCATCACCTAGGCTAGCTACGTCACTTGATTGGGCTTCTTTGAAAAATACATTCTCATTGAATATCCTTATGCCACCATGTCAACATATAAATATCCATGTCATCATCATATTGATCATCCTATGATTCTAATACATTATCCTATTTTTCATTAATTCTATTTTACAGCAATGAAAACATCTAAATCACAACATTTCCTAGTACACCATTCACTAATGAGGATTATGTTATGGGCATTTATGATTTTTGTATTTCAATATTTTTCATATGTAAACCCAAATTTTTTTCCATCATGCATATCAACTAGCCCCATTTTAGTTTTTTCTAGGTTTAAATGATATTATTGATGATCTCACATATATCCTTTTGGAATTCACATTTGAAGATATCCTAATTCTACCACACCACCCGATGAATGAACATTGTTGTTCTTGGTTAATAATTGACTATGGAGGGCATCATTACCTATATGAACCTCACTTCACAAAAACACATTTTTGGGGAATCCTTAATCCTTCCTTATACTTTTCTCTTTCACATATTTGGAATTAAAAATCTTAAAACATATTTTCTTAGATCTTAATTAGATGTACTCATACTTCCTTATGCTACTATATGTTACACCTTTAATTATCATGTTACTTTAGTTTCTATTATGATTTATCATTTTCATACACACATATGCATTCACATGATATCTTGATTTGAATTTAGGTCAATTATATGTTGTTACATGATGTATTATATTTGGTTATATTCATTACCAATCCCACTAAGGCTCCTGTGGGAATCTACCCTTTTCAACTTACGATCAAGTTCTATCTTTATAATATTTCACATTTTTGTTCATATATTCAGCTCTTGCATTGTGACATACTATTTAAATTTCCTAACATGTTAGCAGGTGCTTCATGTGTAGCATTTTGTTTGAAAAATCCTTCCAATAATGTTTGTTTGTTTTGCTTGAATATTGTTTGCTATTTTTGTGGGATGTGCCCTTTGTTTTCTTGTTACCTTTTTTCACAAGCCTTGATAGATTAGATTGTCTTATGTCATCTTTATTGGTATCCCATGCATGCAACTAGCTCCTCACTATGTCATTGTTTGGTGTTTTCCTATATTCTTTTATGCATTGTTGTTTTCATGTGCATTGTTTATTTATCACTAGCACTTGTATGCTAGAACTTTCAAATTATTTTCTTGTATCATGATAACTAGTATGCGTAATTCTTTTCCCAATATAGGAACACACACACACACACACACACACACACACACACACACACACATATGCATATCAGTTTCATCTTTCCTCAATTGGGCTCTTTTAACTTTTTCTCATCTCACACACCCAAATAAGTGTGGGAAAACATTAGGTAAACCTTTTCACCCTCTCAACAATTATAGAAAATACTTATCAAATCACAATTATCATGATCAAAGAAGAAACCAATCACACAAAGTTCCCAAAATAGACTTGGCCAAAATTTATAGCTAGGATAGAATCACCCATTACAAATAGAAACAATGGGTGCTAGTGTCTCAAATGGGTGTTCCCATCTTATGCACAAAAACATTTACAAAGAAATTTTCAGTAGTTACACAACTACAATATTTTCTAGTTTCAATAGTTACATAGTCAGTTTCATATTGCAATCAGCTACTAATAGGAACTAAATAATGAAATAAGTACTTACTCGAATAATAAAACTAGAAAAAATAAGGAAGTGGAACTCGGGACATATACTGGGACAACGATATTCCTAGAAAAATGTGGCACCTAAGATAATTTAGAAATCAGGTTTGTGATCATCCAGTAATGGAACTTATCCATGGAGATGCATTAATGGTTAGAGGTTAAATCCTATGATCTATCCTAATAAACTTTCCCTAAGCGGTGAAAATGTGCTCTAAACTTGAAGTTTAACAATGGGATGCTCAAATCCCTGGATTTCCAACATGATGCCCAAATCCTTCATATTATTCCATCCAGCTCCAAAGTAACAAGTCTACAAATAGGAAAATTTTCTACCCCTTTCTATTTCATTATTTCATGTGTACTCTATCCCTTTAGTTTAGTTGTATCTAATGTGTATTTCTAAATTTTAAATATTGTTTAAGTTAAAGTTCAATTGCATTTACCTAGAGCATTGACTACACTTGGTCTCTTTTACATCTCCTATCTTATCCCAACAAAGGAAAAACACACAGAAACCATGAAGCAAATATCAATCATGCTCTAAATCATAGAATGTTCCAAAAACTACACACACACTCATCATTATCACTCCATGAAAGAAAAGGTCACTCCTAGGATCCTTACCCTTCCCTTAAAATTCCACAAGACACATTTCCAAATTATTCCACATGAAAACTACACACTCATTCGACACATTACTATGAACAATCTTCTTTCGACTCCCCAAGGTACACTTTTATTTTCTACTTTATGCTACTAAATCCTTATTCAACAACATAAAGCGGGTAAATGTAGTCTCTAAATCATGCACTTACTATGTACATATAGCTTCTAAATACTTCATTTATATGCAATATTCCTAAGTAATACAACTAGTCATTAACAATAGTTATTTTGAATTGGCATTATTTTTATCTTTCTTATATTGTATTTTTTATTGTTTCTAGACTTACACCTTATATTTTTGCATAACACGTGACATTTTAATTAGTTTTGATTGTGATGTTTTATCTTTCGGCACCTTGTACATAACCACCCATTAGGGACAAGAGTGCTCGAGTGTTATTGTCCCCTTAGGGTGTTTCTATCCTCAATTTTTCTAAATTTTCGATGTTGAATCTTTCCTTTCTTTATTTACTACCTTGGGTCACCTCTAACTTGATAATGAATAAAATTAAGAGAAGGAATAATATATATACATGTCTTATTTAATGTCATCGGAGGAAAATCCATTTAGAGCCGTATTGACTATTACAAGGAGCTAACATTGTATATCTACTATATCATGGAATGTATTTTGGGACTGAATTATTTACTTATATGAGTGTTTATTCTAAATTCAATACCACATATTTTGCTTTGGGAAAAATTAGTTGTAGCATACCATTCTCTATGCCACTAGCACTAGGGAAACCAAGCTCAAGGGACACTATTCCAATCACACACACACACACACACACACACAAACACACTACATTTATTCTAAAATGTAGTGCGAGGATCAATGATAATCATATTGGTGTGACCACTAAGGTTATTCTAACTTAAGAATATGCATTATTTATTCATCTAATATATGACTGACTATTGTGTAGGTATCTATGTTTTATTTTACATGTACAGGGTGTTACTTAGAATAATTTTAGTGAACCTAATGTGACCTACAGGAACAACAAGGAGCAACAATAAATGACATAAAAATACCAAGGACCAAATCTATTCCATTAACACTAGCATGTACAATAGATGCTAAAACCCGAGTGGGGTTGTGTCCTCTTCTAGGAAATTTTGTCACTAACATTATCAACTAACAATTTTAAAAATTGAGTGTAAATAGTCAAGGATTTTCCTTTCCAACCTATTCATCAATCCATAATCACTCCAGACTTATATGTATAAGCTAAGTTATATTTATCTCCTATCTTACACTCTTGCTTGTACTTATTTAGTTTGATATTTCTGAATAGTATTATATTTATCTCGATCAATAATTTAATTACATAGATTTACATTTTATTAAATCATCTTATTCCTCCCTTCTATATGTTCTCTTTCACATATTTGTAATTAAACAACCAAAAACATGTTTATTTACATCTTGAATAGATGTACTCTTTCTTCTATATACTACTATATGTTACACCTTTTCTTATCATGTTATTATAACTCATAGTATGCTTTATAATTTTTCATACACACATGTGTGTTGATATGGTATATTGAGGTTAATATAGGTCACTTATAGGTTGTTACATGTTATATGATGTTTTTCCCTTTTCATTAGTAGTCTCACTTGAGGATCATGGGAGAATCTACCTTTTCCCACTTTCTATCAAAATCAATCATTAAAATATTTCATATTTTCATTCCTAATATCATATCTTATATTGAGGCATTAAAAGGAACAATAACCAAATCATACCAAGCCAAGAACACAGATGCTAATCAAACACCATGCTCAATATGATGAAATTAATTCACCAAAATAACTTTACATAAATATTTTTAAACAAATGAGCAACAATATCATATATTATTATGGAACTCAATGAAATACAATGAGAATGGGCCTTCCTTATATAGGAAAGGAATAAAAATCTAAGAACTAGTCAAGATCATAGATCAAGCCATAAATCAAGGAAAGAACTAGTCATCAAAGAACTAGTCAAGACCATAGATTTATGAGAGAACTAGACATCAAGGATCTAGTCAATACCATAGATCAAGGAAATAACTATTCAATACCATAGATCAAAGAAATAACTATACCTAACAACTAGATAATATCCCCCTAATATCTAAATAAATAAAAATAAATATCCACACACATAAGTGGGTGAGGATAAATACAATAAAGGTAAATAAAGTACCTAGGTGAACATGAGCTAAGGTAAATACCTACTCTAACACCCCCTCAAGTGAAGCTAGGGGCCAAAATAGAAGTGGCATGTCCACAATATGAGTCCCAAAAACTAGGCCTAATGAGGTACTCATGTACAATATATCCATGAAGAAATATTGAACCAAAAGAAGGAAAGAATCATGCTATAAGGAAAGAGAAAGAAGAGAAATAAGGAATATGTTCTCACGAACACCCCCTAAGAAAAAATTCCAAAATACCAAGCATTCCATGAAACTCAAGGTAGAAAGGTGATGCAAAAAGGCTTCATAAAGATGTTCGCAACCTCTTTCTGAGTCGGAAGGTACTCCAAGAAAATAAATTATTCCTAAATGTGCTAACGAATGAAGTGGGCGTGTATCTCAATATGCTTGGTCCCCTCCTACTCAACCGGGTTGTGAGAAATGTAATTGTACTTTGGTTGTCACACCAAAGTACAGGTAGGTAATTTTTGGGAATCCAAACTCTATCAATAACTATCAAAGCCAAAGAATCTATGGACTCATTGTAACTTCATCGCCATGTACTTTTCCTCCGAAGATGAAAGTGTAATAGCTTGTTTCTTTTTGAATGCACAAGTAATCGGAGAAGAACCAAGACAAAACAGATATCCAAAAAGTGGAACTCTTATCATCAATAGAACCTTCCATATCTAAATCTATATACCCAACCAACTAAGTAGAATCCCTAGTGTAGTGTAGGCCAAAGTAGGAAGTGCCCCGCAAATAGTGAAAAATCCTTTTAGCATCCTTCCAATGACTACTATGAGGATAATGTGGAAACAAAGATACAAGCCCTACTGGAAATGAAATATCAAGATGAGTATAGATCAAGTACATGAGACTCCCAACCAACTACCTATACTGTAGGGATGACAAAGATGTGGTACATGTGGAAGTAAGAGTAACCTAGGCTGAAAAGGAGGTGGACTTGGCTTGCAATCAGCTATATAAAAGTGTCGAAGAATATCATGGGTGTAATTTTTCTAAGTCAAATGGATCCTGAATCTATCTCGAGAAATATGCAATCCAAGGAAATAATACAATAACCCAAGATCTGTCATGTCAAAATGTGTAGAAAGAGTCCTCCTCTCAATAGTCTAAATGTGGGAAGAAGAGCTACTAGTAAGTAACTGATCATAAACATATAAGACAAGTATCACAACATCCTCACCAACATGTTAGAGATGCACTGTATGATCAAATTCGCAATGAACAAAACTAGTAAATAGAAGAAGAGAATCCATCTTCTCATACCAATTCTAAGGTGTTTTTTGAGACCATAGAGACCTTTGGAGCATACAAACAAGAGAATAATCCTAAATAAATCCATTCAGTTTCTCCATGTATATTTCCTCTTGTAAATATCCATGTAAAAAGGCACTCTTCATGTTCATCTGGTATACGGGCCACCCCTGTGATGCAAAAATAGCAATTACAACATGTACAAAGTCCATCTTGGCAATTGGTGTAAAAGTCTTAGAGTAATTAATACCTTCAACTTGAAAAAACCCTTTGTAGAAAGACAGAGCCTTATAATTTTCAATGGACCCATCAAATGCATATTTGGTTCAAGTATACCCACTTAAACCTAACCATCTTTCTTCTTTTAAAAGAGACACCAAATCCCAAGTATGATTCTTCATCAAATAATAATACTCGAGTTCTCATCGCATCATCCCACTCCTGTATCCCATGAGCCTTTGAAAATACTACTGGATCCTCGAAGCTACCCGACACAAAATTCCATAGCCCATAGAATGTGTGTGATGATGCCTAGTGGGTGGGAAATCCTATATGAAAGGTGATGCCTCAAAAACTATAGTAATCCCACTTAGGCATAGTGACAACATCAATGGTAATAGGATCATCAATGGAATCTATAACCTCATCATCAACCTCCTCAAAGAAAGGATCCTCAAGATGAGATGATGAAGAAGAAGGATACATGGAATAAGATGAAGGATCACGAGGAGTAAAGCGATCATCAAACTAAACATGTGTTCAAAAAATAATGTCATGAGTATTAGGATCTAAAATTTGATAAGCTCTCATGTCCTCACAATACCCTATAAAGATCAAGGGTTTGCTCTTCTCATCCAAAGCTTTCCTTTTCTTATTTTTCACAAAATCCCAAGCATGGCTCCCAAAGAATTCAAAATGATACATTTCACTTAGTGTTGGACCAAGCTTCCTCTGAGTCAAATACTCAAGTGCTTTGTGTGTTGTGTGATTAAATGTAGTTATCACAAGTAACTACTTTTTCCCAATAGATAGGAGGTAAATACCTAGAATGCATCATATAGTTATCCATTTCCTTCAAAGTTCTATTCTTCCACTCTGCTAAGCCATTATGTTGTGGAGTATGAGGAATACAATGCTAGTGAATAATGCCTTGAGTTGCCAAAAAATCAAAAAACTCATTATTGAAGTACCCCCCCCATTATCAGTGTGAAGGTTATTTATGCAACTCAAAGATTTTTCTGAACCAAAGACTTGAATACTTTGAAGTTTGAAAAAATATCACTTTTGTACTTGAGAAAAAAAACCCAAGTATGCCTTAAGAAATTATCAATAAAGGTAAGTGTATACTTAGCTCCATTGAAAGAGGGGGTAGGAAAAACCATCAAGTCACTATGCACAAGCTCAAGTGGTGAAGAATCTCTCTTAGACAAATTCTTAGGAAATTGATCTTGGTGTTTTTCCCTAATCCATAGCTAGAAAAACCCCCTCAAGACAATAAACTATAGGATGACCATCTACCATACCATGAGTTTTGAACTCCTTCAAATATCTATAATTAATATGTCTAAATATTTCATGCTTGTCCCTATAAATGAAGTGTATTAAAAACCCTCAAAGTGATATAGTCTAGAACTATGATCAACAATACCCTAAGCAACAAGTGAATAAGGCTCTAACAAAGTTCTTACTTTTTCCCATGTGGTGTAAAAGTCACTTTTTCCCTTGACTAGAATGAAGAATTTGATAAACAAAAAGAAAATTTGTAGTGATGTTAGGAAAATATAGTGCATCTTGGATACTGTCACCATCAAGTTCTATAGCATCTTTTCCCTCAACAGAAAGAAAGGAGTAATCTCTAACCTCAATTTTGGAAGTAAAACTCAAACCTAGAGAAAAAGAAGACTCCTTGGAATAAGTCATGTGATGAGAAGCACTAGAATATATAGCCCAACTGTCTGCAAATGGTGACTAAGATTTCCCAACAACATTAAGTGTTTTTCCATGCTTGATTAGAAGGATGTGGAGTGGAGATATAATTTTTGTTTCTTAATTGCATCCTATAAGGCTTGCATTTCTTATAACACCTATGTTCTTCAGGACCACTACCCCCACAAAAAGAGCATGAAAGGCTAGACTTATTCTTGGATTTAGAAGACTCTTTGGGTTTAGAGTTGTTTTCTTTGGGTTTAGGAGAACTTTGAGATGGAGAAGGGGTGGATTTGGTTTTACTTATTGGTTTCCCTTGCCCTTAGGATTAGATGCAACTAATTAGTTTTGAGAGGTGGAAGACTCAATGTGAGATAAATTGGATTCTTCCCTAGTAAGTCTTTCATAAAATATTTCTAAGGTAGGCATTTGGAATTTGTCACCTAATACATTCATGCTAGAGAAAAAGGTTGTAGAAATGATTTGAAATGGTCCTCTCACTTGAATATAATCAAGTAAACACACTCTTTATCTTTCTTATCTCTTCCACTCCCCTTCAATTGTGTCAACAAATGCTTGAACTTGGTAAGATAGTCTATAATTGTTGAAAATCTTCAAGATTAAGAGCGTGATCTCAATTTAAGGTTTTATGGATCTCATATGATCCACCTTACAAAACAAATCCTCTAATTTCTCCCATATTTTGAATGGAGATTCATAGTTTTCCAAATGAAATAAAATACAGTCACTTACATAAGTTCCTATCAAACCCATACACTCATTAAATTTTCATTGGTACTAAAATTTTTCATATTCTCTAGTGAACACCGGTTGTTTTGAAGAAGTTAAATCCCATAATCCTTTTTGATTAATTATTGTTTCCATTCTTGGTTTCCATGTGTGGTAATGATGTGTTGTTAATGGCTCAACATGATCTTATGCAGTAGATAAATACACCATCCTCAAAAAATCACCAAAATAAAGGCAAGAACCAAGTAATGCAACAAGACCCCCCAAACAATGCAACAAGAGCCCCCCAAAATTTTGGAACTTTATAATGAGTGTGTGTTACAATATGGAACTTTATAATTATAGTTAAATTCTTAAAATAAATATTTCCAATGGAACTATCATAGAAAAACAAGCACTTTTACAAAAAAGTGACACTCAAAACCGAGTTACCGATGAAAACATACAAGCTTTTCATCACGATCAATAAGATGAAAATAATTATCCATAATAAATTTACATAAACCTTTGCAAAAATGATTAAAAATATCATATATTATTATGGAACTCAATGAAATACAATGAGAATCGACTTTGCTTATATAGGCAAGGAATAAAAATCTAAGAACCAATCAAGGTCGTAGATCAAGCCATAAATCAAGGAAAGAACTAGTCATTAAATAACTATTCAATACTATAGATTTATGAGAGAACTAGACATCAAGTATCTATTCAATACCATGGATCAAGGAAAGAACTAGTCAATACCATAGATCAAGGAAAGAACTATACCTAACAACTAGATAATATCCCCCTAATATCTAAATAAATAAAAATAAATATCCACACACATAAGTGGGTGAGGATAAATACAATAAAGGTAAATAAAGTACCTAGGTGAACATGAGCTAAGGTAAACACATACTCTAACAGGAGCATACTATATATGTTTATTAACATACTAACTTGTGCCTCATGTGTAGAACTTTCATTGTAGGACTCTTTCAAAACCATGGTTATCTTATATACTTGTATCATGTTTTCTATTGTTTGCAAGCTATATCTCATGTTTTCTTGTATCCTTTCTTTTCCAAGATTTGATGGCTTCAATTTTGTGAAATCTGAGTGGTATCCTATGTATGTAACTAGATCCTCATTATGTCCTTGTTTTCTACTCTCCTATATGTTTTTACTAGTTATTTACGTGTGCATTACATGTTTGTCACCAACACTTGTATGTTAGAATTTTTGAAAAAAATTTCCTTGTGCCATGGTGATTACCATGCATAATCCCTATTTCCACTATAGGAATCCCTATATCAGCTATGCATATTAGTTACATCCTTATTCATTTGGTCTTCTTTCGCTCTTGTTAATCTCACACACCCAAATGAGTAGCGGAAAATATTAGGTGAAATGTTTCAGCATCCAAGAATTACATACAATAGTTCAATATCGAAATAGGGCCAAAAACATACTTGGCCAAAATTCATAGCCTCGATAAAACTTCCCAATACAGATAGAAATTGTGGGAACTCCTTTCACAAGTGGCACAAATAGTTACAAAGTAGTTTTCATTAGTTACACATTTATAATATTCTCTAGTTTTGGTATTTACATAGTCAATTTTAGGTTACAATCAATTACTAATGTGGACTAAATATGGAGCTAATTACTTACTCGGGAACCAAAATAGGAACCAAATAAGGATGTGACACACACAGGGCATAGGCGAGAACAACAATATGTATCGACTAATGTGTCACCCAAATCAAGTTATAAATCATTCTTATGATCATTTGTAGTGTCACTTATTCCCTGGAGAAGCATTAACGGTTGGAAGAAAAAACCGATAAGATATCCCAATATACTTTCCCTTAGTGGCGTTAGGATGCCTAAATCTGAAGTTTAGCCCTATGACACTCAAATCCCTAGTTTGGTGATAGGATGCCCAAAACCTTCATATTATTCTAACTAGATCCTAAGAAACAAGTCTACTGATTTATGGAACAAATTTCTTCTTGTTTCTCTTTTAGCATTTTAGTTGTACTTTAACCTCTTTGGTTTAGATTTTTCCAATACGCATTTCCAATTCTATATATATATTTTAAAGTTAAATTTCAATTTCATTTACCTAGATAATTGAATACACTTTTTTATTTTTAGGTCCAATTTCATGTAAAATAGTTGACCCAAAAATGTAAAATTCAAAACATGATAACTTAGCTACAATACAAAATTTTCCATCCAATCCTCTTTAGTATTCCTCCGGGAAATCCTCCTCCTCTGAGATCCTCACCATATCCCTAGAAATGGTCCAAATGCATTTGGTGAAAATGGCTCATTGTTAAAATAAGTGTAACAATTTATTCATGAGTTGATTCGGTGAAGTGCGGTGAAAGACTAGCTTTCTTAGAAACCTTAAAAGGCCAATTTTAGAGTCTACGAAGCCACTTTATGAACCCCCAAGATAGTTATAGAATTATATTAAGTATTTGTAGGTGGTTTTAGGGAGACATGAAGGTGTTGGAAATAGTTGAAGAATATTTAGGAAAATTTTCACCATTCGAGGACAAATTTATCAAAAGTGAGTTTTCAAGTGCAAGGAATGAGCGATTGAATGGTGATCCTTAATGTCTTCACTAATTCTAAGAGATTTGTAAGGAATTAGGAGGAAAAACCGTAGGAAAAAAATATTGAATAATTATCTACATGTTGGGAACATTTATTTTCATCTAAGGTTATAAGGTTTCTTGAGGAATTCTAAATAGTGCGGTTCCCCTTGCGATTACGAACAAAAGGGGCCATATTTTTTTGGATTACGAGGTAGATTCACGATCTAAAAATTGCTCCATTTATTGCATAATCTATTCTGAGTCACAATAATATAATATTTGACCTTGATTAAACCAAAATGTAATTTCTATGCCTAATCTAATGTTATGATAGCAATAAATAAATGTAATAATGAAATATAGAAATATACCAAATAAAATTGAGAAATAAATATGTAAACCCAAAATGAAAAGAGAGAGTAAGACGCATTATCGATTTGCAATATTGTCGAAGGTGCACCATTGGAAACTAGGAAAATATAAAGCATTGACGATCACTAGAGCTTAGCAAAAATGCATATCTCAGAGATAAGCTAAACTGGGGCACCTAGAAAGGGATAGGGAACCCATGGGCGTTCGGGTGCTCATTTTGGGTGTATGAGTCTGTTGAAATGCCCGAAACCCAAATTATTAGGTTTGTAAGATGTTCTCGATACTTTCCTTTTGTCACTATGGTTTCTCACAATGATCATTGAGGTCGTAATAAACCTACAATGAAGAATAGACTGCAAAAACCCTCGAATAGATTACAAATCCTAAAAACAAGGATGCAATATTAGGGAGTCGATCGGCTGTCCTCGGCTTCCACAATGGTGGACTTACAACTAAGCATTGCACTACATCTCAAACACAATGTAATTTTGTGTACGTGCGTGAAATTTCTTCCTAGGTTACTCTTGTGCCAATCGCACTTGGATAGCGAGCAAGTAGCTAAATGTAAAGAAATGTACTAAAATGTGCATGGAATAGAATGAACTTCCCTCCTATGAAGTGTATGCAAATTAACCATCCCTTATGTCCCTTGTGATGGAGCTAGATGGATGCAATGGGGCTCTTAGATGCCTTGATGGATGTAACCTTAAGTGGAGATAGTAGATGTTTAGTGTTTAGTCATTTATTATGATCACGTAAATTTATATTTATATGATTCCCTTGCTTGAAAATTTTAATTAACCCTAAAAATGCCAAAAATATAAGATTCTCAAATGGCTAGAAATGACCCAAAAGTGTGAGTAAAGTATAAAGAGGAAAGGGGCACCCAGTTGGAAAAGGGTGCACGGAACTAGTATCCTCTTGTAGAGACGCTAGTGTCCAAGATGAAAAATGCCAAATACTAAAAAGGAAAATTGAACAAGAAGAGGTGTACGACTAAGAAACGTGATAGAAAGGAAAGAAAGGTAGACAAAGAAAAGGTTTAATTAGCACCATTCTTACTTAGGAATCATATGAATAATAATATGTAATCAAGACTAGATAATTAGCCAAAATGCATGATTTTGCGTCTAAATTTGCCACCACTTTATGTTGGTGAGAAAATATCTTGGTAACTTAAAGTATATAGAGATGCATACCTGATATCCATGTAGATCGGTGTACAAAACATGTTGAGGGACTAGAAAAAATTGTGGAGTGATAAAAATGTGAAGCGTGGGTGCTAAGAATGAGGAAGTGCAAAAAATTAATGATTAAAATGAACATAGGACAAAAACACATGTGTAGATGTCATGATGTACATGTTGTTGATGTTGATGTGTGTGGTGTTGTTTTTATTATTGTTGTTTTGGTGATGTTGATTTTGCTTCCCATACAAACATACTTGTAAAGAGAAGCCAACAAGTAGTCAAATATGCATGTATATGATCAAAATATGTAAAAAATGTGTAAGGAAAGTATGTAAAGTGTGAAAATGTGAAAAAGGAACATGTGCACTTGATTCATGATGAGAAAAAACATGTAGAAAGTTTCCTAAAAATGATTTTGATGCGTCATTTTATTTGGATATCTCACGCCAATAAAATAAAAGAAGTGTATAGAGAATTCTCTGGTGTGGTTTACTAACAGTTAACTATTTCTTGTTGTGTAAAACACCACTACATATGGTGTGTATGTGCTAAGGAATATCTTCCCTATAAAATATAGTGTAAATGCTCGGTCTAAAGGACTCTCTCAGTCTTGTCAAAAGCTTATATGACATGTCGAAGAACTATGTAATTTTCCCTATTACTAGTACTTAGGGAAGGTCGTTGTGTACTAAGGACCCAAGTATGATTCTAAGCCCTATCTAAAATTAAAATTGTGATGTACCGAGTACCATGTTGTGTGTAACTCTATATTGGGTGGTGATTCACCCGGATGATGTCCCCCTCATGTTAGGTGCACAACCTTTGAAGGAGTATGTGGCCCAAAAGAGGAATGACCACTATGCTAAAATTGTTCCGAACACGGGAATGGAATGTGCTTTGTAGAAACCAAGGCACATGCAAACAAGTGGCTAGGAAAAAAAGTGTTAGTACAAGAAAAGACAAACACTCGTGTATAAGACAAAATGGAAGCTACATAGATAATGTGTAAACACATAATAAGACAATATACACCACGTAAAATAGGGTAAAAAAGCGTGGGACATCCCTCACAATGTCACAATATATTCAAGGCCATCATGGCTATAAGTAGGAAAGTGTGCTCACAAGAGAAATGGAAAATCTCACAAACAAGATCATATAATTACAAGCTTGGTAAACAATGTAACAGAAAACCATGGAAGAAAATAGTCCTACATAAAAATGCTACACATGAAGCACCCGTTAGCATGTTAGAAAGATAAAAAGTATGTCAAAATGTGTATAATATGATAAATTAATGTGCTATGAAACAAAATGAAACAATAGCACCTGTAGTGTATGAAATTGGATGCCCCAGGTAGCCTCACGTGGGACCGGTTAAAGGTACTTATGCCAAGCATCCATCTTGCATGTCATGGATTTGTAAAATATTCAATCACAACTAGAAAGAAAGCCAGTGCACATGTGTGTATTGAGAGATAATGAAATATAAGATATCTGTATAGCATGTGTAATAAAGTTAACATGTAAAATAATAAGTAAGAAAGATTGAATACAACTAAAATACATAGTATGTTGTGGATGAGATGGAATCGCATGTAAGAAAGATTGAATACAACCAAAATACATAGTATGTTGTGGATGAGATGGAATTGCATGTAGAGTGATTTAGAATAGTAGTATTTCCCGGTGGATGTGTGTGCATCCAATGAGGTTCATTTGTTTATGCCCCATCAACAATCAAGAATGAATAGTAAACAATAGTTCTTCATTGGGAAATACTCGAAATGTGTGTAGAAGAAAGATGGTGATTTTAATTTATCATTTGTTGTGTAGTATTGAATGAAACAATGTAAATTGATGAGGTGGTAGAATGTGTGATTATTTATCCTAACGCATATATCACTAATTATGTGAGGAATATGTCCAAAGAGCATGATGATGTAGCATTAAGCGTATATCACGATATGTATGGATAAGGTGCTAGAAAGAGGTGATGATTTAGCCTAAAAGTGTATATCACAAAATGTATGAGTAAGGTTATGGTTAATAATGTCACATGGTATGATAAGAATATTGGTCAATCAAATGTGTGGGTATAATGAGGTCTATTTGATTCATAAACCCTCGGTAGTTGAGTATGGACGGAGGGACAAAAGTGCATCTTTCGGTAGTGGGTGTAGTGAATAGAAAAATGCATGGTAGATGTTGTCATGAGAAGGTGTCGTATGTGTATAATGTGTGTTGTGTGAGGTATGTAATGTGTAATGTGTAGTGTGACTAAGAAATGCTAGAAGGATGTGGTTGTAAATGTGCCTAAGTGTAAAATGTGTAATGTGGTGAAGTGATGAGAAGGATGTGATAGGTTTCAAGTGTGTGAGAATGTGTAGTGTGTAATGTGTAATGTGCAATGTACAATGAAATATGGGAAGAGTGTTGAAGTGTGGAGGCGTAATTCTGTATGATGTCCAAGATGATTTTAATGTAAAATGTATAGTAGTGTAGTGATGAATATGTATGAGAAATAAAATGATGTATAATGTAGTGTTTAGCATGCAAGATGTAGTAGCATATAATGTGCAGTGTGTGAGGTTCATGTGTATAATATTCCCTCAATAGTCAAGTGTGAACCAAAGCACGAGAGTTTTTCCTAGGTTAATGTCAGTGAAAATGTATGTAGATATGTAGGATGAATGTAAAATACTATATGTGATGTGTGTAAGATGTATGGTAGTTGATAAGGTGAAAAAGGTGTGGGGGGATATAATAGGCATGATGCCCCCAAGTGTGCAATGAATCATGCACTATCGGATAAAAGTGAAAGGTGGGAATCTCCACCCGATGTTGATGGAGATGAAGGTTTTGATTATGCTCTAGGAGTGGCGGTATATGAGATAAATATTTTACAAGTGAATGAAGTAAATATGCGTGTGTGACTGATGAGTATATTGTAGGAATCCTCATGTGACAAAATGTGTAGGTGATGGACACCTATGTGAAGCACAACGTGGTGTTTGATGGACATTAATATGGAACAAAGAAAGGAGGTAAATTGTGTCTAGATATAGGAGTTATCCTAGCGAAGGATCTAGGCGATGTACTAAACTAGCATAGCCATGACACCACGTAGGTCATGTGTAAGTAGGTGAGCTAGGAGTACATTTTATTTTATGTGTGATAAACTACAAAGAACTAGATATAATAGGTGTTAGGTTGTGGAGCCTGTTTTCATGTGTGAAAAAGTTGAGGATTGTACACTAAGAGTACTTTACACTTTCCACAGTTGTCTCACCGGGGTTCGGATTCGGGTTGGGCCCCAAGAGGGCATCTAGGGGCACAACCCCGAGAAATTTATTTGGCCTTGAAAAACATTCTTGATATAATGAGAAACGTGATTTTCTCATATGGGTGGGATTTTTGACCCATAGGTTTATGGGATGGTTTTGGCCCATGGTTTTGATACCCATGGTTTTGTAAAACTACTAAAGTAGTTGTCTACTTATGTGGTTTTGTGCATATGGTAGGGTTTAATGTAACATTATAGATGTGTCTCGAATTTGGGTGTGGATTACTGCAGAGTTTGTTGAGCATAGCTCCAAACGAGATCTGGTATTGTATTAAGAGAGTGGTGGCTTGTAATAAAATCTAAGAAAGTGATTCTTGGTGGACGTAGCCCAAATTGGGTGAACCACATTAAACATTGTCTCTTTGTGTTCTTCTTTTATTATTCTACACTTTTATTTCATATACGTAATATTTCTACATATTAGTTTCTCTTGTTGTAATTGTGTGATGGATTATTCGCATACTTTATCCCTTATTTCTTATCAATTGGTATCGATCCTAGTTTGATTTGTTGAAGTATTGAATCATAAGGAAAGGTTTAGCTTGAATGGGAGCTATAGGAGATGATGGAAGATCAAGGGTTGATAAATTCAACAGGGCAGAATTTTAGTCTTTGGAAGATAAAGATGGAAGATTACCTTTATGAGAAGGATCTTTATATTCCATTGTCTAGAATGTGAACAAACCCTCAAGAATGAAAGATGAGGAATGGGATTTTTGGGTAGGAAGGAACTTGGAACAATCCGTTTTTGTCTTGCATCTTCGGTATTATTTAATGTTTCAAAGGAAAAGACTACAAAAGAACTAACAGAGATGCATTAGGAAGTTGTGCACGAAAAACCCTCGGCCTTTAATAATATTTTTTTAATGAAAAGGTTGTTTAATATGGAGATGTCTAAGAATGGTTCGAGTAGAAGATCATTTAAATTATTTTAATATGGTTGTAAATATGCTAGCTTTGGTTACGGTATAATTTGATGAAGAATTTAGGGCTTTATTAATTCAATGCTCTTGACACGAGAGTTGGAATAACCTAGTAATGGCGGTAAGAAAATTAGTTCAGTTAACTCAAATTTGAAGTTTGAGAATGTTTTAGGGGTGATTCTAAGTGAGGAAATGTGAAGAAAAATTTACGGGAATCTACTACTTCAAGGAATTCTTTGACAATGCAAACTAGAGGGAGAGAGAAGAATAGAGGAATCCTAGAAAATCAAAGGATCAAGAAAGGTAAAAATCCAAAAGCAAGATAGTATGTTGGAACTATGGAAAGTCAACGCATGCAAAGAAGGACTGTTGGGAGCTTTGGCACAAGAAGAAACAACAGGAATAAAACATGGAGGCTAATGTGGCAATGGGTAATGTATGTTAGGATGCTTTGATTCTTTCTTTACACAATATTCTTTGAATCTTTGGTTTTAGATTCGAGGGGATTCTTTCCATCTTTACTCGAATAGGCATTATTTTGTTGATTATGTTCGAGGATATTTTGGGAATGTTTTTCTTGGTGATGATGAGCATTGTAACATAGTTGGAAAATGTTATGTTCAAGATAAGATGCAAAATGGGAATACTGGATATTGAAGGATGTCGGACATGTGTCTATATTAAGACAAAATTTGATATCGGTGAGGCGGTTGAAGTGATGGTTGTATTGAGATATTTACAAGAAACTCTTGGAAGGTTACCAAGGGTGCTCTTGTGATGGCAAGAGAGTAAGAAGGTTGGAACCTTGTATTTAACCAATTATAGCACTAATGTTTGTAATTTTTGGCTTCCGAAGTATATACAGATTGTGGCACTATAGGCTCGGTCATATGAGCCATAAGGGCATGGAGATCATAAAGAAGGATTTTTGTATATGCTTAAACATGGTTAGAGTTCTATGAAGACTGCATATATGGGAAACAAAAGTGAGTAAGGTTTCTCAAAATTTGGACATACAAAGAAAGAGAGTAAGTTAGAGTTGGTGCATTCTAATGTGTCGAGGTCGACTTAGTTATCATCTCTTAGGGGTTCAAGTTATTATGTTACTTTTATTGATGATGCAATAAGGAAAGTTTGGTTTATTGTATTAGAAACAAATCTGATGTATATGACACTTTTGTTAAATGGAAAGCCTTGGTAGAGAATGAAACAAGTCTTAAGCTAAATTTCTCGGGTTAGATAATGGAGGGGAGTATTACAGTAATGAATTGGATGATTAATACTCTAAGAATGGAATTTGTAGGCACAAGATGGTTCCAAGAACTCCACGAAAGAATGGGGTGTCCAAAAGGATGAACAAAACAATAATTTAATGTTCTAGGAGAATGAGGTTACATGTAGGGCTGCCTCTTTCTTTTTGGGAAGAAGTGGTGAGCACGGTTGTGTACTTGATAAAAAAGAGTACCCTCAAGTGCCTTGGATGGAGGCATGCCTTAAGAGGATTGGTATGGTAAGAAAGTTGATTATTCATTTCTTAGAGTCTTTGGATGTTATGTGTTTTTCCATATAGACAAGGATGATAGGACCAAGCTAGAGGCTAAATCAGAAAAATGTACTTTCATTGGTTATGTTGGTGAAGACTTTGGATATAAATGTTGGAGTATTAAGGACAAGAAAATCATTTGATCTAGGGATGTGGTCTTTAATGATAAATTCATGTATAAGTAGTAGTTGTAGGAAAAAGGAAAGAATCCAAGAAATAATATGCGGTGATAGCGGATCTTACGGATGGGAAAGTGAAAAATGAATCAATTCAGGAACCTCCTCAACAAGAACCCCAAACTCCAATATTGAGGAGGTCATCTAGGGTAAGAAGAGAACACGAACGTTGTTATCATTCTCTTTATTATTTATTACTCACTAACAATGGAGAGCGAAAGGGATTTGATGAATAAATACGGGTAGATGTTAGCAATAAGTGGGAGAAATCCATGGATGAGGAGCCACGAGGCTCTCATGGAGAACCAAACATGGGATTTGGTGAAGCTACCCGAAGGCAAAAGAGCATTACAGAACAAGTGGGTTTATAGAGTCAAAGAGTAATAATGAGGCAAGAAAATATACAAGGTCCGGTTGGTGGTCAAAGGGTTTGCACATAAAAAAGGTATAGATTTTGATGAGATTTTTTCTCTTGTAGTAAAAATGACTTCTATTAGAACTTTTCTTGGAATAGTTATAACAGAAGACTTGCACTTAGAGTAGCTTGATGTAAAGACTGCATTTCTCCATGGTGATTTGGAGGAGGATCTATATATGCAACATCCGAGAGGGATATGAGGTCAAAGGTAAAGAGAATATGGTGTGCAAACCCCTTTATGGAGTAAGGTTATATTAGATGTCATTCGACCATTGCATGTATGTAAGGAAAATTTAGGATGGCATTTATATTATCCCATTTATGTATGTGGATGACATGTTGGTTGCGGTAAAAACATACGGGAATAAAGTACTCAAAACAACTAAGCGACTCCTTTGCTATGAAGGATTTGGGGCAGCCAAAAAACTCCTTGGTATGAGGATATCTCAAGATAAGAAGGAATCAAAGCTGAATTTATCTAAAGAAGAGTACATTTAGAAGGTCTAAGAGAGGTTTAATATGTAGGATGTTAAACCGGTTGGGACTCCTTTGGTAGGCCATTTCAAGTTATTAGAGCAATGTCCCAAGACGAGCGGGAGAGAAACCGAGATGTCCAAGGTACCTTACTCATCGGCGGTTAGCGGTTTGATGTATTCCATTGTGTACACTAGGCCTAATATTTCCCATGCAGTGGGAGTAGTGAGTAAATTTATGAGTGATCTAGGTAAAGATCACTAATAGGTAGTAAAGTGGATCCTTCGGTATTTGAGAGGGACTATGGGGATAATTTTTTGCTACAATGGATTAGACACTACTTTTTGTGGTTATGTAGATTCAGATATGGTTGGAGATGTAGACAGTAGGAGCAACACTATAGGTGGGAATGCAGTGAGATGGATTTCACGACTACATATGTTGGTTGCTTTGTCAACCATAGACATTGAGCATGTTGTTTCCATAGAGCCGAGAAAGAGATGATTTGACTAAATAAATTTCTTGAGGAGTTGGGGCATAAACAGAAGGAAAATAATCTCCATAATGATAGTAAGAGTGTTATACACCAAGCTAAGAAATTTTCTTTCCACTCTAGGAAAAAGCATATATAGCTTAGGTATCATTTCATCATGACATCTTTGGAGGAAGATAAGTCGAATCTTGTAGACATGATGACCAAGGTCATCACAAAAGAAAAACCAAAGCTATGTTCGAAGCTTAGGTTGGTCTTCAAGGAAGCTAGTGAAGGGTTGAGAAGCTTGATCGGAGGAAAACTAGTCTCCAGTGGGAGATTTTTAGGTTGTGGACCTTGTTTTCATGTGTGAAAATGTTGAAGGCTATATACTAAAGAGTACTATAAAATTTCCATAGTTGTCTCGTCGGGGTTCGGGGCCACGTTGCACCCGAGTAAAGGTCTAGGGTAGTAGCCCTCGAGAAATTTTTTTTTGGGCCTCGAAAAATGTGCACGATATCTTGGGAAACATGTTTTTCTCATATGGGTGGGATTTTGACCCATAGGTTTATGGGACAGTTTTGGTCCATGGTTTTGATACCCATTGTTTTTTAAAATCGCTTTAAAAGTTGTCTACTTATGTGGTTTTGTGCATATGGTAGGGTTTGATGTAAAATTACAGATGTGTTTGAATTCGGGTGTGAAGTTTGTAGAGTTTGTTAAGCATAGCTCTAAATAGATATGGGCATTGTATTGAGAGAGCAATGGATTGTGATAAAATCGAGCAAGTGATTCTTGGTGGACATAGCTGAAATTGGGTGAACCACATTAAATAATGTTTTTTTGTGTTCTTTTTTATTATTTTTCACTTTTATTTCAGATCTGTAGTATTTTACGCATATTAGTTTCTATTGGTACAATTTTGTGAGGGATTATTCCACATATTTTATCCCTTATTTCCTCTCACTAGGTGATGCATTGGAAACTATGAAAGGAGAGTGAAACCATGGAGTGGATGGAGGTACACCATTGATAGAAATTACTTGATTGTTTTAAATGAAGGTTAGATGTAAATGATTCATGGAGATGATAGACTAAGACCGAGAAAATCCAATTGAGGCCTAAGAGCATGTCACACCCATCGATTGCTTGGCCACAAGAAAGGGCACCAACATAGTAAGAGGACTAACTGTAATGTGAAGCTTAACAACACCATAGGAATTTTTCATCAGATATGAAATTTGTGAAAGAGGATATCCAATAGCAAAAAGAAGTGGAATAGAACACGTGTTGATGGGCCATGATGGATCAACCTTGGTATTATTGATAGAGGTAGATCCAATAGAGGCACTGATGTGTAAGTGATTAGAAGAAAATGCCGCATGATAATCATGGTTAGAGAAAGAAATTATTGGAGGATACATCTTTGTATTAGCAACTAATAAATCAAGAGCCCCTGATGTAGGAGGAGGCAGCATTGTCGATATGTATGATTATCTAAAGATTCGATCTATTTTTTTTCGTGTCTTGGAGTTGGATTATTGAATATTTTTAGCTTATGATTTTCATTGAATGGTGCAGAGTTTGAAGGCTCTAGAAGCTCAAGTTTGTTGTCATTGATAAGGTCTTGGATGATGGTGAGAATTTTGAAACACCTATTTATAGAGTGTCCCACACATTGATGATAGTCACATCAAAATTTCTCATTGTAATTACGACCTTTTGGATGAGATGGGTCTAATTCAAATGGAGGAGGAAGTGTAAACACAATTTTTCTCAAGAATTTGTAATATAATTTGTGGAGAAATGGTTAACTTTGTAAATGTACGCCTAGGTGGTTGCGATTGAAGCTCTCTAGTGGTGGATACTGTGTTGACAGTGATTTTTGTGTTAGTTGGCTTGGTTTTATGGTTTGAATGTTGATTTATTTTGAAAATGTGTAGAAGATGAGGCTTGCTCTTGATATTTAATTTTCCTATAGATAAGAGCTTATTTTGTGAATCTTAAGAGTATGACATAGTTGATTGAATGAGGGAGATGTCTCAAAAATAACACTCTCCTAGAGAGGTAGTAATAGAATCTGAATGAATAAGTCCTAAAGCTCAGAGTCCACAAGAACATTTGACATCTTAGATAAGTTGTTTTTGTATTGCAAAACATAGTCATCTAAGTGTTAGTTAGATCCTTGTTTTACTTATGCAAATTGGGCACATGAGATCTTAGAGCCAATGTTGATAAATAAGTGAGTGAGAAAAGCCTCGAGATAGATGTGTGAAATATGTTACCGAGTGAAAAGGTAGGTTATAGAACCAATGCATCACATAATCATGAAAGTTATGAGGAAAGATCTTACCTAGGAGAATGTAATCATTCCCAAAATCTAAACAAGTCACATAGAATGCTTAGAGATGCTCTTGTGGGTCACCATACCCATTGATAATGAGAAGCTTAGAGGGGTCAAAATTAGGTGAAAGGGAGTAAGCGAGATATGGCTGGTGCAAATGGGTATGTACTAACAAATTGAAATCCAAATATGGAGACACACGAGAAGAAGCATGTCATAATTGATGAATTTTCTTTTGAAGGTATTGATGAAAGGAGGCTAAACCTTGGGTGCCGAAAAAAGGATATTCCAGCATATGAGAAACAAGAGGTGGAGTATAGTGATTAGTATGAGGAGGGATAGAAATGGGAATAGTGGAAATGGGTGCAAGATTGGAAGCAAGTGGTTAAGTAGTAACGGTGGTGGTAATAGTAGTAGAAGCATTATGCTCTGTGAGGTATGTAACTTCCTCATGAGTAGCATATAAAATCAATTTTAGATCTTTGGAATGCTAAGTGATATGACCATTAAGGGGCTTTGAGATGGGCTTCACCAAATTATTTAGAAGATTGAGCCATAGCAATAAGAGGAGAAAGGATGTAAATGCGAGGTAGTTTTTAAGGTCAAGTTCACCAAAATGATTAAGCTAAAATGTAATTTATATGCCTAATATGATGTTATAGCAACAGTAAATAAATGCAATAATGAAATACAAAAATATACCATAGAAAACTAAGCAATACATATGTAATACCTAAGTGCAAAGAGAAAGTAAGAATCCTTAGTTGATTTGTAATATTTCCAAAGGTGTGTCGAATGGAAAATAGAAAAAGCGAAGCACCTTGTGATCCTGTGGAGCATAGAAAAATGCAAATCTATACAAATATGTTAGATTGTGGTACTTGGAAATGGAAAGGTGTGCCCACAGGTGTGAAGGTATTGATTCTAGGCACTTGGGTGCAAATTCTCATAAACCCGAATTCTTAGGGTAACACAATGTTTGTTGATACTTACCTTTTTCACTTTGGATTTACACAATAATCACTGAGCTCACAATAATCATCTAATGAATAATAAACATGAAAAACCCTTAAATAGACATCATTTCCTAAAAATAAATGATACGAGAATGAGGGGTCAAATTATCCCCAACCACCACAATGGTGGACTTAAAAGTTAGCATTACACTACATCTTAAACCCAATGTAGTTTTGGGTGTGTTTGGAATTATGCCTTAGGTTTCTCTTTTTTGCTACTTGCACATGGATAGCAACTAAGTAGCTAGATGTAAAGAAATTTAGTAAATGTTCACATGAAATAAAACGAAATTCCCTCCTATCAAGTGTATGTGGATTAACCATACCTTGTGTCCTTTTTGATGGAGCTAGATGGATGCAATGGAGCTCTTATATGCCTTGATGGATGTAACCTTAGGTGGATATAGTAGATGCTTAGTTTTTGGTCCCTTATTACAATCACATAACTTTATATTTATATGATTCCTTGCTTCAACTTTGTAATCAACCACAAAAAGGACAACTAGAAAAATATAAGATGATCAAATAACTACTGAAGGACCCAAAAAGTTTGATTAGATTATAAAGAGGACATGGCCCCAGTTGGATGAGGGCACCTAGCACTAGTTTCCTAGTATGTGCGCCATGTCTAAGATGACAAAATATGAAAACTGAAAAGGAAGACTAAGAAAGAAGATATGTAAGACCAAGAAAAGTGATATAAAGGAAAGAACGGTGGCCAAATACATGGGTTAATTAGTACCATTCTTACTTAAGAATCATATGAATAGTAGTATGTAATCGGGACTAGATAATTACCCTAAGTGCATTATTTTGTGTCTACAAACCCATAAACATTATCTTAATCCTTCGGAGTTATATAAGTAAGTTTTAGGATATTTTGGTCAGCTATTGTAAAATAAGGCTTATCATTAATGGAAAGACACACTTTTTACCTCCCTTATCTCTATTGCCCCCTTGGGGTCATGAGGTACATTAAAGACACAAATGTGTGACTTTATCCTCCTCCCATAGGTTCACCTTGGATAATTTGTTGTCCTAGGTATCTTGTGTGTCCCTTTTGTTCCCTAGGAAAATGGGACATGAGAGACACAAACGTGTACCCTCGGTCCCTCGCCATGGGCACATTTTTTTGTCCCCGATGTCCCTATGTCCCCAAGAGATGATAGGCTGTTAGGAAATTAGTGTTCATAGTGTGAACATATGGTTTGAATATTAGTATTATTTAATATTTAAAGAATATGTGAGTGTGCACAATTATTTGTCATGCACAACTAATAGAGATAGGAGTGTGTGAGAATATATTGGGAGTGTGAGTAAGACTAGGGAATAAAGGAGAGATATGGGGATAAAGTGATAAGACTTGAATCCGTGATTTTAGGAGCAAGTACTTGTATAAAATTCCCTTTCATAGTCAATAGAAATTTCTCCATTATACTTACATTTAGTCTGTATCTTTTGTAGTTTCTATTTCATGAATTAATTTGATTTATTGTTGTTAAATTTATTTATGCAAATCTAGATATCTAGCATCACCAACAAAGAGATTGCTTCATTGTATTGGTGGTCATTTATTTTCTACTTTTTGTGTATTTTCTTTCAACATGTGTGGGAGTAATAAGAATAGAAGAATAATTTTTGTTCATAGTTAGGAACATATTTTCCTATATTTTGTTCTCTTTTGTAAAATGTGAGTGGGAAAACATGTACGTTGTTATGGAGTGGTTGGTGGTCCACTAGAAAACCAATTTGAGAGTTTGTGAATCTCTTACAAAATCACATACAGAGTGGTTAATGGTTCCACTAGAAAACTGTTAGATTTGATGGTACTCTTTGAAAACCATCGTATTGTAGAACATGAGCAAGTACTTGAACATAATTCACCTATGTTCACACTAAGGGGTGAATGTTAGGAAATTAGTGTTCATAGTGTGAACATATGGTTTGAATATTATTATTATTTAATATTTAAATAATATGTGAGTGTGCACAATTAGTTTTCATGCACAACTCATAGAGATAGGAGTGTGTGATAATATCTTGAGATTAGGAGTAAGACTAGGGAACAAAGGAGAGATACGGGATAAAATGATAAGACTTGAATCCATGATTATAGGAGAAAACAATTATTTAAAATTCCCTCTCATATTTAATAGAAATTGTTCCATTCTACTTACATTTTGTCTCTATCTTCTATACTTTCCATTTCACGAATTAATTTGATTTATTGTTGTTAAATTTATTTATGCAAATCTAAATATTTAGCATCACATACAAGATAAGACAAAGTGCACCCTATTTGTTCATGATTTGACCCCATAAATAAATCATGATTTCCTTGTGTGTTCCTTAAGGTTTGGTGGTATTTCCCATCCTTTTAGTTCATTCGTTGAACTTTCGTTGTGATTTCATTGTTCTCTCATTTTCTAAATTTAACTAAGTTTAGGGTTTTTCTAAAAAAATTATCTTTTCTCGTGCTCCTTGATCGAGTTTGATGATTTTCATACATAAGGGACATAGATTATAATACAAAGTTCTAAAATGTGTGAATTAAATCAAGAAAATAAGGCATATTTTATTTGAGAATGCGTTCTCTACAGTTTTACAGCTCTATGTATCTGCAAACTGAAAATTTACCTCTAGAGCCCAACCAAGTGAATATTTGAACTATTAGAGAGTGTGTAGGCCTCGGACGTAGATTTTCATTTTATGAAAAAGTTACAAGTTGTTAACGCTTACCCGACAAGAAATTAAGTGGATCCAAAACACGTGGTGTGATATGGAGAAATGCGGAGTACAAAGAAACTAAGAACATTCACAATTTACTGTAAAGATGTAAACTAGCTCTCGAGCTCTAATTACTAACGAATAAAACACATGACAACACATGGAGGCATCTCATAACCAAAGCATCATCATAATATTTTATTATAAAACTTGAAATCTCTTTCGTAGCTGTTAATTTCCTCATCAGCCTCGGTAACCCATGGTTGGGTACAGATGCTAATATATCCACTTGTACGGCTCACATTTAAAGTTGGATCAATGACTATGGATTCAAAAGGAATCAAAATATATTCTTTTCATTAATGTAAGCATGTTATAGGTAATATAAACAAAGAATGAGCTAAGTCCTTTAATTTTTCTATTATATCTAATAGAATCAAGTGAATTAGGGCCCTAAGATGAAAGAGGATACCTAATTCTTCCAACTGAACTGTGTGGGAGTTTTAGGCAACATTATCAAGCTCGTGTTGGCTGGAAAATAGGAAATTGCAGTAGAATTGGTGAATGGGTGAGTTTTGAAAGTTGTCTTCCTTTATTTCTTACAAATTAGAGTTGTATCAAACAAATTAAGGGTATTTGGGGAGTTATGTTGGTTCTTATTAGTTCTATGTTTGAAGAAAGTTTTTTATCCTCCTACATCTGTCTAAATGAAGATCAAAATGGTTCATGGTCAAGATATCCATTTTTAAAAATATTTTTCATCAAAACAAATCTTTCTTCAGCGAGATTTTCCACCCTTTCTATAAGTATTTATTATGGATTCCTTAAAATTTTCATTGATTTTCACAGTGGGAAGGGTATTCTTTGGCACTGTCAATTACTTTTGGAAATTAAGTGAATTCAGATTGGCCCACATTCTCTTGACTAGATCAGATTTTATCTAGTGAGTAGTATCAATAAAATATTGTGGGTCTATATCCATGATATCTTCACCAGTGTGATCCACTTTTTATAATCTCAAATTGTCTTTATTCTCCATGTATATAGAAGTTGTCCCTTGGGTCAATTTTCTTATTTTTAACTTTCTTCATGGTGCCTATAGGGAATCATACTTCAGGACCACCTTAGGATATTCAACTTGTTTCATGGTAAAATCCATTACATGTTGTCTAGTAGGAGGATTCCATGTACTTTCTCAAGTAATTAATGTAACAATAATCATATAATGAAGACCATAGGACGATCCCACCACTTGTGGAAAATGTTTTGGTGTCCCTCTTAGAGATAATTAAGGGTGGACATATTCCAAATGATCCAAGAGTTAACTCATGAAACTATAACTAAACATGGGATTTCAAAAATAAGTAATGGGAATGAGTGAAGGAATTAGAAGAAGGGGCATAGGTATACCTACTATTAAATTTTGAGAAACGTAAGGAATGATGGAAGGAAGAAATGGTGGATAAATAAACCAATTGTATGAGGGGTGAATTAGAGAAAGAGATGGGAAATAAGTATAACTATACATTGTCACCTAAAATATGTCCTTGAAAGGTCTTGTTATCAGCGAATCACAACACCCCTATGTTTATACAAGTGCACATACTTGAACTCATAGTGTGATTGGATAACATGGGTACTATTTCCAAGTTATGGGACTTGCTACTTGAGATAGACCTCCAGAGAAAGTTGGTTCTTGCTCCTAAACTACCTGGCCACAATTTACTCTAATGTAGGGGAAACCAACTGTTCTAATTTAAATTTCCAAGGGACCAGGAGAGAGAATGCATAAAATGAAAGCCTACACTAAAGCGGTGATACACCATAAAAGGAGGGTGTGAGAGTAGTCTTCAAATGCGTGAGATACAGAAGCAAAGTGCACACTAGAAGGGGTGATGACAGTTCTCCATAATCTAGCAAAATGCATTCACAACAATATTTCAAACATACACAATGATAATGGATCCCTGCAAGAACATAATAATAGACACAATATTCTTGTAATCAAGGTTGAAGGGGCAAGAAGAATGCAAGAAAACACAACAGGGGAAGATGCATCCACAAACTTATATTTTATTGCTTCTTGATATGCACAGTTCAATCGGTTACAAGATAAGGGCCTGGATCACCATGCAAGGAGTCCACAACAAGGGCCTGCAACACATTGGCTTCACAAAGTAATTTTGGCATAGCTTTGCTACAAAAACTACCTCCCCTTTACAATGAGCCCAACACTCCAATTTATAAGAAAATGAGAAAAAAGAGAGAGAAGGGGAAAATGGAAATCCTGAAATCTATCCTTCAACCACTTGTAAGAGGAATTAAATGGAGTAAAATGATTATATATTACTTGTAAAAGGCTCCCATACTGTCACAAAGCAAAAGAGAGAAAGAATGATGACCATGCCTCTTAATTGCACTCCCAACTACCAAATAAAACACTGTTATGAACCCGGCCACGTTTTATGAAAAATCCCCACCGATTTCTCATAAAATCCATAATTTCTTATTTTTGTGCATTGGGCTCGGAGCCATGATTCCAACGGTACCAATTTTGTGTGATTTCGTTGAGAAATGCAAAAGTTATGGCCTTTTGAGTGTGGGCAGCTATTTTGGGTCTAGCAGGCATTTTCTCATTTGTGATCGGAATGAGCATTAACTGAATAGAGCTGAATATGATTCTTTTATTTAAATATATCTACCCTCATTAAAAATAGGACGTCATGATCATTCCATAAAGTCTAATTTTGTGAAAATCGAGCTCGGAGTCAAAAGTTACGGCGTTTGAAGTTCACGGGTCAAACATGGACTTTTCTTCTTTCTTTGCGGACTATTTCGGCAAAATCGGGTCCGCATGTCCTGGCTGTCCCGGTCCTGATGAATTCTCCCACATCAGCCGATTCGAGATTCCTTGTCCTCATTTGTGGCTTTTTCACCTTTTAAGTATGTCTCGTGCGTACTTTTTGTCCCGGTTGTCCCAAACCACGCGAAACAACAAAAACTTGAGCGATTTTTATTGCACTGCGGCTGTTTCGCCTTTACGTCCCCGCGTCCCGACGTCCCAATGTCCCCACGGATCGCCTTGACAAAAATGTCCGATTTAGCCAATTTTCCTTGTATTTCAGCTGCGAACTTGGTACGATTTAACCTCGATGACGATCCGCCTTTGTACGATCCACACCCTTTAGACCCGAAATGCTTTAAAATGTCAGTCCTACTGACCTTATCTTTTACATTTTTCCATTTTTCTAACTCATTGGGATTTTTTTCTTGAATGGGAGAGTTAGAGAGAAGCCGATGGGGCCCCAAAACATGATTTTGGGCCTTGAATCAATCTACTTGCTCGGGACTAAAGAATTTGATGCATGTTATCAAAATTACCTTGAGGGGTGAATTTTGGATAACAGGTCTTATAAGAAAAAATCTTGATGAAGTTAGAGCTAAAAATGTTACAATTGCTAAAGGAGTAGAAAGATTGGTTACATGAATTGAAAATTTAGAATCTGGTCTTGTTGTAGTAGATACTAATGGTTGAAAGGTGTCACTATGGTTAATTGGGGACAATGAAGAAAAATGGTACTAGAAAAGCAACAACAGAGACAATGTATCCGCATATCAATAGAAAGTGCAGGAGACAATATCTATAATTTTACAAAGCATGCGGGATGATTTCCTTATTCACATTGGGAATTAGGAAAGTTTGAGTAAGGATTGGACGTAGCTAGAATCAATGCATGAAGGTATGAATTTATAAAAAAATAATAAAATTGATTCTTGACTTACTATCGAGAACTCCTCAAGAGAGATGGAAAAGTAGTATTTTTTTTAAAAAAACATAGAAATTAAATCTCTGTTAGATGGATGTAACAATAAATTAGTTCATGATAAATTGTTGTATTTTATCATCTAAATGAACATTGATAAAGGTTAATGAATCTCATTTTTATTTTGAATTCTAAATATCAAACTAAGAAAGACATCCTTGATTTTTCTACTCTGAGTTCTCTCCTAATCCAAGAAGAGCAAGTCATGTCTAATTTTGACTCAAAGGATATTTCCACTCAAGAAATTCTTACACATAACTATGAGAGAAACCATTCCATATTTAACAAGAATCAAAAATCAAACTTTAAAACCCTTAGTAAAGAAAATAAATCAAGGAATTTAAAATTTAGTTTTAATAGAATTTTTATAATTGTGGGAAATTTGGACACAAGAAAGAAGATTGTAGAGTAAACAAAAACAAGCCAAATTTCAAGAATAAAAATATAATAAACCAAATCAAAATCAAAACAAGAATGAAGAGAATAATCATAAATCTAATGTAGTTACTCTTGTAAACTGCATTAGTCACTACCAAAGAAAATAAATAGATATTTGACAATGGTGCATCTAGGAAATGTCATATAAGTCTAATAGATATTATCATTGGCGGTAGTTTTTTTGAGAAGTGTAGGTGTGTTAGGAGGAAGGGTTTTCTAAAGATAGTTGTCCTCGGCACCCATGTAGGTTAGGATAATGTCAATAGTAGGGGAATCTTTCTCTATCATATGTGGTAATGTGAGAGGAAGAGTTTTAGTTGTATTTTTAGCTTGATAAGTCAAAGGTCCAAGTGTGATGGCATTGAATAAAAAAAGTTAGATGGGATAGATATGATGTCATCAACGTTAGAGGATGGGTTTGATGATGATGATGGATGTAGCTATGATTCTCGTATGGATGGTGATGTAATGGAAGAAGGTAATTTGAAGATGATGTTGTATTTCTTGTGAGGTTTTCTTAAGTCTTCAAAGGGTGAGTTGTGAGGACCCTTCTCATATTGACTCAGTTGAAGCCTTTCCATACATAGTGGTGGAGATAAATCTAGGAAAATTGAGGCTTATCCAATAATGAAAAGTATGAGGAAAATGGTTTTACGTGTGGTTGATCGTTGAGGTGAGATGATGGATTGTCGATGCCTCATACACTATGTTTGGATAAATGGGGGCCAAAGGAAATGATATTCCCTACATTGGGCTCATAGATTATTTTTTTCTTCTCTCTATACGTTTTGGGAGTAGGAAGTGTGTTAATAGCTAGAAGGTGATATTCCCCTATAGACACAAAATTTATGCACTTGGGTATATTTATAGGTCCTAAAAGCATACTAGCATTTACAAGATTCCTTATCAAGAAAAAATGTAATTGAAAACTCCATTTATCATTTTACTTTGTCTTCTCGCAACTTTAATAGCTTTATACATCTTACACTCTTTGCGACATTGGGTTTTTAATCTTTCTTTGGCCTTAGACACTATCATTAGGTGCTCTATCCTCCTCAAAACTTCTATCCCTCTTTATCATTTTCCTATCATTTTGGAACCCTCTCACTTCTTAATTACTTTATATCACCGATCCTGAAAATGGTTTTTACTCCTTGGGTACCATTTTAAATTTGTCCATATACTTGAAATTTTTATTTTAATTGATCAAGATATGGTTATGGATTCACTTTTGGGTGTTTACAGATCCATTTTAATCACTAATTTTTCTTATTTGATCAATTTCTCATTTAACTCATCTTTTGTTATTCAAGTGGATTTATTACAAAACCATTAAAACTAATCACAAGCTGATTTTATAATGCATATCAATCTCATGATGAATTCATCCTAAATTGATTTGTGTAAAAATATTTCTATTTGTGGATAATGGATTAAATTTCAAATTTAATCTGATTTTTCCAATTAATTTCTTTTCTTAATCCCTTATTCGTTCCCTTAGACCAAATTTAAAAAAATTGATAATAAACATCTATAAAATAATCAAACTCCACAACTTTATAACGGAGTTCACCCGGATGGGATACATCTCTAAATTCACATAATCATGAATCGATCTATTAAAAATCACTTGAAGTACAATTTTTACCCTCTAAATTAAATAATAGATCACATGCACACCGCAAAAAATTGAGTAGATTTATATTTTAAAACTCGTAATTTGTCAAAACATGTTCCCAAATCCATTTATGACTCATGTAGTATCTCCAAAGTGTGATCTTCATGTAAATGAGTAATAAAAGTCCCTACACTAATAAAATTAAAACACTCAAAGTGGAAAAAGAATGAATTCCTTGTCTTCATCTTGGAATTTAGAACACCTCTCCGCTTTACACCAAAGTCCAAAAGACCATAGGTACTTCAAAAATGGAGATATCTAAAACTTCCATTCTTTACCTCCCCATAGTCTACCCTAAGTCTTCATTAGATATAAATAGGCTCACTTTATATCTTTTCGAGCCCTTGTGGCTCAACGGCGATGTCCATGTTTTGTAACTCATGGATCGCGAATTTGACCAACACCTCCTCCATTTTCTCCAGGTTTGTTTGCCTATGTGGGTTATATGACCCACATTTATCACAGGTTTAGCTTTGGGGAGGTTTAAATATAGGTGAGGTGGCCTATTTTATCATGGTTGAGGCCATGCCTTTACATTTTTACTTACGACACGTATATGTGGTCGGTGTACTATTTTATCATCCAAGCCATTGGGCTAAGTTAGAAGGTTGGCTATGTTGTTTATCCAAATGGATGAGCCGAGTTATAAAAGGCCACATGGTAAGTCATAGCATTATTTTTCCATTGATTTTTTTCTAAGTATATAGCATGGAGCTTTGATTTTAAATGTGGAGATTTATACCACCAAGTTTGTCGTAGATATAAACTAGAGTGGTGGGAGTTAATTACCCCATCAAGTTTCTAAGTAGCTCGGGTTTGTGACAAGATATATAGAGCTATGGCTGAATTGGATCCAATGTAATAAAATTCATTCCACACACAATACCAAGCCCTCAATTGAAATTTAAATAACCAACAACAATAATCCTATATGCAGGGATATAAAAGAACAATGTCAAATATATATATATATATATATATATATATATATATATAATTGTTCAACAATGGTAATATGAAGATCGAGAGGCCAAGGCACCCCTCTATAAAAAGAGTGTGCTGACCCTAGCTGATGGCCCCCAACTAGAAAATAGTGGGGCCCACATGTCCTCAAGTGAGTGTCAAGACCGAAATTATAAACCAAAATATTTTATCTTCACCCATCAATATCTTGAAAATACAAGCTCCATTATTCAAGTTTTTATATCGATGGAAATATCTCAAAATTATCTTACGCGCTTTAGTATTTTAGGTAGATTTAGGGATCATCTACACTCATAATATCCTTATAATCAATCACTTTGGGTCATCATTTCAGTTCTCAATTACGAAATTAAAATAAAGGAATTATATAAATACATAGTTGTGTTTTCAAAATAAGGGACCAAGAACTAAGCATTACATACTAAAGACCTAAGATTGTATCCAAAGCCTGCACAAAGAGCATAAAAGGTATGCATATACAACTTATTTAAAGGTCAAGGGTTACATCAATTTTGCATACACAACATATGAGGGGAAGTCATTTCTATTTTATCGCACATGTTCTATATATTTTCTACATTTTAGATCTATCCTACTCTCATTGTGCAACTTACGTATGGGCATCCTAGGGAATCATTTATACATACACACAAAAGAACTACATGAATAATGAGATGTAGTGCAGCGCTTAGTTGTAATTTTACTCTTCAAGTGACCTTTGGGGTAAGTCCGACTCCCATTCTATATTTTCTTTTATAAGTTTGATGTGGTTATGGGTATGTGCATGTGAACTCTTTTCTTATAGGTTACAAGTACATTCTTATATCAAACAAAAAATATGGAGTGACAAACACAAAAGAACAATGAACATAATCTCGACCTAAAAAAAAATCCACATAATCTACTTGAAGACACCAATGACCAAATCCAGGCACCAATGTAAGGTGCTCTGTCCTCTCCTATGAGCTCCTTTGATGTGAAGTTTCGAGTTCAAAACCTCCAGGTGTGCCTTTTTGAAACTCTCCTCCATTTTTATAGAATTTCATCTGCTAGGATCACTTCCTATTCATTAGAAAATCAACTAAGTTCCTCTATCTTTCCTTATTTCTTAGGGTTTCATATTGTATATGATTTATTTCTTATGTCTCACTATATATTAGCATCTGTACATAATTAATCATAGTAGTTACTTTATAATTGTTGGGTTTTAAAATGGTACTTTAAAAAACAATAGTGGGAATAGAAAGTCCCTCCTCTTTATGGGAGAGGCTCCTTATTGAAAGCAAGCAAAGAGAAAGCTTATATACAAATGTACAACTTTCATCTTAAGGTCGGACCTCGACATCTTTAAATGCTTTTATACCAAAAGAGATTATCAATACAAGCGAATGGAAGAACTAAAGAAAGGAAAGAGAAAAATATAATATTACTTTTATGAAATATAGAGAGCATAGTATAACCCTATACATACTCGAGCAAGAGTGATATTGAAAAAAATCATTCACATTCACAACATAAGATATCATTCCATAGACACAAAGTTATAAAAATCATATCAATAAGAACAAAAGTTTCTTATTATAGAAGATAAATGATCCAACAATTTCAAGTAAGCAAGAAGAGACAATAGATGAAGATAGAAAGAAAGGGTAAATTCTTTTGTATTGTTTGCTTTCGATTCTATTGACACTTCAAAAGTATCCAAGTCCAACCTTTTGCAGACTGATCCAAGCTCTTACATTTACAAATGAAGTGAAGAGAGGAGAAGAAGAGAAGGAGAGAGATCTGATTTGGAAGCTCAACCACCAACCATCAATGCCCTTGCAAATCATCTTACCATCTGTCAAATCTGGTTATGCATGTCTTTGGCATGTTGAAGAAGGAAGGATGGAAGATCAGATCAAATGTGATCTAGTTGAAGCAGTCTGATCACATATTATTGTCTTAAAAGACATTTTCCAGATTTTCACACAAATCAAGATATCCATTCGGTTCTCCATGTCTATTAAGTGTGTTGGAGAAGGAAGGATGGAAGATCGGATCAAATTTGATCTATTGAAGCAATCAGATCCCATATTAATGGCTTGAAAGAATTTTTCAAGATTTTCACCCATCAATGTCTCTTAAAACATAATATTTTATACTTCCATGGCATATAGAGTGTCAAGATCTTTCCAATGGTACAAAATTTGTCAAATTTTGAGCACTTTGAGTGAAAGTTATGCTCATTTGAATATTTTTAATCAAATTCGTACAAAAATAGAGAAAATGCAATTTTCACAAAATGGATCCACGACGGGCTGAAATTGAAATTACGCCTTTAGTGCAAAAGACGTAAAAGTGCAAAAGTTCCCGCAGCCTGCAGCCTCTACTTCTTTCACTTTGGATGTAGGTTTGACACATGGCTTTTCTGAGTGGCAGCGGAGACATGGCTCACTTTATAATTTTACTTTTTTTGAAAACAAGGATCAAAATCTCAAATTTCTCTGCCGACTTGCTTCTCTGCTTTGACTTTTGATGTAAGCTCAACATTTGACTTTATCCTCTTGGTATGAATGGGGTCATGGTTCACTTTATTACTTTATGCCTTTTATTCAAACAAGGCTCAAAATATCAAAGTTCTCTCAAACCCGCCTTCCCACTTTGACTTTCGACGCGGGCTTAACATTTGAATTTTTCCCTTATGGAAACAAAACCAAAATTCCCAAAATGCTCAACGGCTCGATTTCCCGTTTTTGACTTTAAACATGGCCACATGGCTCTTTCCACGGATTTTCTCTATTTCTTTGTGTTTTGGCCATATATCGACCTAGACACGTGGAGGCTCGGGACACATTTGGGACTTGCCTTCAGATTTTCCTTCAAATTTTTGCCAAGTCGACACGTGGAGGCTTCAGCTAAACCTTTTATACTTAGCTGATTCAATGGGAAGCTCTGCCCCTTCTTTGACTCTGACCACGTGGCAAGCCCGCGCACACTTAGGAACCTTCTCTTGATTCTTCCTTTGAATTTGTGCTGAAGAGACATGTGGAGGCTCCCACTGACAACCCTTCTATACTTAGCGATTCGGACTGGACATGTGGAAAGATGGTGCTCATTTGGGGTTTCACCTTTGGCTGCGCCTTTTGAATTTACGCCGATGAGACACGTGGAGATTCTATGCTCAATTAGGATCCTTCTTTGAACTTGACCTTTGGAGGTGCACCATTGGGACACATGGAGGCTTCTACTGGCTCTTGACACTTAGTTGATTCAACGAATTTCTTTGTCTTTTCAGACTCTAACCATGTGGAGGGCCCACACACGTTTGGGTCTTCGTCTTTGTGCACCTTACCAAAATTTCACCAAAGAGGCACGTGGCACCTTCCATGGTCTTTCTATACTTAGCGATTTTGGGCCTCGATTAAACATGGTTTTCTACTTTGACTTACGAGGCAAGAACAAGAACATAGAAAAACTTTGACGGCCTCGAGGCAAGAACCGAGATGGGAAAACAAAAATTTATCAAATCATGTGGACTATAAGATTTTAAATTAACGGGGTGAGATTACAAATGAGCACCGGCTTCTTCAAAGTATGAATTTTCCAATCTCTCCGAATTATCAATATGCTCAAACATCTATCAAATGCACAAACTAAAAATTTTGAAACTTGACTTTAAAAATGAGGGGAATTTTGAGGGTGACAAGAGTTTTCTCTTTCTAGGGATGACTTGGATGGGACAGGAGGAACGAGGCAAGATATAGAACCATAGAAAAACTCTAGGAAAGTAGACCAAAGGCCTTATCCATTGGGAAAACAAAGTCAAATGTGAAGCAATAGAAAAGACAACACACACGGAAGGGAAACAAACGAAAAGGAAAAAAACAAAACACAAAACACAAAAAGGAATAGGAAAGGAAACAAGCCAAAATAAAGAAAGAAGAGGATATTTACAAGGGAAAGAAGAAAGACTTTATGAAATTATACAACTCGCAAAGATAGGCTGAGAAAAATAGGTACCTCTATGGAAAAACATAGTGAAAGTATGAGGCACCCATGAATTGAAAGTGAGCGGTGGGCATACCAAAATATCATGGGAACACTATGAGGCTTGAAAATAAAAATTGAGGAAAGAAGACCATCCAGATAGTGATACTCCATACTAAAAATATTCAGTTCCTGTGAAGAACTAAATGTCTTCCTGAGGCTCCTATTTTATGGATGAATTTTACCGTACAAAACTTGTATGACCCTCGCTTGCCTTCATACTTGATTTATGGACATCACTAAACTCCGAAAATAGGATTCATGAGAAATCCAATCCTTATAGTGTTAACTCCTATTTTGATGGAATGATGCTAGCATATGAATGAAGATTGCAATTATCACCATGGCACATCTTACGAGAAACATAAAGTTCCATTTAATTTACCTTGTAACCATATTCAACAAGAATTTGGAAAAAGGTACTTGGAAGGTTTAACATTAGGTGTAATATTAACCATGTTTCTAAAAACTTACTGTTGTTTTTGAAAAATCAACACTGATTCTAGAAGATCATGACTCTTAGGTACAAGTTGCATTACTGATTTGTCTTCATGATTAGTAGGAAACTGAAATGTTGTCAGACTAAGTAAAAATTGATCAATAACATCATCATCTTCCTTTTGTTTTCATTTCGAAGGGTGAGCCGTCGGGACTTGTCATAATTGCGAAGAAACGATACTAGGCATGGTTCTCCATTTTCTATTTGTTTCGAAGGACTGCAAAAAGGCTCATGTGTGCTCATCTTATCCATAAATATAACAAGGGAACTAGTGATCTCATTAATTTCTTTTTCTTCAGGCACATGCACTTGTTTATCTTTGAGAGAACTTAAAACAACAAGAGAATGGTCCACAATGATCTTCATCTCATTGTATTGAAATTATCCAATCATAGGAGAGAGAGGAAATTTTTCCATTTCTTCTTTGATATCTTCTTCATTAGAGGGCACATACTCCCTAGGGAGTTTCACTTCCTTCAAAATATAACTGATTGAAGTTATCTTTAAGCCCCAAGAAAGAGAGCAAGTGTTGATCATCATTGAAAACCTGCCAGTTTCTTGCATTATCTAGCACACTAGGCCTATGAGTCATTTCAATAGTAAATTTCTCTTGAGAGAAATCTGGGTGAGGAATCAACAGAGATCCTGAGATAGCTAGAGAATCAGCTCTAGTATTCTTTTCTCTTGGCACAACTTCAATGGAGAAAGCATCAAGAAACTTGATAGAATCCCAGACAAGATTTCTAAAATGTTTCAATCTCCTATCCTTGACTTGGTAAGGATCTCTGACCTGTTTCACAATCAACTCTGCATTACCACAAGCACAAAGATTCTTCACTCCCATTTCTTTCGCCATGTTCAACCCAAGGATGAGAGCCTTATACTCAGTTGTATTGTTTGCATTTTTAGAATAAAGCTCGAACAAGAATGGATGAATCTTCCCTTCCAGAGAGATCAACACCACACCAGCTTCAGAGCTAGCTAAAGAATAACTTCCATCAAACTCCAGAGTCCAAATGCCATTGGGATCATGAATCACTCCCTTAGGAATTTTTGCCTCATCTTCTGACATGATCATGTAGTTACCATGCCTTATATCTTCATAGAGTATTTGTGCTTTTGGATCATCAATATTTTGCACAATATACTCAGTTTGCTTCTTTGGTAATAGGTATTTTATCTATTCATTGACTAGCATCAAAGCATGTGACTAGTCCATCTAAATCTCACCCTCTACCTCCTTACGAAAAATTTCTACTCAGCAACATACCATAGGAGGGGGGAATATCAGCTACTAAAATAGTGGCTTTGACCCTTTTCTTTGGAAAAAGAAGCAAAGGCTACTTGTGCATCTTTAATTCTCCCAACCAGAGGTACTTCTCTACTCTCCATGGAATAGCAAGAACCAAAGGTACATGTTAGAGTTAGGCCCAAAGCATGAGCTACTTTTGTAGGCATTACATTGTCTGATGCTCCTGAGTCTATAACACAATTACTAGAAGTGATGAGGAGAGTCACATTGAATGGTTCAACTTTCTCATTAGGAGAAGTGACTATAGCCACAAGGCTTGGCTAAGGTGAGGAAGAGGGAGTGGGAAAAATACCTTTAGGAGTATTGGATGAGGCTTTGGATTTGGAATTGACAAAGTTTACCATTTTAGCAAATGCTTTTGGATGGATCTAGTAAACTTACGCCTCTGAGATTTTTATTTTTATCTTTTTGAGGTCATCAATGATATCAAAATACCTAGATGTGGATGGGGCATCATTACTAGGAATAGGAGATAATTTACGTTTATCAGGTTTTAGGAGTTGAAGGACAAGAAGTTTTGGAAGTAGAAGTAAAAGGAGAAGGAATCACATTTCTCACCTCTTGTGTGGAGGAAGTGGGAATAGGAGTTCCTCTTTTCATAACCAACTGGAATAGTTACATGATACTCTTTGGATTTATTATCAAAATTGCATGAATTTTTCTCTTATGTTCATTTTCTCCCAAGTCATAACGACATATGACTCACTATTCATATATGCCTCTCTTTCATCATATTCATCTTCATCATTCATACCTTGAATGGTGAGGAAATGAACTTGAGATCCACCAAAGTTCCTCCTATTCTTCATCAACCTCTCCTTGTGGTTCTTCATAGAGTTCATTAAACTCCTCATCATCGAGGTTCTTGAACTTCACAAGTTGCATTGAATAGAACCTTGCTGGTGGGCCTTCAATAGCCAATTTATTCTCGAGAAGGAGGTAACCTGGTTCTGGGCTAAAAATTCTTCCTTGGAATATCTTGGTAAGGAGTATGCTAAGCCAATTGTTTCTTGATAGCAATGAGATCATTTGTAAGCTTCCCTACTAACCCATCGAAATTGGCTCTAGGGAAGAGGAAGAAGAAGAAGCTTCAGATTTGGAGGATTCTCTTTTCAGTTTACCATACATGATTAAATCATCCTCAACACTAATATCCAAGCGTTGATCATCATCCCAGTTTGCAAGGTTAGATAGCCTTAATGCATAGCTTACTTCGGGAAAATGAGCATTGAGGAAGAAGCACTTTTGGATTTGATCTACATTGCAGAGTGTTCTATGGAATTTTAAGAACTACCTTATTGAATTTAGCCACAAAATCCCTCATGGGTTCATGTGGTTCCTTCTTGATATGATAAATTTAATCTAAGAGGGCATACACATCTTCACCGATTTGAAACATTGCTCAAAGTCGAAGTTTGTCAAGGTGGTCCAATTAGTAATTGACCAAAGGAAGATTATATAACAAATCAGCAACATTATCTTGTAACATTTCCACAAATATCCTATTTTACTCACGTCTCCATGTTCAACCCCAAGAATCCCACACCAACTAAGAATTCTATAATGTGTTCATCTAGTTGTACTTTCCCATCACCTCGGAATTTAGGAAAACCTTTCCTAATACTCTGCAGTAACTCATTCAATGGATGAGGAAGAGAAAGGGGCCAATCCGTTGTCCCCAAGGCATAGGTGCTGCCAATCAGGGAAGATTGTCCCCAAGGGAACTGAAACACTAACAAGTATCAAATCAAGAAGATTAGGACTGAGTTGTTCTTGCGGAATGCTATTCTTGGAATTTTTGTCTTTAACAGGAGGTTTTCTTGAAGAACAAGTTCCTCTATTCCTTCTTTCTAGAAGAAGAGAGAAATTTTTGTTGCTCTAGAAGTTGAAAATGAGAATCTTCAACATCGAGAGATTTTTTTCCCACATGTATATCATAGAGTCGCCAAATCAAAAATAATCTTGAAATTTTTCTTTTAAAAGGGATATGTTTGAAACAAAGTCCCAGTAGTCACCAAAACTATTGGGTTTTAAAATGGTACTTTAACAAAACCATAGTCAAGGGCACAAAGAAGTCCTCCTCTTTATGGGAGAGGTTCCCTTATTAAAAGAAAGTGACAAAGCTTATATACAAATGTACAATTTTCATCTTAAGGCTTGAATTCGACATCTTAAAATGATTTTATACTAAAAGAGATTCTCAATACTAATGAATGGTAGTATTGAAGAAAGGAAAGAAGAATATAATAGTGCATTCGGAAATATAGATAGTAGAGTAAACCTATACGTATTAAGCAAGAGTGATACAAAAGCAGAATCATTCACATTCACAACATAAGATATCATTCCATAGACACAAAGTTCTTGAAATCATATCAATAAGAGCACAAAGTTTCTTATTACAGAAGATAAATTATCCACATTTCGGGTAAGTAAGAAGAGATAATAGATAAAGATAGAGAGAATGGGGAAATTCTTCGTATTGATTGCTTTCAATTCTACACTTCAAGTATCAAATTCAAACATTTTGCGATGATCCAAACTCTTACATTTACAAATGAAGTGAAGAGAGGAGAAGAAGAGAAGGAGAGAGATTTGATTTAGATGCTCAACCACCAACCATCAATGCCCCTACAAATCAGCTTACAATCTGGTCAAATCTAGTTTTGCATGTCTTTGGCATGCTTTGAAGAAGGAAGGATGGAAGATCAAATCAAATTTGATCTAGTTGAAGTAGTCCAATCACATATTAATGGCTTGAAATACATTTTCTATATTTTCACCCAAATCAAGATATCCATTCGGTTCTCCATGTCTGTTTGGCATGTTAGAGAAGGAAGGATGGAAGATCGATCAAATCGATATGTTGAAGCAATTAGATCCCGTATTAATGGCTTGAAATATTTTTCCATATTTTCACCCATCAATGCCTACTTAAAATAATATTTTATGCTTCTATGGCGTGAGACAGTGTCAAGATATTTCCAATGGTAGGAAATTTTTTGAATTTCAAGCATAGGAGTAAAAGTTATCTGATTTGAATATTTGAATCAAATCCATACAAAAATCTCGAAAATGTAATTTTCGTAAAAGCTGATCCATCGGTCCTAAATTGCACTTTAGCGCTATGAAAGACATAAAAGTGCAAAATTTCACTCGCAGCCTCAGACCTACTTTTTAACTTTTGATGTAGGTCTCACACGTGGCTTTGCTTGAGTGCTAAGCAGAGCCGTGGCTCACTTTATAATTTTACTTCTTTTGGAAACAAGGCTCAAAATCTCAAAGTTATCCTGCCGACCCGTTTCTCTGCTTTGACTTTTGATGTGGGTTCAACATTTGAATTTATCCTTTGGTATGAGCACATTCACAGTTCACTTTATCAATTTATGCATTTTATGGAAACAAGGCTCAAAATCTCAAAGTTCTCCACCGACCTTTGCCTTCCCACTTTGACTTTCGACATGGGCTTAACAGGTTGACTTTTTCCCTTATGGAAACAAAACCTAAATTCCCAAATTGCTCCGATGGCCCACCTTCCCAATTTTTACTTGAAACATGGCCACGTGACTCCTTCCATGGATTTTTTTTTCTATATGTTTTGGCTAAGTCCCTTTTCTTTAGCGGGGCCATATGTCTTACCCTGACATGTGGAGGTTCAACGCACATTTGGGACCTACCTCCAGATTTTACCTTTGAAGTTACGTCGGAACCATGTCGAGGCTTCCTCAAATCCTTCTATACTTAGTCGATTCAAATGGTCAGCTCTACCCCATTTTTGACTCTAACCACGTGGTGAGCCCACACACACTTGGGGACCCACTCTTGATTCTTACTTTGAAGTTGCGCTAAAGAGACACGTGGAGGCTCCCACAAACTCTTCTATACTTAGCCGATTCCTGGCCTGGGACATGTGGAAAGATACCAAATTTTGTACGATGGAAAAGTGACAAGCGAGCATGGGAATCTACAAGTAACTCTTCCTCGCACCTGACCTCCCGAGGTCATGCCGAGACAGCCGGTGGGGATGGAATATACGTGGGGTATGGACAAACTAATTGGGAAATCTTATGTCTTCGACATGCACTAATGGAATCTATGAATCTAAGGCAACGAAGGCCCTCCTAACCTGAACTGGTGTGATAGATCGGTCGTGAGGATGACTACTCGAAGGCTCCAATCAATATCGAGCTCTGGCGTGATTCGATCTATAGGTTGTGGAATACGTGGAAGATAACTTGTGGGTGCTTTGTATATGTCTCCTGACAGGGTCATGAAAATGAATGATGGATATATGGTGGATTCTATGGGTGATTCTCTGGTCTAGTCCAAAAATCCTTAGCTTTGTTAGCTACTATGTCTAACAAGGATAACTGTGTGATAATGGTTGGTGGAAGTGGAGTGGATCTAAATACCAATGTGCGTAAACCAACATCTTCATCTCGATTATCCCATGGGTCCGTTGGGTTGTGGGACTGTGGATCTCAACCATAGATTGGTGGTTGTTGTGGACCTCTTATGGTCATGTGTAGAATCAATCACTAATTCCTAATATCCAAGTAGTCGTATGCCTTTTCATCCTCTATATTGAGAACTAACAGGTGTGCAATCTTCTTAGAGTACCTTACAAGGTGCATTATAGCAACTTTGAATTCATAAGCTAGTGTCTATGTCAGTGAGAATATCTCCTGTCTGGCTGTGGGACCAAAGGATCACAACCGAATGTTTTCTCTCTTTCAATCCCTTCTACAGTCATGTGGATATTTATCTAGGGTAATCTATAGTTTGGCTGGTTTGACCAAAATGTATGCGCTTTGTCGTCTTCTACATTTAGTCCTCTTAATTGTGAGCTAATTTCTTGTAGGTCTGTTGTTGTTCGGAAGACTTGGATTCTAGATTTTGATCTACGTCAGTTATTTCTGCCACAAGATTGGGTTGAGGCACGATTGGCTCGAATACGTATTCTCTGGGCTCCCTAGGTCCCGTGATTGTCATACAAAAGAAACAATGTAAATATAACTGCAATCAAAGTAAAACTAACTATGTAAAGTATATCTATAGCATATATAACTTCTCTATTTTTGTGTTTTTGATGAACTATTTGAATGAAATTGAAAGAGAAACTATTTAATATATCTAGAAATTGACAACTAAACTAATAACAAAATTAAAACAAACAAAGCAGCCGAGTATGGCTACTTGCCTATGCAGTTGTGAATCTATTCTAAATAACCAAATAACTGATCTAATCTATTTGAAAGACCCTCTGATCCTACCTCAGAAGTGAGGAATGAATCATAGTTTCTCATAAACTATCAATCCCCATAGCTTCCCCGACAATATCAAAAGTGAGATTAACTAAAATGAAATGATTCACTATTCTATTTGATATGTTTTAACTAGAACTTTGATAGCTTGAACCTAGATTTTGCAGAACAATGGCAAATCCGGTTGTGTGTGGCTTTGTCCCCTCAGTGTGATCTCCTCATTCCTTTATGCTCACGTGAATCCGAAAAGCATGTAATGATAGCATCAACAAGTAGATATTGGGATAGTGCCATCTTAGATGTAGACCCGAATATAATGTGAGTAGGAGAGGGATAGCGCAAGAGAACAGAGCTTGGCTTATGTAATTCCTAGCAGGATTTATTGCGAGTCATACAACATAAAACATCCAGAACCTGAAACTATCCTTTTGATGAACAAAACCTGTAACTTTAATGGCTTCACTAAGAATGAAACTATTCTACTCCAATTGATTGTGTGAAATAGTAACAACACTAGCACAAGAAGATTATGTGGCTTCTAAACAACAAAACAACACTAACTATGCATGCAATAAATGGAAACTATGAATTCCTAAGAATTGAAAGACTAAACTATGAAATGAGAAGATGAGAGGCAATTTTTGAGGGGCCATTTGCTTGAAGATCAACTAGCTATTTATAGAATCCCCATTTACCCAAAGGTGAAAACCAATTTGAACTCTTTAACCATAAACAATGCAAAAACACTATTCTAGGGAACCAGAATCATAAATACGAGCAAAGGTGGTGAAAAAGTTGGTAAACATTGAAATTTTACATGAGTCGCATTAAAAAGAACATTCTAGAAAACACGTGAAGAAAAGCGCAGGTGGCGGTTATGAGGACCGCCGCCCCACCCGGGAGGCGGTCACAAGGCCGTCACCCAGCGGGAAGCGATTTAGTAATCAAGACCAAAACACAAAGAAAAAGAAGGGAGAAGAGGAAAAAAAAAGCACGCAGGGGCTAAGCGGGACATGTAGGATGTTAACACATACTTGGAGAGATTTTCTAGATCTTGAACACCTTGCGAGGAGACCTGTATCATCATTGGGGCACATGTAACGTTGTTCGGTGGTGCAGTACCCTACAATTTTGGGTATGTACATATTTCCCCCTCGGAGAAGCATTTTAGCCATGAAGAGGCGTAAAATGGTGGGTCCGAGTATGGTGGTCCCGAAATGGGAGGTTAGAAATCATACCTGACACATCCGTGTGTGTCGAAATGACGCCATCCAAAATTCTTGCTACCTACAAAATGAAAAGAGGACTCAAGTGCAGATAGATAAAATATATCGAAAAATAAATACTAAAATAATATGAAATGAGGACTTACCATTCGTGTGGGGATAAGAACTTACCTCCGTCGGCACTCCAAACCTGTGAAAAGGGCATTCAAACAAGTCAAGATGTTATATATGTAAAAATGGGCCCATTTTCCTATTCATTTACGCATGTTGATTTGATTGATTTTGAGCTCTGGGACCCATAGTGATGGTTTCTGACGAGAGTATAGTCAAAATGTTCATGATGAGATAGTGAACATGCCTCCACGAGTGGAACATCGACCCATGAGATCACAGGTTAGTTTTTCTTGATTTAATGTTTTTATCCCCAAAATGTTAAAATGATGAAATCTTTGTCATGGGGGGATTATTTTTGAAAATGTTAGTTTTAATAGGGTCACTTAGGGGGCACCTAATGGGTAGGCTTTGTTTTGGTCAAAATAGTCTTTGTTTTGTGTTTTTAGGCATTTTTAGGGCACATGACATGCGAAAATTTGGGACACAACCGCCGCCCTGAGCAAGGCGGCGGTTACGATTACCTCACTTTGATCGGGGTGGCGGTTACAGGACCACTACCTTTAAGGTGGTGATTATGGAACCGCCGCCCGCTTAGGGCAGGTCCTTTACAGAATGCCTAAATAATACTTGTTTGAATTTATTTTTGCGTTTCTAGCATTCTTATATGTTTTCATGATTTTTCCAATGTCATTTGAATACTAACTTACTCCTTTTTGCGTGTTTTTGGTGTATGCAGGCGAAGGAGGAATATATCAGATGGAGTTGAGAGAGAGAGTGTGTGATTGGCTTCCAGCAGTGTTGGATGCACTTTCTCAGGATGAGCAGGACACTCTTCAGAGGGCCGCATATTGTGCATATCACGGGTCCCGCATGTTGCACCTTCTAGTCACATACTTTGTGACTTGTTTTCATATTGGGATGTTGATTGGAACACTTTCCGATTTCTAGGAGTCAGGGGTGAGTGGACTATCACCCTAGAGGATGTCTACCATATCTTGGGGTCCCGATCATCGGGAGATGGCTTACGCTTGAGACAGCAGGGTCACGGGCTCAGATAGCACAGTGGGCTTCATACATGGGAGACACAGTTATCTCCACTGGTTCGAAGAAGGGGGTGAGGGTCCGCTCTATTCGTATCTTTCCCATTCCCTTGATTTTTAGGCCATTATGGGGATTCTTGCCTTGAGATTGATCGGGGAAAAAGGAGGAGACACTTTATTTTATTTCTGGTCCCCCATTATTGCATAGATTGAGGGACATGGCCAGATTTATGCCTGGGGAGCTGACATTCTTGGGACCACCTATCATGATCTATGTCTGGGTGGTTCATTTATAGGAAAGTCATTGAGCCATCCGACCTGGTTATGAGTGGGTCTATGAGTGTTTCATCCCTTATGGGAGAGGTGTGGAGAGTGGCGGATCCTAGGGCCATGAGGCAGCCTGGATGGATAGATATGTCGGTGCTTAGAGCACCCCACTAGCCAGTCACCTCCTTGACTACTGATGATATGGAGGCCACACCCTATCAGGCCATGGAAGGGTTATGGGGCGAGGAGGCCCTCACTTTGATCTCTTGCTCCACCACAGGGCAGCTTATGGACAGGACAGGGGAAGGTGGAGACACATCCTTTTTCTCGAGTGCCTCAGCAGTTTGGCCTTCCTTACGTCGATATGCTTCCCCCAGTGGTGCTAGTATTTAGATCAGTTCGGGAGGCTAGGGAGGTCCTAGAGGCCGGGGTTGGACCATTGTTACTCCTGGTGTCCCTATTGTAGCTAGGTAGGTAGTACGCGCTCGAGGGAGAGCCGGTGCTCCTCAGGCACCCTTACTTTTGCCAGGTCGCGCCGGTCACCTGCCCACGGCGGCGACCCCATTGATATAGACTCTGAGTCCGAGGAGTTCACAGGGGGAGAGATGGAGGAGGAGACCAAGGCTGAGGTCAATGAGTCGGGTGGAGAGGAGGACAGCGATCCCAAGTGGCATGACACTCAGGATATCTTACAAGCAGAGAGGGTGGAGCAGAGTGCGGAGAGGGTGACTCTAGTTTTAGAGGAGCCGCCTTCTTAGGACCTAGGAGGGGAGGATGAGTCCGTAGTAGTAGGATGTTATGTCGTCCCGGAATAAGAGGAGGACATCAGTGCGGAAGCATCTATGGTAGGTGATGATCCTAGGGATCCCTCTTGGAGGCCCAAAGATCTGAGTGAGTTATCATCCTTCTCTTAATATTTGTTTTAGCTAGAATTTTCTTATTTGCTTTATCTCTAATCTTGTTCATTTTTTTTTATCTTTTGACTATTTCTAATTTATTTTCTCCTTTGCTTGCAGAGACTACTGACGAGTGGCGAGACCTGATTCACCGGTATGCACTGATACCCTGATGATCCCCATGGAGAGGACTCGCGCGGAGCTATCCATGGATGCAGGGGAGCCTTCAGCAGTGGTAGGCATACCGACATTTTTTCCCCTGTCTGGCATGTGGCCAAGATGGTGTCCACCCTCCGTACCAAGTTGGCTGGGTATAGGACAATAGAGCGCTTGATGAGGAGTCATTCTCATAGCGAGGCCACAGCTACTCCTCGGGACCGTGAGCCCTTGGTGCACTCAGAGTGCCGGCGTAGCCAGAGTCCTAGACGTGGTCATGCACCTTCAAAGGGGTCTCATAGGGGTTGAGAGGCCACTTAGCTCTTGTAGATTGTTTATATGATTCTTTTGTATTTCCTGGGCTCATTGAGCATTTTGACCATGCCTAAGCACATGATGGAATTATACAGAAACTTGATTATATATATATTCTTTTTGGATCTATTTTTTGTGATTCGTTTTTTCCTACATGTAAATTATAATGTTGTTTTTATATGCTTTTCTTAATGTATGCAATGGAGAGAAAATGATACGAATGATTTCTTTCTTTTTGTATTTCATGATGTTGATATATGATAATGCAAACACAATGTGATTTTGAACTTTTAGCTTCTATAAGCAATTTTCAGTACTTTGTATTTGTTTTGGCAAAATGAGACGATAAACCAAGACGATGAGAAGATGAAATTTCCCCACTCCTAACTCCATGCAACTAGTAAGATGTGAGAGCTCACCATCGAGAGCTAGAAAGGGCACAAGCTATGAAATTTGTTGATGAAATGTAGTAATGAGAGATAGACAAAGATTTGGTGGAACCAAATTAGGATGCTACAAACCTATTCTACTCAAGTGACTCCATAGTTTAGAATGTGACTTTCTTTGTGGTTTATCTAGACTTAGATCTGTAGATGGCCACATGGTAGACAAAATTTGGTTTTCGGGGGTTTCAGCTCTCTTAGGATTTTGGACATCTATTCATTTGTTTTTGACTCAAGATTTCAAAGGTTTATTTGAATCTTTTTGCTTATGACCTTCAACATTTATTGTCAAGAGGACCCCCTACACCTTGCCCCATGCTTCTAGTAGGAAGCATGGGCTTATAACCGTGGACAAGGCACGGTCAGTAAGGGCATTCCCATCCTTTCCCAACCCTAAGTCACTAGTAAGAGACACAAGCTCATCACCAGAAGGTTGGTAGAAAGACAAGGAAATGTGTAAAAATAAAATTTTATGTTTGATCTATATTTGACTTATTTATTTGAGAAAATTTTCAGGTATGTTCTTATTTCCAAAAAGGATATATGCCATACGGGATAGATGTGGCACTATGAAGCTTCTAGAATGCAGACCATGGGCAAGACACCTATCCTAGGAAGAAACGAAAAGTGTGAACACGCATGCAGACCTTGGTATGGTTACCGTTAAGACTTTGTCATATCTAGCTTTATATGGATGAAATGATTCACAACGTGATGACGTTATGAAAATGAAGAAGTATGATTGGAATGCTTATCCCAATACCATCAGAAGTTTGTAATGAATTACTTTGAGAATAAGTTCCTTGATCATAAAATTTTATGAAACGAGTGGACAAAATGAACCTAACTACATGAAGATGCAATGTAGATATAATTATACAAGTAGTGTTTGATTGCTTTACACATAGAATCGTTTAAGGTGCAGGGAATTGATAGTTTCACCAAATTCCTCACCTTCCAGTGTACATAAGAGATATGCACCATTTCCATAGTCTTTCGTGACTCGATATGGGCCCAACCATTTGGGCCAGAATTTCCTTCCTTCGCCGATCTTTTTATCGATCCGGATGTCTAGTCTTAGAACTAGATCTCCTTCATATATATCTCATTCATAGACCTTTTTATTATACTACCGGCACATCCGATCATGAAGCATAGGCTCTATGTGCTCAAAGCATCTAACCTAGCCTCATCTAGGCTTTCTAGTTGGGAGAGACGTGCTTCTCTATAAGCTTCTTCATCCAGAATCCCTTGTAATGAGATGTGAGACTGGGTATTTCAACCTCAAGTGGGAGAATACACTGCCGCTCAATACCAATGAGAAAGGAGTTTCTCTTATTGGTGTTCTTATTGAGTTTCAAATGGGCCCACAAGGATGGATATAACTTTAAATGCCAATCTCATTTGTTTTCTTTTACCATTTTGAGGAGAATAGCTTTCAATGTTTTGTTTGGACTGCTTCATCCTATCCATTGTTCTATGCCAATCTCATTTATTATAGAGTACTTGTTCTATAATAACATATTTAGCTGCGATAATGTGTAACCACCTTCTTTGTTATGGTGTAGCACCTTCTGGATATGCATGGCCCATGATATAATTAACGATATTAGTATACCAAGGACATTCAGAGATAGGAGGTCTGGCTTCAATGTAGTATATGCATTCATCGGGAAAATCTAGATCTACTAGATCACCTCCGTCTAACGGGTTGTCAGCTAACCAATCCGTAATGATTTGTCCCTTAACGGACTTCTGGTTTACAAAAGTTAATTTGAATTCACCCATTAAGGTTATAAAGCGTCCAACCTTTTTAGACAAGGACCCTTGCATGAGGAAAGTTCGTAAATGGTCTATTTTTACAATGACCCTTGTTTCTTGATTTAGCATGTAATGTCTTAGGCATTTGGTTGCAAAGACTATGGCAAGGCATTCTTGTTCTACTTGCATATAATGTGTTTCATAATCGAGTAATGTTCGGCTAATAAAATAGATCGTGTGTTCTCTTTTTTCATCGTCTTCTTGAGCCAGCATGCAGGCTAGCAAGACATTGGTAGCTCGTGAATATAAGATTAAAGGGCGGTCTGGCTTAGGAGGCATTAGCGTAGGTGGTGACAACAAGAAACGCTTAACTGATTCAAAAGCCTCATTGCAGTCTTTGGTCCAATCAATACTATAATCTTTCTTGAGTAGATTGTTGATTGGATGAATGGCAAAGCTTAAATCTAGGATGAATCTTTGGATTGCACCGAGTTTCCCAAGAAATGACCTGATTCTAGATTCATCCAAGGTGGGATCATTTCAAGAACAGCCTGGATTTTGGTTGGGTCCACATCAATCCCTCGTGATGATATGATGTAACCTAGGAGTTTCCCTCCTGTCACACCAAACACATATTTTTCTAGGTTAGGGTGACTCCGTATTCTATCAAATGTGAAAGAATGATGCGGAGCACTTCCAGGTGATCACAATGCTTCCTGGCTTTAGCTAACAAGTCATCTACATAGGATTCCATGATTTTATGAATAATATCATGAAATATATATGTCATTTCCCATTTGGTATGTAGTGTCAGCGTTCTTGAGACCGAATGGCATAACAACATAGCAATAAGTTCCCCAAGGAGTTATAAACGTGGTTTTAGCTTGGTCTTGTTTAGATATTCTGATTTGATTATATCTCAAGAATCCATCCATGAGAGACAAAAGCTCAAATCCAGGTTGTTGCGTCACAACGATGACATCAATGGATGGTAACGGGAAGTCATCTTTGGGACACGCCTTGTTAATGTCTTGAAGTATATGCAAATGTGTATCTTCCCATTCTTTTGAGAATGGGAATGATATTAGATACCCACCGAGAATAATCAATCGGCTTAATGAATCCTACTTAGAGGATTTTCATTACTTCCTCCTTCACCATGAGAGCTACCTTGGGTTTCATTGGTCTTGATTTTTATTTAATTGGTTTTGCATCTGATTTGGTGATGAGGTTATGTACTTGTGATGTGTGTGCGCAATTCCCATCATTTCTTTATAATTAAATGCAAAAGCCTTTTGATGTTCTATGAGGGTTTGAGTGTGTATTTCTATCTCTTCTAGAGTTAATGAAGATCCTATTTTTAAGATCTTGGTTCATCCTCCGCTCCGTTCGATGTTAATGTCAATCATTTCTTCGATTAAAGAAGTGTTACCTTCTTCAAACTTAGGCGGGGCTGGAGGTAGTTCTAGATCTTCTCCATTCTCTACCGCGTATATGTCGAGTTCCTTTTGTGGGGGAAGCTCTATCATGGGATTTCCAAGTAAGAAGATGAATGTGGGATTAAAGACAAATCTACCATGTGATGGGTGAGATGTAATGCTGCATAGGTGTTTAAGTAATCAAGAGTGGCCTTATCACTATCAACATGATCTAAGATAGTAGATTTATTCTCATCTATGTTCGTTAAAAGAGGGTTTGACATTTTCTTCACTAATGGTTTAGTACGAAGGGATACCATGAAATAGGTGTCTTCCAACTCACTGCTTGGAGTGAAACGTGAAGCTGAGGTGGCTATCGAATCTGCGAGAAGATTTTGTTCTCATGGGATTGCTTCAATTGATATGAAGTTAAATCCTTTGCTCAAATCTAGTACTACTATTTTGTAGAGTTGTAGGTGTTCAACTCTAGTCTCATACACCTTAGAGACTTGGTTTTCTATTAATTGAGAGTCTCCTAACACCTTGATGTCATTAACACCGAGCCTCTTAGCTAAGATGAGGCCAAGGAGGAGGGCTTCGTACTCAGTGTCATTGTTTGTACATTCAAAATTTAGTTTAAAGGTAAATGGTAGGATCTTTCCCTCGGGTGAAGTAAAGATCACACCTGCCCCAGCCCCATAACGACATCTAGCTCCATCGAAATGGAGAGTCCAATATTTAGTTGGGAAGATGGACGCTGGGACATTTGTTACATCACCTTCTTCGCTTTGGTTACTTCTACCATGCGAGAGATCCTCCTGTGGAAGAGAACCAACACCTAGGGTATATCCCATGCCTACGAGAATCAAATGGTAGGAAAATTGGTAGAACTCTGTTCTAGAACTCAACTATTTTTGTTGTAGTTCCTAATGATATTGTTTATACAATGTTAGCCTCATGTTTGAGGGCTAGGATATTCTTGATTAGGTTCAGTAACTCTCTAGCTCATTGTAGGTACCAACTTTTCTTTCAATTTTCAGTCGGTTGGCTTGTTAAGTTGATTTGTTGGGAGTTCAAACTCAGAGTGAATGCACTTGGTCTTTTCTTCAGGTCTGCTAGGTGTATATCAATGGTTTTGGATCACCTTTTACTACGAATACCTTTCCTAAGTGTAGGAATCTTATTTCTTGGAATAACATAGAAGGGATTGCCTTCATACGATGTATCCATGGTTGGCCGAGGATCATATTATAGTTAGTTTCCTAATCTATAATATAAAACTCAATGAGGATTGTTTTAGGTCCTAAGGTGATTGGTAGTATTATAGTTCCAATCAAAGTGGCTTTAAGGCTATCATAGCCTCTTAGCGTATTCCGAGTCATGGAACAATTTGTTTCTCCATACCCTAGCTTTTGAAGGAAAGAGAAGGGAACTATGTTAATTATTGCCCCATCGTCAACCATTGCACATTTAACGTAATTGTTATAAACCCACACTTGTAAATGTAAGGCCGGATCACCTCTTCGTGTAATCTCGGCATCTTGTTGGCATTTTTTTATGTCAAATATAAACTCGGTATCCCTATCCGGCTGCCCCGGAGGGTGGATATCAAATTCTATATGATTTACTTGTGTCTCGAGAGGTGGAGTGATGTTAATTAAATGACCTAAACCTAATTCTTCTAAAAGAGAAGCCCTATGGGCAAGAGAGTTCTTCAATAAGTCCAAAAAGGAGATGTGAGAGAAGGTCTTTGTTAGGTCATTAATTAAATCATAGGCACCTACGGGTTTTACTAATGGTTGTTGAATGTTATCTATCTCTAGCAGGTAACTTGGACTTGGCTGAGAGGAATACTCTCGTGTCCTTGTTACGGTTTCCACGGGTAGCTTAGTGTCTAATTCCACTAAGCTGACTATCTTGGGTCATAGCTGATTTCCTAATTGTGTGCGCGCAAAGTGGATTTAGCAAAGTCGAGGCTTCATGATCATTGTTTCCTATTATTACACTCTTGTTCATCCCATTTGGATTTAATTTGTTGTTATTGTGATTTGGGAGTGAATCGTTGAAGATCTTGAGAGGTGAATTTTGAGGGGAGACTACTCCCGTGAAAGTATTTGGCACTGGTGATGCAGGATCTGCTAAGAACATATCTATGAAAAGTTGTCTTTGTTCTTCTGGAAGACGTTGCATGAACTTATTGTAATCACGGCAAGTCCTAGTGTCATGGCCTCAATTTTTGGAAACCACAATATGAGTTAGGATTGTAATTCCGAGGTTGTTGGTTTGGCGTGTATTGTGGTCCAAAACTCTGATTAAAATGTTGACCATTAATGTTTTGCATTTGTTGTCTTTGGTTTTGGTTTTGGTTCTGATATCTAGTTGAATTTTGACTTGGACCCTGTGTCTGGGTCTACCTTTTTGTTGTTGTTGTGGATGATTAAAATCCACCGAATTGATTGTTGGGGTAAAGTTGGTGTTTTCGTGATTGTTAATTGGCGGTGGAGTATTTACAACATTGTCCTTTTTTTTGCTTGGTCGCTTCTCCATCCGTGGTTATGCCATGATTTTTGTTAAGGATTTTAGGTCCTTGATTGACATTTGTGGTAGTAGGATAAGTCATAGTATTCTTTTTGGGGGTGATTAGCCTCCCATTTGTTCCATACGTCTTGTGACCGCTATCTATTAGCGCTTGATCTATTCAGAGGGTGCTCTCAAGTACTTCATCGTAAGTCCTTAGTGGGAACTTCTGGACTTCTTCCTTTACCTCTCTACTGAGAGAATGAAGGAATAAATCACATAGTTCCATCTGGTCCATGTTTGGAGTGCTTGCTGAAGAATAGAGGACTGTATGCCATCTTTGGATGAAATGAGCAATAGATTCATTGTGTTCTTGCTTAATGTGCAAGAATTCCCTGATTCCTGTTCTCAACAGTTTGTTCATGTCAAACACCTTGATGAACTCTGAAACGAGTTGTTTAAACGAATGGATGGAAGCTTCAGGTATTTTGTAATACCAATCAAGGGTGATGCCCTCTAAAGTTTTGGGGAATATTTTGGCAACAACCCCATCCCAAGGGAGTAGTTCTCGAATGGTTGTGGCATAGGCCTTAATGTGTGCATTCGGGTCTCCCTCCCCTTTGTATTTGGGAAAATCAGGAAGAGTTCTTGGAAGTATGATGCTTTCAATGGTGAAGTCTAAGGGTTCTATCGACATTAAAAAATTCTCCATAATTTATATTTTATTATGTATGTATTAGGAATAGGATGTTGTTAAGTATGATTAGTAGTGGCGTCGATAGAAGATAACGGTGTCGTCATGTATGGTGCCACCAATAAAGTAGATTACTGAAGTAATACAAAGTACAATAGGAATGTTGTGGTAAAAAGTAAATATTTGTCATAAGTGGTCCGGTAATGTTAAAATGTTAAAGTTAGGGTAAGTAGAGAAGTAGGGTCTACATGATTAGGAATTAGAAATATTATATTTGTAATAAGGACAAAGAGTGATGTCATAAATATTTTGTGTATTTTATTTGTGGAAAATTCTAAAAAGGTGGAACCCATGTGAGATGATAAGGTTTATCTTATCTTAGAAGATAAGCCTACATGTAAAGGCAAGAGTTTAGGCATGGAATATGATTGGTCGGAAGAGATTTCCTATCCTATCTTAGAGATAGGGTGGATAAGCCTGAATTCCTATAAATAAAGAGGCCACCCCCTCATTTAGCATAGAGAGAAAGTAGTGAGAAATATTGTATGAGTAAGTGTGTAAAGGAATCCATCATTTAGAAGGTGTGTTAAAGAATCTATTGTGAATTTTCTCCCATAGTTATTGTTGGAAGGCAAGTGAAGTCAGTAACACATGAAGTACCTCATGGGTGAGATTGTAACAATTTCATGTTGATATTATAATTTACACTTATATTTCAGATTTGTCATCATTCCTTCATATCATAGTCTATGGTATTCTTGTTTTATGTTTGTTATTGTTTTTCTAGATTACATCCACCAAACTAAAGGTCGTGCATTAGTAAATAATCATAGCACGAGGAGTTCCTGATGGAGATTTATCATAGTGTTGGATTGGTGATGACATTTTTGTTCCATCGCAGGACCATTCCTCGTTGGTGGATTTTCTGAGAAATATTCCCCTTAGTCGAAATCATTTGGAGGGTAACCTTGTTTTTACTGTGCATAGTAGTTACCATGGTACAGTCACTTTTACCATGCATGGTATTTACCACAAGAACTTTACTTTTTACCGTGAATAGTGTTTACCCCAACTTTCATTTTTACCGTAAAGAGTGTTTACCACAGAAAGTCAGCTTTTACAAAGAAGAAGTCAAGTTTTACCACAGGTTTACCGTGGTCATTCCTATTTTACTTTGTAGAAAGGTGTAAAGTCACTTTCTATTATAGTGATTCCAATTATTTGTGCACATAAGTCTTGTTGATTGTACTTGTGGGTTAGTATTTCACCGTGGTTACTTTTAAAAATAGGGAAGATTCTGTTTTTTCAGCCCAATCTAATGAAGATGCTTCCTCTTTCATTCAAGAATTTAAATGATCTTGCATTTGTAATTGCCTCATAAGAAGGGAACAATGGACTGAATTTTTCCTACCTTTTTGTATGGTTCAAATTTCTTAGGTGGTTTGAAACATTAGGTGATAATGTGAAAAACTCATGGGATTTATTAACCGAAAGTTTTCTTGAAGAATTTGGTGAACAATGTAAATATGCGATCTCATGATTGTCATCACAAAGCTATCCCAAGGAGAGAAGGAGAAGATAAGAGATTATCATGCTTGTGTTCTGAGCTAAGGAGGATGTTCGATGCCCGGATCCGGAAGGAAGGATTAGTGGATGGGTTGATGAATGGCATGGATAATCTCCTTTGTAAGCACTTAATTCTTGGGATGAAGCCGAGATCGAAAAAGAGTAAAGTATGACCACCAACCTACCATTGAACAAGCAAAGGAGATTGTAAGAAGGCAAGAAGAAAGCATGGAAGAGGAGCCCAAAGAAATTGCTGCTAAGGTAGAGCCTACACCAACACCTTTGGTCCAAAATCCACAACCACTCTCGGTGAGCACAAATATTTTCCCTAGTACATCTACTGAGTATGAAGATCTGCTCAAGAAGATGGGTCAGTTAACTATTAATCTTCTTCAAGGAAAGGAATTTAGTTCTCAGGGAGGAGATAGAGGTCTAAAAGAAATATTTCTGAAGTTGTATGTTATGGTTGTTATAAAAGGGTCATTATAAGTATAATTGTCCAGATAGAGCTTCTACATCTGGTACAAGAGATAATGATAAAGGAAAAGTACCTATGAATTCTTTTGATGTAGTAGATAAGAGCATAAATAATGAAGTAGATGTTTTTGTAACAAAAAGAAAGAAAGAAAAAGATAACCAAGATGGAAATGATCTTAAGAAGATGAAAGGAGAAACTAGTAAGAAACATAGGAGAAGAAAGTTGGGTGTGCAGGATTTTCTGATTTCACAGGGACAAGGACCATACTCCATCTTAGAAGATCTATCCAAAAGTCCTGCAAATATTACATATGGTCAAATCTTGGCTATGTCTTCTGAGAAGAGGAGGGAGCTGCGAAGTGGACTCAATGCTCGACGTAGGAAGGAGGTTGAGGTCCCTATTTTGGAGGTAGAGGCGGATCCCTACGCTCCACAAGCTGAGGTATTATGTAATGGTATTTCAATTCATGATGTCTTAGTTGATGGAGGTGTTGTAGTTAATGTAATGACCGAGTCTGTAATGAATATGTTGGGTTTAAAATTGATCACCCTCAACACTTATATTAAGGTCATTAAATAAGGGAAAAACTAAACCGTAAGGTGTTGTTTCAAATGTGGCAATATCTTTTATGGGTGTTGTATGTGTGGGAGACTTTCGGTGATGAAAAATGGTATCTTGTTGTGTACCCAATGTTGTTGGGAAGACCATGGCTAAGGAGATTTCATGCAGAAACTACAGAAATGAAGGCTTCACAACACTTGGACATGGTAGAGAGAGGGTGAAGATAAACGTGATCCTCAAAGATCATAAGACGTAACTCAGGATTCAAGGATGAAACTGATGATTAGACATCCTCTCGATTACTCTAGTACTAGTGATGTGGACACAAAAGATGAAGAAAGTGAGGTTGATGTTTCAGATCATGGATATGCTTCCAATCACACCGACTCATGAACCCATAATATTATCTCGAAGAAAAATTGTTGATCATCTCCAACAAATAAATATTGGTGATGTTGTGATAGAGAGTGAGAAGGAATCCTACCTCCAACTCTTTCGAAGGTACATACACCTATTCACTTTTGATTACAAGGAACCCCATCAAGTAAGTTGGGTAGAACATTCTATTGAGCTGGTAGATGGTGCTAAGCCCATAAAGTAAATGCCATAGAGAATGAATCCTAATTTTTCCAATAATGTAAAAGAAGAAATAGATAAGTTGCTTGATACAAGATTCATATTTGCTATGGAGAATTCAGAATGGGTTTCTCCCATTATGATCTCAATAAAAATAATGGACAAATACACATTTGTTTTGATTATAGGAAGCTCAACAAGGCAACAAAGAAGGATCATTACCCTCTTCCATTCTCGAGATCGATCTTGGATGAAGTAGCTAGCCAGAGTGCTATAGTTTTGCTTGATGGATATAGTTGATACAACCAAGTTCATATAGTAGAGAAGGATTAGTCAAGACCACGTTCACCACTCCTTGGGAACATTTTCTTATAAAGTTATGCCTTTTGGGTTGTCTAATGCTCGCAACGCTCCAAAGGCTTCGATGAATAGGGTGTTTGAACCCTACATTTGGGAACTTCATCGAGTATTTTTGGATGATTTTTACATCTATGGGAGTAAGATGGACCACCCGCACTGTGATGGAGACATCATTTCAAAGGTTAGATGAAGCACAAGCCTCACTAAACCTTACAAAGTGTGTCTTTGGATGTTCTAAAGGTGTTTTGTTAGGGCATGTTGTATCTAGAGATGGTATTGTATTGATCCTAATAAAGTTTCAAATATCAAAGAGTTACCATTTCCTATGAATAGAAGTAATTTGAGATCATTTTTAGGCCATGTGGGTTACTATAGAAGGTTCATCAAGAATTTCTCAAAGATCATGACCACTAACCCAGCTTCTTGAAGAAGGATGTTATTTAAGAACCGAAAATAAGGTGCATGAAGCTTTTAAACAACTGAAAGAAGCTTTGGTGTCTTCGCCTGTTTTAAAGAATCCATATTGGAGCAAGCCATTCATTGTGTATATTGATGCCTCATATGTAACACTAGGAAGTACTCTAAGCCAAAAGGATGAAAATGGGAATGATCATCTAGTTTACTTTGGGAGCAGACAAATGAGCAAGTCTTTTGAGGTAAATTATACTTTATCACTAAAAAAAAAAGGATCTAGCTATCATTTTTGCTGTAAAGAAGTTTAGAAATTACTTGCTAGGGCAGAAATTTATAGTTGTAGAATGTATCATCGTGCTCTAAAATATATTGTAAATAAGCCTAACCCATCGTGGAGGATAAAGCAAGATGGATAATTTTGCTACAAGAATTTGAATTTGATATTATAGATAGGCCGGAAAGAAGCATGTCAATGCAGATGAACTCTCTCAAGCTTATGATGGTTTAGGATCATCTTGTGATGATGATGATTTCCCAAATGCAACATTGTTATCCCTTGACACAATCCCTAGTGAATACATAGATATTTAGAATTATCCGAATGAATTCAAGTTTCCCGATGGTGCCAATGTAAAGACTAAAAGGAAGATTACTTAAGCCAATCATCCATATTCTATTCTCGCATGGAGTATTATTTCGACTATGACCTGATGGAAAGTACAAGAGGGCAATGGATGTGATCGAGGGAAGGAGCTGATAGAAGAATTCCACAATGGTACATGTGGAGGACACTTCTCTGACAACTTATAGCGAAGAAGGATCTTAGATGCAGTTATCACCGCCCACTCTTTTTAGAGATTGTTATAATTATTGTAAGACATATGATATTTGTCAAACACATGGCAACCATAAGACTTTATCACTCCATTATGCCCTATTATTCCACTTGGTCCCTTTGAAAAGTAGGGAATAGATATTGTAGGTCCACTTCCAACTACCCCACACCAAAATAAGTATATTGTAGTTGCCATGCATTATTTAACCAAGTGGATTGAAACTAGGCCATTGAAAACAACTTCTATGGATGAAGTGGCAAGGTTCATATATGAACGCATTGTCACTAGATTTGGTTTCCCATTAGAAATTGTAATAGATCAAGGAATCCACTTCATTAATGAGGTGGTAGAAGCCCTAGTCAACAAGTTTTCTATCAAGCACAGAAGGAAACAACATACAAGCCAAGAACAAATGGACAGTGGAACGAACAAATTTTGTGTTGTGTCAAATTCTAGCAAAAGATGTAGCCTCAGAGGTACATAAGTGGGATAAACGGATTCATGCAACATTATGGGCATATAGGGCAACATCAAAGTCAGCAACATGAATACTCCCCATTTCAATTGGCTTATGGCATTGATCCAGTTCTTCCTATTGAGTTTGATATTCCCACTATGAGAGTTATGAAAAATGAAAGGATGGATGAAAATGATTCAGTAAAAGAAAGGTTGGTGCATCTTCATTTGCTAGAGGAAATGAGGGAAATAAGAAGGATACAAGCTATAAGAAGAAAATGAAGCGAAGGAATACTTTGATCAAAAGATCCGTTGGTCTCCATTTCATGTGAATGACTTGGTTCTAGTATATTATTCCAGATATAAAAAGAAGGCAGAGAAAATTTCTTCCCAAATGGATGGGGCCCTATAAAATAGCAAGAAATGTGGCATGAAAATGGTACATATCGACTGGAGGAATTGGATGGCACCCCATTACAAAATGGGTCAACTAGGACAAGTTAAAAATTTCAAGCACTGTAATAGTCTACTCCAAGACGAGTAGAAGCTAGAAGGGGAAAATGTCGACATTAAAATTTTCCTCCATAATTTCTATTTTATTATGTATGTATTAGGAATAGGATGTTATTAAGTATGATTAGTAGTGGCATCTGATAGAAGATAACGGCACCATCGATCACAAGATGCCACCAATAAAGTAGAGTACGGTAACAATCAAAGTACAATAGGAATGTTGTGTTAAAAAGTAAATATTTGTCATAAGTGGTCTGGTAATGTTAAAATGTTAAAGTTAGGGTAAGTAGAGAAGTAGGGTCTACATGATTAGGAATTAGAAATATTATATTTGTAATAACGACAAAGAGTGATGTCATAAATATTTTGTGTATTTTATTTGTGGAAAAGTCTAAAAGGTGGAACCCATGTGAGATGATAAGGTTTATCTTATCTTAGAAGATAAGCCTACATGTAAAGGCAAGAGTTTAGGCATGGAATATGATTGGTCTAAGAGATTTCTTATCCTATCTTAGAGATAGGTGGATAAGCCTGAATTCCTATAAATAAAGAGGCCACTCCCCTCATTTAGAATAGAGAGAAGTAGTGAGAAATATTGTATGAGTAAGTGTGTAAAGGAAGCCATCATTTAGAAGGTGTGTTAAAGAATCTATTGTGAAGTTTCTCCCATAGTTATTGTTGGAAGGAAAGTGAAGTCAATAACACTTGAAGTACTTCATGGGTGAGATTGTAACAATTTCATGTTGATATTATAGTTTACACTTATATTTCGGATTTGTCATCATTCCTTTGTATCATAGTCTATGGTATTCTTGTGTTATGTTTGTTGTTGTGTTTCCAGATTACATCCACCAAACTAAAGGTTGTGCATAGTAAATAATCATAGTGCGAGGAGTTCCCGATGGAGAATTATCATAGTTCCGGATTGGTGATAACAGTTCTTTCAAATATTTTGAATAAGTTCCTATCACATAGGTTTCGACCATTGATGGTGCCTGCTGAGGGGGTGGAGGTGGAATGGGTTGTTGATATGGCATGGCATATGCATTTTCAGGGGACATAAGGAAATCCATGTGGTTGAGTGAACATGCCAGGGAGAAGAGAACATATCTCCTGTGGTGATTTGGAATACATGTTCAAGTATGGAGGAGTATTGCCCAGGAATGGATTATTTTGTACTAGACTAGGAGGTATCATATTTTCCACCGAACGGTGTTAGAAAACGTGGTTCTAGTTGGGGTTTGTTGTGAATACTAAGGAGGCATGCCCAACGTGCCTATTCCTATGAGGAGGTCTACTTGGCCAGGATGATGTGGAGGATTGGAATTTCCTACCTACATGAATTGAGAATTTTGACTTGCTTGAGCAAGTTCTAACCCTCTAACTTTTTCTACTAAAGTTGAGATGACTTCATTTGGTGAAGTCATAGTATTTTGCCTTAGTGGCATTTTTGTATATCCTGAGGTTGTATGGGCATGTGGTACCCTACTATGAATTGATCATTTCCTGCCAAGTTTCACCAAGGGCATTTCCGATAGGTAGTGGCATGGAGGTGTTTTCTTGAAATGAGACCTCGGGTCATGTTTGTAAACTTCCTATAGGCGGGTACATACTCCGAGAGCGTTGTTCACTCCTGGCATAACACACTGAATGTTCATCATCTAAAAATAGATATGGATCTGATTGTCTACTAATTTGTGGTCTAAGCAACACCTGAGGAGATGAACCAGATTCTCCTGTAAATGTCATGTTGTTTGAGCCTGAAGGCTCTGGTTGTTGTGTTTGAGCGAGTTGGTCCAACTCCTCTATTTGGAAAGAAAAACTATATCTAGTCCTTGGAGGCGAGTTTATGTTGATAATCTATTAGTTGAATAGTTATCACCCCATGCCGAGAGCAAGGGTGATGGCTGTCCATTCAATCGTAGTATGCTTCAAGACCTAGGACAGTTTGCCATATGCATCAAATCCGACATATTCGGGGGCATATGAATACCCGCAGTATAATGCGAAAGAGCGAAGGTGAATGGAATAAAAAAGTAAAAGTGGTAGAACTATTTGATTCACGTTGGGTTCGCTAATTTTGTACGATGGAAAAGTGACAAGCGAGCATGGAAATCTACAAGTAACTCTTCCTCGCACTGACCTCCTGCGGTCGTGCTTGAGACAAATGTGGGGATGGAATATACGTGGGGTATGGACAAACTAATTGGGAAATATTATGTCTTTGACACATACTAATAGAATCTACAAATCTAACGTAATGAAGGCCCTCCTAACTTGAATCGCATGATAGATCGGCGGCGAGGATGACTGCTCGAAGGCTCTAATCAATATCAAGCTCGGCGTGATTCAATCTATAGGTTGTGGAATACGCGGAAGATAACTTTGTGGGTGCTTCGTAATATTTCTGACATGGTCATGAAAATGAATGACAGATCGATGGTGGATTCTATGGGTGATTCTCTCGGTCTAGACTAGAAATCATTAGCTTGATTAGTCGTTATGTCTAATAAGGATAATGCAAAAGATAATGGTTGGTGGAAGTGGAGTGGATCTAAATAACAATGTGTGTAAACCAGCATCTACGTCTAATTATCACGTGGGTGCATTGGGTTGTGGGATCTGTGGATCACAACCATAGATTGGTGGTTGTTATGGACCTCCAATTGTAATGTGCACAATCAATCCCTAATTCCTAATGTTCGGTAGTCGTATGCCTTTTCACCTCTATATTGAGATCTAATAGTTGTGCAATCTTAGAGTACCTTACAGGTGTTATAGCAACCTAAATTCGTAAGCTGCTGTCATGTCATGTCGGTGAGAATGTATCCTCGCGTCTGGTTTTGGGACCAAAGGATCACAACCGAATGTTTTCTCTCTTCAAGCCCTTTCTACATTCATGCGGATAATTATCTAGGTAATCTGTAGTTTGGCTGGTTTGACCAAAACGTATGCGCTTTGTTGTCTTCTACGTTTAGTCCTCTTAGTTGTGAGCTAATTTCTTGTAGGTCTATTGTGGTTCTAAGACTTAGATTCTGATATTTTGATCTACGCGATTATTTCTACCACAAGATTGGGTCAGTACACGATTGGCTTGAATACGTATTCTCTGGGCTCCCTAGGTCCCGTGATTGTCATACAAAAGAAACAATGTAAATCTAACTGTAGCAAAGTAAAACTAACTATGTAAAGTATATCTACAACATATATAACTTCTCTATTTTTGTGTTTTTGATGAACTATTTGAATGAAATTGAAAGAGCAACTATTTAAGATATCTAGAAATTGACAACTAAACTAATAACGAAATTAAAACAAACAAAGCAAAATTAGTATGGCTACTTGCCTGTGCTGCAGCCAGAATCTATTCTAAATAACCGTTAACCGATCTAATCTATTTGAAAGACCCTCGATCCTACCTCAGAAGTGAGGAATGAATCATAGTTTCTTAGAAACTATCAATCCCCACAGCTTCCCCAATATCGAAAGTGAGATTAACTGAAATGAAATGATTCACTATTCTATTTGATATGTTTTAACTAGAACTTTGATAGCTTTGAACCTAGATTTTACGTAATAGTGGCGAATCCAGTTGTGTGTGGCTTTGTCCCCTCAGTGTGATCTCCTCGTTCCTTCGTGCTCACGTGAATCTAGAAAAGCGTGTAATGCTAGCATCAACAGAAGTAGGTATTGGGATAGTGGTAGCTTAGGATGCAGACTGAATACAATGTGAGTAGGAGAGGGATAGCACAAGAGAACAGAGCTTGGCTTATGCAATTCCTAGCGGGATTTATTGCGAGTCATACAACATAAAATGTCCAGAACCTGAAACTATCCTGTTTGACGAACAAAACCTACAACTTTAATGGCTTCTAACTGAGAATGAAACTATTCTACTCCAATTGATTGTGTGAAACAGTGACAACATTAGCACAAGAAGATTATGTGGCTTCTAAACAGCAAAACAACACTAACTATGCATGCAATAAATGGAAACTATGAATTCCTAAGAAATGAAAGACTAAAACTATGAAATGAGAAGATGAGAGGTAATTTTTGAGGGGCCATTTTCTTGAAGATCAACCAGCTATTTATAGAATCCCCATTTACCCAAAGGTGAAAACCAATTTGAACTCTTTAACCATAAACAATGCAAAAACACTATTCTAGGGAACCAATCATAAATACGAGAAAAAGAGGTGAAAAAAGTCGGTAAACGCTTTAAAATTTACATGAGTCACGTTAAAAGAACATTCTGGAAAATGCGTGAAGGACCACCGCCTTGAGCAAGGTGGCGCTTACATGATCATTACCCTACTCGGTGGCGGTCATGAGACCGCCGCCAGTGAAGGGTTGCGCCAGAATCAAGACCAAAATGCAAAGAAAAAGAAGGGAGAAGAGGAAAACAAATCATGCAAGGGCTAAGTGGGACATGCAGATGTTAATGCATACTTGGAGAGGTTTTCTAGATCCCGAACACCTTACGAGGAGACCTGTATCATCATTGGGGCATGTGTAACACTGTTTCGCAGCATGGCAGTGCTCCTACAATTTTGGGTACATATAATAACACTCGTTTGGGGTTTCACCTTTGGCCATGCCTTTTAAATTTTCACCGATGAGACACATGGAGAGTTTGTACTCACTTAGGATCCTACTTTGAACTTGGCCTTTAGATTTGTGTCATTGGGACACGTGGAGGCTTCTTCCACTCTTTACACTTATCCAATTCAATGGATGGCTTTGTCTTTTTGGACTCGCCATGTGGCGTGCCCGTGCACATTTGGGGTCTCCACGCTTGTACATCATACCAAAAGTGTGTCAAAGAGACATGTGGAACCTTCAACGATCTTTCTATACTTAGCCGATTTTGGAATCGATTAAACACTTCTTTTCTACACTTTGACCGACGAGGAAAGATGAATAACAATAGAAAAATTCCGATGGCCTCGAGGCAAGATCCAAACGGGAAGATAGAAAGTTTATCAAACCATGCAGATTACGCAAGAGTTTAAATAAATGGGGTGAGATTGCAAATGAGCATCGGCTTCTTCAAAGTATGAATTTTCTTATCTCTCCATACTTCTCAATCTGCCTGTCGAGACATCTCTCAAAGGCACCAACTCAAAATTTTCAAAACTTGACTTAAAAAATGAGGGGAATTTTGAGGGTGATAACAACTGGCTCTTTTCTCGGGATGACTTAGCTAGGACAGAGGAACGAGGCAAGATATAGAACCATAGAAAACTCGGGAAAGTAGACCAGTGCCTTATCGATTGGGAAAATAGAGTCAAAGGTGAAGCAATACATAAGACAACACACATGGAAGGGAAACAAACCAAAAAGGAAAAACAAAACACAGAACACAAAAAGGAACAGGAAGGAAACAAGCCAAAACAAAGAAAGAAGAGGATATTTATAGGGGAAAGAAGAAAGACTATATGAAATTACACAACTCCAGAGACAGGATGAGAAAAATAGGTACCTCTGTGGAACAACATAGTGAAAGTATGAGGCACCCGTGAATTGAAAATGAGCAGTTGGGCATACCAAAATATCATGGGAACACTATGCGGCTTGAAAATAAAAATTAAAGAAAGAAGACCATCCAAATAGTGATACTCCATACTAAAAACATTCAATTCATGTGAATAATTGAATGTCTTCCTGAGGCTCCTCTTCTATGGATGAATAGGGTCATACAAAAACTTGTACGACCCTCGACTACCTTCATACTAATTTATGTGCATCATCGAACTCAAAACCGGATTCATGAGAAAATCCAATCCTTATAGTGTCAACTCCTGTTTTGATGGAATGATGCTCGCATATCAATAAAGATTGCAATTATCACCAAGGCACATCTCATGAGAAACATAAACTTCCATTGAATTTCCCCGTACCCATCTTCAACAGAATTTGGAAAAAGGTACTGGAAGGTTTACCATTAGGTGTAATCTTTATCATGTTTCTAAAAACATACCTTTTGTTTTTTAAAAAGAAGCACCTTATTCTAGAAGATCGTGACTCTTAGGTACAAGCTGCATTACTAATTTGTCTTCATGATTAGCAGGAAACTGAAATGCTATCAGACTAAGTAAAAATTGATCAATAACATCATCATCTTCCTTTTGTTTGCATTCTGAAGGGTGAGCTAAGACATGACTGTCATAGTTGTGAAGAAAATATTCTAGGCATGGTCCTCCATTTTCTATTTGTTTCAAAGGACTACAAAAAGGCTCATGTGTGCTCATCTTATCCATAAATATAATAGGGGAACTAGTGATCTCATTAATTTCTTTTTTTGGGCACAAGAACTTGTTTATCTTTGAGAGAGATTAAAACTACAAGAGAACTCGTCCATAGTGATCTTCATCTCATCGTATTGAAATTATCCAACATAAGAGAGAGAGAGGAAATTTTTCATTGTTCATTAATGTTCCTTGAGCATTAGTTTTACATTTTCATTTGGTATAAAATAGTGTTCTACATGCTCATCTCTAATTTCTAAATCACACTGGCTCAAATCTGATCCTTCCATGTCGAATAAGCATCAAGTAATAGTTACTAATGTTCCTTCTCCACCAATCTAGAGCCAACCATCTAACCCAATGACATGCAACCTCTCAAAATAAGTACCCCATCACCTCCTCCTATTAGATCTTCTACAACATTACTAATTCCAAGTGAGAAACCACCAACCAAACAAGACCAACCAATTCATCTTGTGATAGATAACCTCGTTAAACTTATTCCTATCAACCCACAATCCAACCCTGGTCCTACTCTTGCTTCTACCCCTCACCGTGATAACAATATACTTTCTTATGATACACTTCAAACTCAAAGTGACCATCACAATGTATCTCTTACATCACACATAGTTTTCCTTCACTCATACACTTTGGGGACTTCAAAATCTTCCCCCTTATAGTCACATATTCTAATTTGTAGTTTTCTATCCATATTATTCACATTCGCATCTATATATTACTCTTATTTTGTACTTCACGTCAATATTTCTAGTAGCACTTTCTAATATCTACAGGAAAACTTTGTTACATATCTCTTCACTCCTATATTATTCCATATGTGCTTTGCCGCTCATTATTACTTATGGATCCTTTTATTCATGGCACACATACTACTTCAAATATACAATACACATCCTTTAATGCACTATACATAATTTGGCTATTCTTGATCATGATGATAATATCTAGCTACTAGAAGCTCCTTATATACACACTTGAGGACATCACACTTCCCCCTTTATCACCGCTTGGTTGTCTCTAGTATTTACCACCACACTTCATGCTCCTCGATATATGACTAATCTTTCTCAAAGACTCCTACATCCTCGTACACACATTGTACTATTATTTCCCTATGATGCACTCTCATGTTATGGTTCACACTTTATTGTTGAGGGAACACTACATCCTTGAACCTCACATTACACACTTCATGCTTTATGCTTCATGACATATATTTTCTAGCATCTACTGCATTACCTAAAACCCATTTCCTGATGACATACTCTTATTCTATGGTTCATTCTTAACTGGTGAGGGGGCATTTATAAATGAAACTCATTTCATACACATCCACTAGCGAAGACATGGATCCTTCCATTTTCACATCTTGCATACCATGTCATCACACCATCACAACATTTTCATATCTTGGTTGCATCTACTCTTATTTTCCTATATTACTTACATGTTGGAATTTACTTATTATCCTATCCAAATTATTAGTATGTCAATATATTTTTCTATATACACACGCGTGTTCACTTGGTCTCTAGAAGTGAATTCAGATCTCTTAAAACTCCTTACATAATGCATGATCCTCGACACTAAATCCCTTTCCATTCCCACTTAGGATCTTGGGGGCATCTCTTTACTACTGGTACACATTACAAGTTCTATTGTCACGTTCTTTACTACTGTCACTTTATTTCTCACCGATATATAAACACTTTGGCATATTATTTATATTTCTAACATAATAATGGGTTATTCATGTGTATCATTTTCTTTGAATGACTATATGCAATGTGGTTATATGATACATTTTTCTTTATCTTGTTTCCTATTATATGTTATCGTTTATGGGCTATGCCCTATGCTTGTGTATCTTTTTCTACTTTTGGCCACTTTGGACTTGATTATCTTGTGACATTATGAGCGATGTCCCACGTTTGAAACCAACTTTTTATGGTACATATTGTTTTCACACTTGCTTTTTATATTGTCTTCGATCGTGCATGTTATCCATATGCTAACACTTGTACTAACCTACATTGTTTTCATGTGCCTTGGTTTATACCATGCACATCCCCTACCCCCGGTGGTATCCAAATTCATATATGCATATCAATATCTAGTCCTCTCCTTTGGGCTTCATTCTCCTACAATTTTTGCATATACCCCAAACGAGGGGAATACATTGGTTGAACAAATCACCCATACAAAAGCTCGAGCTATAGCTCATATCAAGACATTATAAAAACACCACATGTATAAAGTCTTGAAATAGTCTAGAATAAGACTTGTAATTCATACAAAGTACGAAACTAATGCCTAGACCCATATACTAGTGCACGAGAACTCCTTCCCTCCCTTGGGCACTAATTTCCCCTGGGAGACGAAATAGGTAATTTCTTAGTAAAGCACGCTCTTAAACAATATTTGGTACAGTTCTCCAAAGAATAGGAACTTTCCTCCAAATACAAAATGCATTCTATCTTCTATAATGAGTTAAAATACAAAACAACATGGGACGAACCATTTGCAATTGTGCTCATTTGGGAATAATTCATGGAAGGAGAGTAAAATTATAACTCTCTCCCCAACACTCTTCTTCCGTGGTGTGAGATCACCCAAAAACTCACACTTGGCATGATATCTCCCAAAAACTCACACTTGGAGTGAAATCACCCAATTAACTCACCTTCCATAGAATTTTAGGACATATTTCTATCATTTACACTCTTATACATTAGGTGCACACTTTCCTTTTACATACTTTCACACTTTTACTTACGTATACACATGTTACTTTGATTTTTCATATACAAGACTTTGACTACTCTCTTACTCTTATTTTGCAGGTCCATCCTTAATATGCAACAAGAAGAAACCTACATCAACAAATAAAAACACAACAATAGGTACAAGTTATGCACACGCTTCACCCCTAAGATTCAATTCACTTTTTCTATCCTCCACTTTTCACTTTGCAATCATTTCACGCTTCACTTTCCCACTTGGCACGTTATTCTCCGCACTCTATAGGATCATAAGGTATACATATTTTATGTACTTTATGTTATCAAGTATTCACTCAACAACAAAAGTGGGGGAATGGGTACTTGTGTACATTTTAGGCCCTAAAAGAATCCAAGAATTCACATGATTCTTAAGAAAGAAAAATAGTAATTGATAACTCCTTATCCTTTTACTTTGTCTTCTGCACTTTTATTGGATTCATACATATTTCAATCTTTTCGAAATTGGAATATTTTATCTTTATATGGCCTCGCACACTAGCACCTAGTTAGGACACTAGAATCCGATGCTCTTATGCCCTTGGGAAATCATGTCCCTCTTTATCTTTTTCATATCCTTTTCATACCCATCTCACTTCTTAATTAATTTTATCACTTTGGTTAGCCTTTTAGTTGTCAATTACAAAATTCAAACAAGGGAATTATATAAATACATAGTTATGTTTTCATTATAAGGGGCCAAGAACTAAGCATTACATACTACCACCTAAGCTTGTATTAAAAGGCACAAAGAGCATAAAATGTATCCATATAGCACTTAATCAAGGGATAAGGGTTGCATCAATTATTCATACACAAAATAGGAGGAAAAGTCTATTTTATTTCATCCCACACATTCTATACATTTTATACATTCTAGACCTAACCTTCTATCAATGTCAAAATTGCACAACGGTATCCTAAGGCATCATTTCTACACACACACACACACAAACAATAATTTCATGGAGTCTAAAATGTATTACAATGCTTGGTCATAAGTTCACTCTTTGGGTGACCACCGAGGTCATCCGACTCCCCATTCTACATTTTCCTTTTTAGGTTTTATGCGGTTTATGGGTATGTGTAGGTGAACGTTTTTCTTCCATGTTACAGGTACATTTACATATCAAATAGTGCATCTTGAGTGACAAATAAAAAAAGGATAATGAACATCATCTCGGCCATAAAATAATTAGATATAGAGCATTTACCTGGAACCTAGTTCTAAGATCCGAGAAATAATATCGCACCCCTGTCCTTTCCAAGGCACTCCTATCCTATGTAGTTTTAGATTTCGTAACCTCTAGCAAGTTTCACTACATTATCCTCATTTTGTTTCAGTATTTCATCTACATAGATCACTTATATTTCATTCGGGAATTCATCTAAGTTCCTCTATGTCTCCTTAGTTCTTAGAGTTTCATATTGCATATGTTTTATATCTTGTGTCTTGTTATATATTAACATTTATACATCATTTATCATAGTAGTTACTCTATAATTAGATTTAATTCTAATTTTATTAAATCACCCTAGTGATATTTGTTACATGATGTCTTCAAAGGATCAAGTGTTTGGTAACGTGGATGCGGGATGGAAGAACTTTTGAATCTTGATCTAAAGACGTAAAGTATTGTATTGGAATTAGTAGGTCATTAGGTCTCGTAGGTCACGTGACAAATTTTAGATGTTTTGGATTAACATGAACTATAGAAAATATTACCCTCATGTTCATACTTTAGACATCGATGTAGTGTTCATGGGATACAATGCATAATGTTTACCCAAGAATAACCTAGCAAAGTGATATTATAATGAAACTCTTCTTCTACAAGATACAAGATCTTGTGGAGGCTTTATGCCTATTTTTACTATGGTAATATGATTGTACAAAGTGTGCAAGTGATAGCATTTTTGAAAGAATGGAGCATGTTAGGTGATGGGGAAACTATTGTGTCTAGTAACCGAAGTTGTTTAATGGTGTGATATGATATGATGTTAATATTAGCACCATTTTCAGTCATTACTCTCTTGACGATAATTTCATTGATATGGGCTATAACAAAGAGAGGAATATCATCGTCCTTCACTTTTTAGGACAATATTTTAGATTCTTCAAATGCGATAGAAGTAGGAATTTTAAGATCGATAATGAGGTTGGAAAATGGTTGGGGTTCATCCGATGGTACCGTGATGATCAAGAGCTTTAATCATGGCTTAGCAATGTTATGGATAGTTTTGAATAAGATCATTAAGAGACATCTTAAAAGGAACTTGATATAATTATTTGATGATAACATTTTGTATGGATGTACTAGATTGATTTTGAGGTTCCGCAAGGATGAACACCTTGGTCTTAGAATCTAATGCGTTGGGTGACTCAAAAGGACTAATGGACATGGAGACATTAGGTTGGTCTTTCAAACTCGTGAAGCGTGCTCTTGTGGTTATGCGAATGAAATCTATTTGGAAGCGAGGGTTTTCACTAGAGGAAGCCTTGTTTTTACTAGATACGATGTTAAGTGATGGTTTAGACATGATATGTTTAGGGATTTGAGAGGTGGATTTTATTTGATGTTTGGGTTTGATTCTATTATAGATGGGAGGTGTTCGATATTTATCTACATGGAGAATTATTTTATTAGCGAGACTCCAAATGATAGCATGTTGGGCTTTGTATTCCTATGTATGATGTCCCGATATTTGATGATAAGCACAAAATGCATCATAGTTATACTAGGAAGGTTTTTACCCCTATGATCGAGAGGATTAATAGGTGGAAGTGTTCTAAATTTTTATCGGATGAGTCCTTCGAGGATGTTAATTTAATATCCTCGAATTTGAGTACGATATATGGGAGATATCATTTTATAGTTTAGGAGCATAAGATGCTTGATTGTTGTTTTGTGTGGCATGTTTAGGTGTTAGGCGAGGACGGGTTTACACTCTGTGATGGTGAATATAAACTTGTATGAGGAATGAGGCCCCAAAATGGTGGCTAATTATATTATATCCTATGTTGTGTTTATATGGAGAGTATCTTGTAAGATTTCTATATTTCTATGGAGGTGATTTCTATGTTTTTGTGTTGGATCACCAAGGATTTGGGCTTGGTGTTGGGTGACATGGTCTTGGAAAGAGCTATTTAAGATTTTGATGACATGATTCTTTTCTTGTGATGCCAAAGGAATAATATGGTAATTTTTTGCATGGGTTGGTGTGGTAAGGTTTGGATGTTGTGATGTGGATGAGCTCAATATCTTAGTGGTGAGGGAACCCAATGAATTATGTTTTTCATTTGATGCTCCTACTATAGAAACAAATAGTGTTTCAGATGTGGGTGAGGAATTGTTGATAGTATTGATGGTGTGATGAGACCCTATGACATTGGATTGAGGTTGATTTCTAGTTGGGGGATGATTTAGGAAGGGTTGTTTAAACACATCCAAATTTTGATTTGGAGGTGCATTTGGATTTTCAAGTTGTAATTCACCATGGTCGATAAGGTCTTGGAGGAAATTTCTGAATGAATGAAATTTCTTTATTTAATGTCCTTGGAATTGATGGTATTTACAATAATCATTGTCCCTATACCATGATGGTTTGGAAGTGGATATGTCGATGGGCTGGATGGGAGGGAGTGTAATCATACAAGTGGCAAGAATTTTGTTAAATATAGTGTTATAAGACTCCCTAAATGCATGTATTTTTGTTGATGCTTGCATTGTTTGGATTTTGAACAGACGTAATTTTCAAAACTATTGTGTTAAATTTCATATCTTAAAAGAGGACTCGTGTTTTGGTTTTTTAGATTGGAGTTTAACTTTACCATCCTCAAGGGTGTGGAGCTCTAGTTTCGGGCCATAGTAAAGGATTCATGAAATATTTAAAAGGATTGAATTTAAAGAGTTGATATTTTTTTGGCATATGATTGATTAAATATCTTGATCAACTTATTTTATGGAAGAGAGAAGGATATTTTTCAATAATCGCTCACCACCTAGAGAAAAATCAGCAACGGAATCATCTTCTTAAAAATTAATGGCATAGAGATCGATGATGGAGATCTTACGAGTGATATTTATGGAAAATTTCTCTAGGAAGAAAGACGCAAGTTTTACAAATGATAAAATATAATGTTGTTAGATACTATTGTACTAATTGAGGACGAGGACCGCATGGACATGGGGAATGTCCTCAACGTGAGATCTAGGTTATGAGTAATAAGATAACATGCATGACGGAAATTCTGATGTGTTGTTATTGGTCCTCCTTACTATTAAACTTGATGAATTCATGGAGTTACCAATGTGGAGGAGAGTCCTTGAAAGGAATAGATGTGTCGATTAGTTCATAGCAAATATGTTTGTATGAAAGGTTGTGTTCGGTGTCCCATAGTGGAAGCTTCAAGGCTAGATATTCTACTCAATAAAACCCGCATGGGATCATTATAAGGTTGTTGTGTGTTTGAAGTAGGACTGGTTTGGTTATATGTGTAGGGGTTTGATTGTTGATACAAGTGATATTGTAATAGAATAATTTGAGAGGTAGGAATATTTATGTGAATATTATAGGTGTACTAGGAGACTAATGGTTGTGAGGGTTGGATGTATTGATAAGGGAAAGGAATAGAAGTGTGGACAAGAGGTTGTGATGGTTGTGGGATATATTGTGAGGAGATATAACAATATTGTGAGATAGGCATGATGGATGTTTGTTATGAGAAGAGAAGAGTACTAACAATGGAACTCGTGTTGATAGGAAGTGAATATATAGGGATGGATAGGACTATAATTTGGATTGCAGATGTAGGTTTCTATGTTGAAAAAATATGAGACATAATCAACAAATTTATAGAGAGAGGGACACAAATGGTGTTTGCAGGAGTGTTAGAGGCTATGTTACTAGATGTGAATGGGGAGGTAGTAGTATGAGCTTATGTACCATGTGGGCTAGATGAATAAGTTGATGATGTAGGTTCTTGTTGGCTGGCCTTATTTTGCGATGATATGGCATTCGTAAAAATAAACAACGAGATCCTACGAATCATGTGCTTACATAATCAGTATCACTACTAGAGAGGTGAGGAGAGATTTTTTCGATGCCAGGATGATAGTTGGGGTTGTAAAGTTTGGAATAGTTGCAAGTGTCAGCGGCGTAAGATGGAGAATATTTTCGAGAGAGGAGAGTGACTTATATGCATACCTTTGACATAAAGGTAGCCACAAAGGGAAATGGGGTTAGATTTTAAGAGTTATGTGAAGTCTAGGATCGCCACTTTGGAAGAACTATGAAAGGTTGAAATAAGGAATTTATGATGTCATAGATTAAGTATTGGGATAGTGAGGAGGTTCTTGATATATTTCTAAGGTTGTTTGTAATGGATATGTCATGTTTGGGATGTTTTGAATATGATATTGGGTTGATTCTAAGGACTTCCAAAGTAAATGTCATATTGGAGATTTTTAAGGCAAGACTATAGTCTAGTCAGAACCATGAAATGAATAAACAAATAATAAAGAAATGAAAGATGGTTATTTAAGAGAAGAAAAACCACACAATCATGAGAACATTTTAGATTATCTTTATTAACTTAAGAAAAGTGTGAAATGAAAAAAGCGGCTGAAACGGGACTAGGAAAAGGATATCTAAGGTTGCTTTCAAGTGATTTAAGGCTAGAGTTCTTGATATACCCAAAGAAACGTGAGGCCCACTTATTTATTTGTGTCAGTATGATGCATGGTATTGAGGCCTAACCCCTCACTTCACGGTCTTGTAGTGATAAGGGTGTTGGGTGTTTAGCCGATATACCACCCACCATTTATTTATACTTGACCAAAACATTGAGTCAAATTCCCTTTTAGTGACCAAATCCAAGTAGGTAGACATGTTAATGTAGAATCAAAGCACCCACGAATGCCTTGTTGTGAGTGGTTAAAATGGGGAATTTGGTGTGATTGCATAACATTGGATCATCTCTCAAGCTATGGGACTTTCAAACCTGAGATGATCCTCCAGAGAAAGTTGGTTCTTGTTCCTAAACTACCTACCACAAGCTACTCTAATGCAAGAAAAACTAAACTATCCTAATCTAACCATTCCAAGGAACCAGAGAAAGAGAGAGTGAAAGAAATCCTACACTAAAGCGGTGATACACCAGAGAAGGAAAGGGGTGAGATACTCTATTGAGGGAGGATGAAATAGGGGAAAAAGAAGATGTGGAGGTCAGACAAAAGTGACACAAACCCATTTAACTCCACCATTAAAACTCCATGAAACACAACATCATGTACCTGCAAACATGAAATACATGCACAGGGAACAAATTTGAAAGGGAGAGGCATGAGAAACAATAAAACAATGCAAAGGGTTGAAGAAACACCAAAAAAACACATTTTTATTGCTCTAAAAGGTGCACAGACCATTACATTTTTTTCTCAGAGGCACAAATCCACTTGCCAAGCGTAGGAGAAGGTTTTTTACTCAAATGGATTCAGAAACAAATTTTGACAGAGTTTCCCTACGCCTAGAATGTCTCTCCTTCTCAAATGAGAAGTGTTACAATATATAGAAGTTTTTAACGATGAAAAAACAAAGAGAAAGGAGGAAAACGGACCTTGTTTTGAGAATTCAACCACCCACCATTAATGCCCTACCAATCCACCTATAATCTCTCAAATCTACCTCTCCATGTCGTGTGTTGGAGAAGGAAGAATAACGAATTAAATCAAATCTGAGTTGTTGAAACAATCAGATCCCATATTGATGGCTTGAAAGATGTTTTCCCATTTTTCACTCACCAACACCTATTCTAAAATGATATTTTATGCTTCCATGGCATGAGGAGGTCGAGATCTTTCCAACGGTGCCAAATTTACTAGGTTTCGGTACCGCATTGAAAAATATGTCCATTTGAATGTTTTGAGTTAGGTTCATACAAAAATGGCGAAAGCTAGTTAGTAGAATGGGTTTGGGCCTAAAACTCACTTTGTGCCTTTTGACACAAAAATAAAAATGTAAAAATTCTCCCCGTAGCCCTACAATTCACTTTTGGCAAAAGATCATCTCTCTCGGGCCCATCAGCCCACATTTTCCATTTGGCCAAAAATCACTCCAAGGCCTCACACCATTACATGTAATTGAGGCTTGACACATGGCTCCCCTAGGCGTCGGTGGAGGTGTGGCTCATTTTTTCACTTTACGCCTTCTCGGGGAAAAAATTTCAAATTGCCTCCGATGACCCACCTTCCCGCTTTGACTTTTCAATGTGGAAACATGTCCCTTTGCGGGCCTTAGGAATTTTTCTTCGTTTGGCTTTAAGATCTCCCGCGGACTTACGGGCCCGAAATTCACTTTGCTCCCCATTTGCAAAAAGCGCAAAAGTTCCAAAATCCTCGTAGACCCGTCGGCTCGCTTTTGGCATTTGGGAAAAATTCCCTCTTCAGCCCACCGCCCACATTTTCTATTTGGGTGAAAAGTATCAAAATCTCCCACCCCACATTGGAAAAAATCCTTAAAAACTCCCGTTGGTCCGCTTTAGGGCAAAAATACTTTCTAGGGCCACCGGCCCGTAACATGCAAAATATGAGGAGTTAGAAGGACTTCTTTATATTTTTGGAAAGGGGAAGAAATTTCCAATCTGATGAAAATATTTTCAAGAAACCTTAAGTGCTTAGAATATCTAAAAAATTGGATTGAAGCACTAAAAGAGGAAAAAATGGGTGTAGTTAACCAAAAATAAGCATGAACTTATTTTGGATAGCAAGACCTAGGAAGGATTTTTTAGATGCAAGTTTGATTTAATACATGGTTTGGTTGTGTGCGAGGGGAATTTTTCGAATGCAATTTTTTAACCCCTAATTAAACTCTGTGAGTAGAAAAGATGAAGGTTTTTTAAAGATCTAAAAGGAAATGATTATTTCGATGAAGATAATTTTTAAAATGTGATGTTGAAATAAAATGAAGGAAAATATACAAACTTTGTTCACTTTTCCTTTTTATTTTAATTTTTCAAATTTATGTGTTTTTTAAGAAGTGATAGAAAATCAAAGATAAAAATTTTGATAATTTGACAAGAAACAAGTAACGAGATATAAAATCTAAATCAAAGAAAAAGGACTGAGGGTCCCACCAAAAGAATGATTATGGTAATTTTTAGTTCGCCAATTATATTATAAAACACCAAAATACTAAGAAGATGGTAGGATTTAACAATACATACCCCGATAGTGTAATGTCCACATGAATGGATGTACAAATGTTGTGGGGATATTTTGTTCCGAAGTGAATGAGAGAATCTTCATGCAAAGAAAACTATAAAAGGTAGATATTAGACAAAGAGATGATGATTTTCTCAAAGAAAATCTGATTCCAATCCACCCAATGGGCTTCCTCAAAGGGTGTTAACTCATTTTACAATTAAGTTATATTTGTATAAAAGTATTTGACAATGAATGAATGACTATAATTTTTTAGGGATAGAGATATCTTGTTCCCGTGATATGCATCCCAAGCAAGGAATACAACGAGCTCGATATATTCAAAGTAATAACATTATAGCTATTCAATAACATCACATTCTTCTTATATGAATTCTAGCTGATTTTCAATATCTTCAACATCCGGTGTCAAGGAGATGACATAAAACGCTAAGTTCATGTGTAATGTCAAATTTTTCCCAAACAAAGGGCTATTGATGATGGGAAGGTTATATATGTAGGTGATGGGATGTACCTAACCAGTGCGCTCATCTCCAAAGATACATAGCTGAAAAATAGGTAGATTAAATGTTACGCCCTTAATCATATATAGTGTATTATATGGAGATGTCGACATGTGGCACACATTCCCTTGATTATTCATATGTTCTTATTATTTTATCTTTCATTCATATCATTAGTACATTGAACTCGGTGGTGGCCATAAAGATAAGAAGGGTATATATAGGAGATAGTAGTGTGTAGTTACATATTTATTGAACACTTAAGTCTTATTGTATGGTTTGGAGGTTGCCCCCTCAAAGTGGCTAAGTTATTATACTTGCATATTGAGATATTTTATCTACATTTTGTTATCCTTTGGTTTTATATTGTTCTTGATGTTCCGATTTATCCAAGTAATTCCATTATTAGTGGTATCAAAGTCTGCATTCGGGCCAAAATTAGGGCAAAATCCCTAATTTTTTATTTCCACTATATCTAATTTGTCAGATATTTTTTACCGGAGTTGTGAATCATTCAAAGTAAGGTTCCCTAAAAATTTCTATATTTTTTCTTTATTTTGCAAACATTATTGTAAATTTATGGTTTTTCATAAATTCACTCCCTAGGCTACAAATTGTGGAATTTTTCAAGTTCTTTACAACTTTGGAAAGAGGATGGAAAAATAGTTACAGTTTGGTTATTAATTTTGTTTATATTTGGCCTAATTCCTATCGAACTCCCAAACCCTAAAATTTGACCCGATCCCTAAATCTTACTATTTCGGGCATCATGGTGGGGTGTTCCACAAGTGGAAAAAAATAATCCCATCACTCCCAAGTAAAACTCCATAAAATGATGAGATAATAGTTCAGAGTTGGATTCATAAGGGATAACTATACATTCCTCAAGGTTAGGGTTTACTTTGATGTACCATAAGGTAAGACAACTTGAGTTTGACCTATGAAACCTCAAGCCTAGGTTGGTCGAAAAGAAAATGTAGAAAGGATTCAAAACGATTGAGGATTCATGTAAAAATTTGGTACACATATAATGGGTAATCATACTTCTATCAAGAAAGATGGATCTTCATGTCAAAGTAATACACAAACAATCCAGTGGATCTTTGAGCATGCCCAATCTAAATACAAACACTCAGAGGCCCGTAACATGTTTCTAAAAGTTGAAATGCATAAATTTTATGGAAAGGATCCACTCAATTGGATTAACCAAATGGATATTTTCTTTGATCTACATCGATTCCATCAGACAAAAGGTGACCATTGATCTTTGATCTCAAACTTGACCAATTTATCCGTATCGATGGTTATGTGCCGAGAGGGAAAGTGTGGTCTCAATTTTACATAGATATTCTTCACTCAAGAGATGAAATTAAAATATATTTATAGTGTGTCATAGCATTATTTCAACCAATTATTAAAGTTAAGACAAACATGATTCATTAAGGATTACATTCATCAATTTTAAAACCTTTCCTTGTAGTTTTTTTGAAGAGAATTTGAATGACCTATTTCTTAGTGTCCTTAAGTATCTCATTAAACATGAGGTGCATATAGAATTAAATCAAGTCTGAGTTGTTAACAATCGTATCCCATATTGATGGCTTGAAATATGTTTTCTCATTTTTCACTCACCAACACCTCAAGCTAAAATGATATTTTATGCTTCCATGGCATAGAGGAGGTCGAGATCTTTCCAACGGTGCCAAATTTACTCGGGTTTCGGTACGTGCATTGAAAAATATGTCCATTTGAATGTTTTGAGTTAGGTTCATACAAAAATGGCGAAAGCTAGTTAGTAGAATGGGTTCATGGGCTCTGAACTCACTTTGTGCCTTTGACACCAAAATAAAAATGTAAAAATTCTTCCCGTAGCCCTACAATTCACTTTTGGCAAAAGATCATCTCTGGACCCATCGGCCCACATTTTCCATTTGGCCAAAAATCACCTCCAGGCCTGCTTCTGCCCACATGTACCGAGGCTTGACACATGGCTCCCCTAGGCATCGGTGGAGGTGTGGCTCATTTTTTCACTTTACGCCTTCTCGGGAAAAAAGTTCAAATTGCCACACCGAATTCCACCCACCTTCCCGCTTTGACTTTTCAATGTGGAAACATATCCCTTTCATGGGCCTTAGGAATTTTTCTTCGTTTGGCTTTAAGATCTCCCCCGTGGACTTACGGGCCCGAAATTCACTTTGCTCCCCAATTGCAAAAGCGCAAAAGTTCCAAAATCCTCGTAGAGACCCGCTGCTCGCTTTTGGCATTTGGGAAAATTTCTCTCTTAGGCCCACCGCCCACATTTTCTATTTGGGTGAAAAGTATCAAAATCTCCCGCGCCCCACATTGGAAAAAATCGATAAAAACTCCCGCTGGTCCGCTTTAGGGCAAAAATACTTTCTAGGGCCCACCGCCCGTAAATTTCAAAATATGAGGAGTTAGAAGGACTTCTTTATATTTTTGGAAAGGGGAAGAAATTTTCCATCTGATGAAGATGTTTTCAAGAAACCTTAAGTGCCTAGAATATCTAAAAAATTGTAATGAAGCACTAAAAGAGGAAAAAATGGGTGCATTAACCAAAAATAAGCATGAACTTATTTTGGATAGCAAGACCTAGAAAGGATTTTTTTAGATGCAAGTTTGATTTAATACATGGTTTGGTCAGTGTGCTAGGGAATTTTTCGAATGCAATTTTTTAACCCCTAATTAAACTCGTGAGTAGAAAAGATGAAGGTTTTTTTAAGATCTAAAAGGAAATGATTATTTCGATGAAGATAATTTTTAAAATGTGATGTTGAAATAAAATGAAGGAAAATATACAAACTTTGTTCACTTTTCCTTTTATTTTAATTTTTCAAATTTATGTGTTTTTGAAGAAGTGATAGCAAATCAAAGATAAAAATTTAGATAATTTGACAAGAAACAAGTAACGAGATATAAAATCTAAATCAAATAAAAGGACTCGAGGGTCCCACTGTGTGTGCCAAAATGATTATGGTAATTTTTAGTTCACAATTATATTATAAAACACCAAAAGACTAAGAAGATGGTAGGATTTAACAATACATACCCCGATAGTGTAATGTCCACATGAATGGATGTACAAATGTTGTGGGGATATTTTGTTCCAAAGTGAATGAGAGAATCTTCATGCAAAGAAAACTATAAAAGGTAGATACTAGACAAAGAGATGATGATTTTCTCAAAAAATCTGATTCCAATCCAGCCAATGGGCTTCCTTGAAGGGTGTTAACTCATTTTACAATTAAGTTATATTTGTATAAAAGTATTTGACAATGAATGAATGACTATAATTTTTTAGGGATAGAGATATCTTGTTCCCTGTGATATGCATCCCAAGCAAGGAATACAACGAGCTCGATATATTCAAAGTAATAACATTATAACTATTCAATAACATCACATTCTTCTTATATGAATTCTAGCTGATTTTCAATATCTTCAACATCTAGTGTCAAGGAGATGACATAAAACGCTAAGTTCATGTGTGTAATGTCAAATTTTTCCCAAACAAAGGGCTATTGGATGATGGGAAGGTTATATATGTAGGTGATGGGATGTACCTAACTCGGTGCAGCCATCTCCAAAGATACATAGCTGAAAAAATAGGTAGATTAAATGTTACGCCCTTAATCATATATAGTGTATTATATGGAGATGTCGACATGTGGCACACATTCCTTGATTATTCATATGTTCTTATTATTTTATCTTTCATTCATATCATTAGTACATTGAACTCGGTGGTGGCCATAGCATAAGAAGGGTATATATAGGAGATAGTAGTGTGTAGTTACATATTTATCAACACTTAAGTCTTATTGTATGGTTTGAGGTTGCCCCCTCAAAGTGGCTAAGTTATTATACTTGCATATTGAGATATTTTATCTACATTTTGTTATCCTTTGGTTTTATATTGTTCTTGATGTTCGATTTATCCAAGTAATTCCATTATTAGTGGTATCAAAGTCATGCATTCGGGCCAAAATTAGGCAAAATCCTAATTTTTTATTTCCACTATATCTAATTTGTCGATATTTTTACCGGAGTTGTGAATCATTCAAAGTAAGGTTCCCAAAAATTTCTATATTTTTTTCTTTATTTTGCAAACATTATTGTAAATTTATGGTTTTTCATAAATTCACTCCTAGGCTACAAATTGTGGAATTTTTCAAGTTCTTTACAACTTTGGAAAGAGGATGGAAAATAGTTACAAAGCTTGGTTATTAATTTTGTTTATATTTGGCCTAATTCCTATCGAACTCCCAAACCCTAAAATTTGACCTTGATCCCTAAATCTTACTATTTCTGGGCATCATGGTGGGGTGTTCCACAAGTGGAAAACCATCACTCCCAAAAAACTCCATAAAATGATGAGATAATAGTTGAGAAGTTGGATTCATAAGGGATAACTATACATTCCTCAAGGTTAGGGTTTACTTTGATGTACCATAAGGTAAGACAACTTGAGTTTGACCTATGAAACCTCAAGCCTAGGTTGGTCGAAAAGAAAATGTAGAAAGGATTCAAAACGATTGGAGGATTCATGTAAAAATTTGGTACACATATAATGGGTAATCATACTTCTATCAAGAAAGATGGATCTTCATGTCAAAGTAATACACAAACAATCCAGTTGGATCTTTGAGCATGCCCAATCTAAATACAAACACTCAGAGGCCCGTAACATGTTTCTAAAAGTTGAAATGCATAAATTTTATGGAAAGGATCCACTCAATCGATTAACCAAATGGATATTTTCTTTGATCTACATCAGATTCCATCAGACAAAAGGTGACCATTGCATCTTTGTATCTCAAACTTGACCAATTTATCCGGTATCGATGGTTATGTGCCGAGAGGGAAAGTGTGGTCTCAATTTTACATAGATATTCTTCATCAAGAGATGAAATTAAAATATATTTATAGTGTGTCATAGCATTATTTCAACCAATTATTAAAGTTAAGACAAACATGATTCATTAAGGATTACATTCATCAATTTTAAAACCTTTCCTTGTAGTTTTTCAAGAGAATTTGAATGACCTATTTCTTAGTGTCCTTAAGTATCTCATTAAACATGAGGTGCATATAGAATTAAATCAAGTCTCGAGTTGTTAACAATCGATCCCATATTGATGGCTTGAAATATGTTTTCTCATTTTTCACTCACCAACACCGCTAAAATGATATTTTATGCTTCCATGGCATAGAGGAGGTCGAGATCTTTCCAACGGTGCCAAATTTACCGGGTTTCGGTACATCGCATTGAAAAATATGTCCATTTGAATGTTTTGAGTTAGGTTCATACAAAAATGGCGAAAGCTAGTTAGTAGAATGGGTTTGCATGGGCCTCAAACTCACTTTGTGCCTTTTGACACCAAAATAAAAATGTAAAAATTCTCCCGTAGCCCTACAATTCACTTTTGGCAAAAGATCATCTCTCGACCCATCGGCCCACATTTTCCATTTGGCCAAAAATCACCTGGGCCTGCCGCCCACATGTAATTGAGGCTTGACACATGGCTCCCCCTAGGCATCATGGAGGTGTGGATCATTTTTTCACTTTACGCCTTCTCGGGAAAAAAGTTCAAATTGCCACCGACGACCCACCTTCCCGCTTTGACTTTTCAATGTGGAAACATATCCCTCATGGGCCTTAGGAATTTTTCTTCGTTTTGCTTTAAGATCTCCCACGGACTTACATGCCCGAAATTCACTTTGCTCCCATTTGCAAAAAGCGCAAAAGTTCCAAAATCCTCGTAGACCCGCTCGCTCGCTGGCATTTGGGAAAATTTCTCTCTTTAGGCCCACCGGCCCACATTTTCTATTTGGGTGAAAAGTATCAAAATCTCCTGCCGCCCCACATTGGAAAAAATCCTTAAAAACTCCCGCTGGTCCGCTTTTGGGCAAAAATACTTTCCAGGCCCACCGGCCCGTAACTTGCAAAATATGAGGAGTTAGAAGGACTTCTTTATATTTTTGAAAAGGGAAGAAATTTTCAACTGATGAAAATATTTTCAAGAAACCTTAAGTGCCTAGAATATCTAAAAATTGTAATGAAGCACTAAAAGAGGAAAAAATGGGTGCAATTAACCAAAAATAAGCATGAACTTATTTTGATAGCAAAAGACCTAGAAAGGATTTTTTAGATGCAAGTTTGATTTAATACATGGTTTGGTCAGTGTGCGAGGGGAATTTTTCGAATGCAATTTTTAACCCCTAATTAAACTCAGTGAGTAGAAAAGATGAAGGTTTTTTTAAGATCTAAAAGGGAATGATTATTTCTATGAAGATAATTTTTAAAATGTGATGTTGAAATAAAATGAAGGAAAATAAACAAACTTTGTTCACTTTTCCTTTTTATTTTAATTTTTTAAATTTATGTGTTTTTGAAGAAGTGATAGCAAATCAAAGATAAAAATTTAGATAATTTGACAAGAAACAAGTAACGAGATATAAAATCTAAATCAAATAAAAAGGACCGAGGGTCCCACCAGGTGTGCCTGAATGATTATGGTAATTTTTAGTTCGCCAATTATATTATAAAACACCAAAACACTAAGAATATGGTAGGTTTTAACAATACATACCCCGATAGTGTAATGTCCACATGAATGGATGTACAAATGTTGTGGGGATATTTTGTTCCAAAGAATGAGAGAATCTTCATGCAAAGAAAACTATAAAAGGTAGATATTAGACAAAGAGATGATGATTTTCTCAAAGAAAATCTGATTCCAAATCCAGCCATCGGGCTTCCTTGAAGGGTGTTAACTCGTTTTACAATTAAGTTATATTTGTATAAAAGTATTTGACAATGAATGAATGACTATAACTTTTTAGGGATAGAGATATCTTGTTCCCCGTGATATGCATCCCAAGCAAGGAATACAACAAGCTCGATATATTCAGAGTAATAACATTATAACTATTCAATAACATCACATTCTTCTTGTATGAATTCTAGTTGATTTTCAATATCTTCAACGTCTGGTGTCAAGGAGATGACATAAAACGCTAAGTTCATGTGTAATGTCAAATTTTTCCTAAACAAAGGGCTATTGGATGATGGGAAGGTTATATATGTAGGTGATGGGATGTACCTAACTCGGGTGCGAATCGAAAGCTATCTCCAAAGATACATAGCTGAAAAATAGGTAGATTAAATGTTACGCCCTTAATCATATATAGTGTATTATATGGAGATGTCGACATGTGGCACACACTCCCTTGATTATTCATATGTTCTTATTATTTTATCTTTCATTCATATCATTAGTACGTTGAACTCAAAGTGGTGGCCATAAGATAAGAAGGGTATATATAGGAGATAGTAGTGTGTAGTTAAATATATATTGAACACTTAAGTCTTATTGTATGGTTTGAAGGTTGCCCCCTCAAAGTGGCTAAGTTATTATACTTGCATATTGAGATATTTTATCTACATTTTGTTATCCTTTGGTTTTATATTGTTCTTGATGTTCGATTTATCCAAGTAATTCCATTATTAGTGGTATCAAAGTCTGCAGCATTCGGGCCAAAATTAGGCAAAATCCCTAATTTTTTATTTCCACTATATCTAATTTGTCGATATTTTTACCGGAGTTGTGAATCATTCAAAGTAAGGTTTCTAAAAATTTCTAAATTTTTGCTTTATTTTGCAAAATTTATTGTAAATTTAGGGTTTTTCATAAATTCACTCCCTAGGCTACAAATTGTGGAATTTTTTCAAGTTCTTTACATTTTTGAAAAGAGGATGAAAAATAGTTGGAGTTTAGTTATTAATTTTGTTTATATTTGGCCTAATTCCTATCGAACTCCCAAACCCTAAAATTTGACCTCGATCCCTAAATCTTACTATTTCTGGGCATCATGGTGGGGTGTTCCACAAGTGGAAAACCATCACTCCCAAAGAAAACTCCATAAAATGATGAGATAATAGTTGAGAAGTTGGATTCATAAGGGATAACTATACATTCCTCAAGGTTAGGGTTTACTTTGATGTACCATAAGGTAAGACAACTTGAGTTTGACCTATGAAACCTCAAGTCTAGGGTGGTCGAAAAGAAAATGTAGAAAGGATTCGAAACGATTGGAGGATTCATGTAAAAATTTGGTACACATATAATGGGTAATCATACTTCTATCAAGAAATATGGATCTTCATGTCAAAGTAATACACAAACAATCCAGCCGGATCTTTGAGCATGCCCAATCTAAATACAAACACTCAGAGGCCCGTAACATGTTTCTAAAAGTTGAAATGCATAAGTTTGATGGAAAGGATCCACTCAATTGGATTAACCAAATGGATAATTTCTTTGATCTACATCAGATTCCATCAGACAAAAGGTGACCATCAGATCTTTGTATCTCAAACTTGACCAATTTATCTCTGTATCGATGGTTATGTGCCGAGAGGGAAAGTGTGGTCTCAATTTTACATAGATATTCTTCACCAAGAGATGAAATTAAAATATATTTATAGTGTGTCATAGCATTATTTCAACCAATTATTAAAGTTAAGACAAACATGATTCATTAAGGATTACATTCATCAATTTTAAAACCTTTCCTTGTAGTTTTTTTGAAGAGAATTTGAATGACCTATTTCTTAGTGTCCTTAAGTATCTCATTAAACATGAGGTGCATATAGAATTAAATCAAGTCTGAGTTGTTAACAATCAGATCCCATATTGATGGCTTGAAATATGTTTTCTCATTTTTCACTCACCAACACCTGCTAAAATGATATTTTATGCTTCCATGGCATAGAGGAGGTCGAGATCTTTCCAACGGTGCCAAATTTACTGGGTTTCGGTACCGCATTGAAAAATATGTCCATTTGAATGTTTTGAGTTAGGTTCATACAAAAATGGCGAAATCTAGTTAGTAGAATGGGTTTGCGGGCCTGAAACTCACTTTGTGCCTTTTGACACCAAAATAAAAAATGTAAAAATTCTCCCCGTAGCCCTACAATTCACTTTTGGCAAAAAATCATCTTCGGGCCCATCGGCCCACATTTTCCATTTGGCCAAAAATCACCCAGGCCGCCGCCCACATGTAATTGAGGCTTGACAAATGGCTCCCCTAGGCATCATCGGGAGGTGTGGCTCATTTTTTCACTTTACGCCTTCTCGGGAAAAAAAGTTCAAATCACCACCGACGACCCACCTTCCCGCTTTGACTTTTCAATGTGGAAACATATCCCTTCATGGGCCTTAGAATTTTTCTTCGCTTTTCTTTAAGATCTCCCCTGCGACTTACGGGCCCGAAATTCACTTTGCTCCCCATTTGCAAAAGCGCAAAAGTTCCAAAATCCTCGTGAGACTCCGTCGCTCGCTTTTAGCATTTGGGAAAATTTCTCTCTTTAGGCCCACCGCCCACATTTTCTATTTGGGTGAAAAGTATCAAAATCTCCGCCCCCCACATTGGAAAAAATCTCTTAAAAACTCCCGCTGGTCCGCTTTAGGGCAAAAATACTTCCAGTGGCCCACCGCCTCAGTAACTTGCAAAATATGAGGAGTTAGAAGGACTTCTTTATATTTTTGAAAGGGGAAGAAATTTTCCATCTGATGGAAATATTTTCAAGAAACCTTAAGTGCCTAGAATATCTAAAAATTGTAATGAAGCACTAAAAGAGGAAAAAATGGGTGCACTTAACCAAAAATAAGCATGAACTTATTTTGGATAAAGCAAGACCTAGAAAGGATTTTTTAGATGCAAGTTTGATTTAATACATGGTTTGGTCAGGTGTAGGGAATTTTTCGAATGCAATTTTTAACCCCTAATTAAACTCTCGTGAGTAGAAAAGATGAAGGTTTTTTTAAGATCTAAAAGGAAATGATTATTTCGATGAAGATAATTTTTAAAATGTGATGTTGAAATAAAATGAAGGAAAATAAACAAACTTTGTTCACTTTTCCTTTTTATTTTAATTTTTCAAATTTATGTGTTTTTGAAGAAGTGATAAGAAATCAAAGATAAAAATTTAGATAATTTGACAAGAAACAAGTAACGAGATATAAAATCTAAATCAAATAAAAGGACTCGAGGGTCCCACCCAGGTGTGCCAGAATGATTACGGTAATTTTTAGTTCGCCAATTATATTATAAAACACCAAAACAAGAAGAATATGGTAGGTTTTAACAATACATACCCCGATAGTGTAATGTCCACATGAATGGATGTACAAATGTTGTGGGGATATTTTGTTCCAAAGAATGAGAGAATCTTCATGCAAAGAAAACTATAAAAGGTAGATACTAGACAAAGAGATGATGATTTTCTCAAAGAAAATCGATTCCACCCACCATTGGGCTTCCTTCAAGGGTGTTAACTCGTTTTACAATTAATTTATATTTGTATAAAAGTATTTGACAATGAATGAATGACTATAATTTTTAGGGATAGAGATATCTTGTTCCCGTGATATGCATCCCAAGCAAGGAATACAACAAGCTCGATATATTCGAGTAATAACATTATAACTATTCAATAACATCACATTCTTCTTGATGAATTCTAGTTGATTTTCAATATCTTCAACGTCCGGTGTCAAGGAGATGACATAAAATGCTAAGTTCATGTGTAATGTCAAATTTTTCCCAAACAAAGGGCTATTGGATGATGGGAAGGTTATATATGTAGGTGATGGGATGTACCTAACCTGGTGCAGTCATCTCCAAAGATACATAGCTGAAAAATAGGTAGATTAAATGTTACGCCCTTAATCATATATAGTGTATTATATGGAGATGTCGACATGTGGCACACACTCCCTTGATTATTCATATGTTCTTATTATTTTATCTTTCATTCATATCATTAGTACGTTGAACTCAGTGGTGGCCATAGCATAAGAAGGGTATATATAGGAGATAGTAGTGTGTAGTTAAATATATATTGAACACTTAAGTCTTATTGTATGGTTTGAAGGTTGCCCCCTCAAAGTGGCTAAGTTATTATACTTGCATATTGAGATATTTTATCTACATTTTGTTATCCTTTGGTTTTATATTGTTCTTGATGTTCGATTTATCCAAGTAATTCCATTATTAGTGGTATCAAAGTCAGCATTCGGCCAAAATTAGGGCAAAATCCCTAATTTTTTATTTCCACTATATCTAATTTGTCGATATTTTTTACCGGAGTTGTGAATCATTCAAAGTAAGGTTTCCTAAAAATTTCTAAATTTTTGCTTTATTTTGCAAAACATTATTGTAAATTTATGGTTTTTCATAAATTCACTCCCTAGGCTACAAATTGTGGAATTTTTCAAGTTCTTTACATTTTTGAAAAGAGGATGAAAAAATAGTTGAGTTTGGTTATTAACTTTGTTTATATTTGGCCTAATTCCTATCGAACTCCCAAACCCTAAAATTTGACCTTGATCCCTAAATCTTACTATTTCTGGCATCATGGTGGGGTGTTCCACAAGTGGAAAAACCATCACTCCCAAAGAAACTCCATAAAATGATGAGATAATAGTTGAGAAGTTGGATTCATAAGGGATAACTATACATTCCTCAAGGTTAGGGTTTACTTTGATGTACCATAAGGTAAGACAACTTGAGTTTGACCTATGAAACCTCAAGTCTAGGGTGGTCGAAAAGAAAATGTAGAAAGGATTCGGAAACGATTGAGGATTCATGTAAAAATTTGGTACACATATAATGGGTAATCATACTTCTATCAAGAAAGATGGATCTTCATGTCAAAGTAATACACAAACAATCCAGCCGGATCTTTGAGCATGCCCAATCTAAATACAAACACTCTGTAGGCCCGTAACATGTTTCTAAAAGTTGAAATGCATAAATTTTATGGAAAGGATCCACTCAATTGGATTAACCAAATGGATATTTTCTTTGATCTACATCGATTCCATCGGGACAAAAGGTGACCATCGCATCTTCAGATCTCAAACTTGACCAATTTATCTCGGTATCGATGGTTATGTGAGAGGGAAAGTGTGGTCTCAATTTTACATAGATATTCTTCACCGAAGAGATGAAATTAAAATATATTTATAGTGTGTCATAGCATTATTTCAACCAATTATTAAAGTTAAGACAAACATGATTCATTAAGGATTACATTCATCAATTTTAAAACCTTTCCTTGTAGTTTTTTTGAAGAGAATTTGAATGACCTATTTCTTAGTGTCCTTAAGTATCTCATTAAACATTAGGTGCATATAGAATTAAATCAAGTCTCCGAGTTGTTAACAATCGATCCCATATTGATGGCTTGAAATATGTTTTCTCATTTTTCACTCACCAACACTCGCTAAAATGATATTTTATGCTTCCATGGCATAGAGGAGGTCGAGATCTTTCCAACGGTGCCAAATTTCTTCGGGTTTCTGTGTACGTATTGAAAGATATGTCCATTTGAATGTTTCGAGTTAGGTCCATACAAAAATGGCGAAAACTAGTTAGCAGAATGGGTTTGCGGGCCCGAAACTCACTTTGTGCCTTTTGACACCAAAATAAAAATGTAAAATTCTCCCCGTAGCCCTACAATTCACTTTTGGCAAAGATCATCTCTGGGCCCATCGGCCCACATTTTCCATTTGGCCAAAAATCACCTCCAAAGGCCTCCTACCACATGTAATTGAGGCTTGACACATGGCTCCCCTAGGCATCGGTGGAGGTGTGGCTCATTTTTTCACTTTACGCCTTCTCGGGAAAAAGTTCAAATTGCCTCCGACGACCCACCTTCCCGCTTTGACTTTTCAATGTGGAAACATATCCTTTATGGGGCCTTAGGAATTTTCTTCGCTTTGCTTTAAGATCTCCCACGGACTTACGGGCCCGAAATTCACTTTGCTCCCCATTTGCAAAAGCGCAAAAGTTCCAAAATCCTCGTAGACCCGTCTGCTCGCTTTTGGCATTTGGGAAAATTTCCTCTTTAGGCCCACCGCCCACATTTTCTATTTGGGTGAAAAGTATCAAAATCTCCCCGCCACCCCACATTGGAAAAAATCCTTAAAAACTCCCGGCCGGTCCGCTTTAGGGCAAAAATACTTTCAGGCCCACCGCCCAGTAATTTACAAAATATGAGGAGTTAGAAGGACTTCTTTATATTTTTGGAAAGGGGAAGAAATTTCCTATCTGATGGAGATGTTTTCAGGAAACCTTAAGTGCCTAGAATATCTAAAAAATTGTAATGAAGCACTAAAAGAGGAAAAAATGGGTGCACCAAAAATAAGCATGAACTTATTTTGGATAAAGCAAGACCTAGAAGGGATATTTTAAATGTAATTTTGATTTGTTACATGGTTTGGTTGTGTGTGAGGGAACTTTTCAAATGCAATTTTTAACCCCTAATTAAACTCTGTGAGTAGAAAAGATGAAGGTTTTTTTAAGATCTAAAAGGAAATGATTATTTCGATGAAGATAATTTTTAAAATGTGATGTTGAAATAAAATGAAGGAAAATAAACAAACTTTGTTCACTTTTCCTTTTATTTTAATTTTTCAAATTTATGTGTTTTTGAAGAAGTGATAGCAAATCAAAGATAAAAATTTAGATAATTTTACAAGAAACAAGTAAGGAGATATAAAATCTAAATCAAATAAAAGGACTCGAGGGTCCCACCAGTGTGCGAATGATTATGGTAATTTTTAGTTCGCTAATTATATTATAAAACACCAAAACACTAAGAATATGGTAGATTTTAACAATACATACCCCGATAGTGTAATGTCCACATGAATGGATGTACAAATGTTGTGGGGATATTTTGTTCCAAAGTGAATGAGAGAATCTTCATGCAAAGAAAACTATAAAAGGTAGATATTAGACAAAGAGATGATGATTTTCTCAAGAAAATCTAATTCCAAATCCAACCATCATGGGCTTCCTCAAGGGTGTTAACTCGTTTTACAATTAAGTTATATTTGTATAAAAGTATTTGACAATGAATGAATGACTATAATTTTTTAGGGATAGAGATATCTTGTTCCTCGTGATATGCATCCCAAGCAAGGAATACAACAAGCTCGATATATTCAGAGTAATAACATTATAACTATTCAATAACATCACATTCTTCTTGTATGAATTCTAGTTGATTTTCAATATCTTCAACGTCTGGTGTCAAGGAGATGACATAAAATGCTAAGTTCATGTGTAATGTCAAATTTTTCCCAAACAAAGGGCTATTGGATGATGGGAAGGTTATATATGTAGGTGATGGGATGTACCTAACTCCAGTGCAGCCATCTCCAAAGATACATAGCTGAAAAAAGGTAGATTAAATGTTACGCCCTTAGTTATATATAGTGTATTATATGGAGATGTCGAACATGTGGCACACACTCCCTTGATTATTCATATGTTCTTATTATTTTATCTTTCATTCATATCATTAGTACGTTGAACTCAATGGTGGCCATAGCATAAGAAGGGTATATATAGGAGATAGTAGTGTGTAGTTAAACATATATTGAACACTTAAGTCTTATTGTATGGTTTGGAGGTTGCCCCCTCAAAGTGGCTAAGTTATTATACTTGCATATTGAGATAATTTATCTACATTTTGCTATCCTTTGGTTTTATATTGTTCTTGATGTTCTGATTTATCCAAGTAATTCCATTATTAGTGGTATCAAAGCTGCATTTGGGCCAAAATTAGGGCAAAATCCCTAATTTTTTATTTCCACTATATCTAATTTGTCGATATTTTTTACCGAGTTGTGAATCATTCAAAGTAAGGTTTCCTAAAATTTCTAAATTTTTGCTTTATTTTGCAAACATTATTGTAAATTTATGGTTTTTCATAAATTCACTCCCTAGGCTACAAATTGTGGAATTTTTTCAAGTTCTTTACATTTTTGAAAGAGGATGAAAAAATAGTTGTAGTTTGGTTATTAATTTTGTTTATATTTGGCCTAATTCCTATCGAACTCCCAAACCCTAAAATTTGACCTTGATCCCTAAATCTTACTATTTCTGGGGCATCATGGTGGGGTGTTCCACAAGTGGAAAAAAAATAATCCATCACTCCCAAAAGAAAACTCCATAAAATGATGAGATAATAGTTGAGAAGTTGGATTCATAAGGGATAAATATACATTCCTCAAGGTTAGGGTTTGTTTTGATGTACCATAAGGTAAGACAACTTGAGTTTAACCTATGAAACCTCAAGTCTAGGGTGGTCGAAAAGAAAATGTAGAAATGATTCAAAATGATTGGAGGATTCATGTAAAAATTTGGTACACATATAATGGGTAATCATACTTCTATCAAGAAAGATGGATCTTCGTGTCAAATTAATACATAAACAATCCAGGGTGGATCTTTGAGCATGCCCAATCTAAATACAAACACTCTGTAGGCAGCAGTCTCGTAACATGTTTCTAAAAGTTGAAATGCATAAATTTTATGGAAAGGATCCACTCAATTGGATTAACCAAATGGATATTTTCTTTGATCTACGCCATATTCCATCAGAAAAAGGTGACCATTGATCTTTGTATCTCAAACTTGACCAATTTATCCGGTATCGATGGTTATGTGTTGAGAGGAAAAGTGTGGTCTCAATGTTACATAGATATTCTTCATTGAAGAGATGAAATTAAAATATATTTATAGTGTGTCATAGCATTATTTCAACCAATTATTAAAGTTAAGACAAACATGATTAATTAAGTATTACATTCATCAATTTTAAAACCTTTCCTTGTAGTTTTTTTGAAGAGAATTTGAATGACCTATTTCTTAGGGTCCTTAAGTATCTCATTAAACATGAGGTGCATATATTTAATCCTCATAAGGTTTCTAATTCTATGATTATGGAACATTGGGTAGAGGAAAAAAATGGTTTCAAGGAGGTGACAAAATTTCACTAATATCGAGATCGAAACACCTTCCCTCTGAACTCCCTCGGCCAGTTAAATTGACACCTCAAAAAATTGAAGAAAAGAGAGAAAAAGGTTTATGTTTTAACTATGATAGTAAATATGGACTAGGACATAAATGTGTGAAAATAAGTTGTTCTGCATTGATGGGCCTTGTGAAGATGAAGAGAAGGAAGAAGATGAAGAGTCAGAGATCATGGTCGAGTCGGGAAGAGTCGAGATCCCCAACCAACAATATCATTCCATGAAATTTAAGGCATTAACACCCCCCAAATCATCAAGTTGGTTGGATTATTAAAAATTAGATGGTTGTAGCATTGATTTACTTAAGAAGTACTCAACACTTCATTAATCATATGTTAGCAATGCACCTAAACTATTTTATTTATCCATCTCTTAAATGTCAAGTAATGATTGTTGATGGAGGTATTGTTACTTGTTCTAGAAAATTCCATAACATTAAGCTCACCATGGGAGATTACATACTAAATATCCCTATGTATGTCATTTCTATGGGAGGAGCAAACATCATTTTAGGAGTTCAATGGCTTACCACCTTGGGAACCATTGAGATGAAATTTCAAGAGTTGTTCATGTGCTTTCAGTCTGAAGGAAGGAATTTTGAGCTAAGAGGATTAAGAGAAAAATCTCCTTAGTTACTAAGCTCTCATCAAATACAAAAATGCTAAAAAGGGTTTAGAGGGATTTGTGGCACAACTATTTTCATTGGAGGCATATCATTCTAACAACATTATACCATCAAATATGCAATCATTTTTGGATGCACACTTTATTGTGTTTGAAAATATTACAAAGGGTTTACCTCCAAAGATATATCATGATCATTCTATTTAGTTAATACCAGGGATCCAACCACCCAACATCAGACCTTATAGATACCCATATGTACAAAAAAGTGAGATCAAGAAGATTGTACAAGAGATGTTGGAAGAAGGAATCATTTGTCATATTCATAATGCTTATTCTTCTCAATTAGTGATGGTGCATAAGAAAGATGACATGTGGCGCATGTGTCCTAGTTATAGGGAACTTAATAAGTACATAGTCAAAGATAAGTTTCCTATTCTTGTAATTTATGAGTTTTATGGTGTTGTTTACTTTACAAAGCTTGATCTTTACTCCGAATACCACCAAATCAGAATAAAGGAAGAGGATGTTCATAAAAATACATTTTAGACACATGAAGGCCATTATGAATTCTTGATAATGCATTTTGGACTCACAAATGAACCTTCTACATTTCAAATTTTGATGAATTCTATTTTTAAGCCATTCTTACGGAAGTTTGTTTTAGTGTTCTTTAATGATATATTAATCTATAAAAAACATGGGAGGAAAACTTGTATCATGTAAATAAGGTTTCGAAAACCCTTTAGTGACATCAAATTTATGAAAATCCCTCTAAGTGTTATTTTGGTGTCAAAGAGATTGAATATTTGGATCACATTGTCTTTCATGAAGTTGTTAAAGTGGATCCTAGTAATATCAATTCCACGAGGGAATGGAAGGTTCTGAAAACCATAAAGAATCTTTGAGGATTTTTTGGGCTTACAGAGGATATTATCATAGATTTGTAAGGCATTATGGAAGTATATCATCACCTCTCACAACTTTATTAAAGAATGAATATTTCCATTGGAATGAGGATGTTACCAAATAATTTGAGAAGTTAAAGGAGGCCATGTGCACCACTCCAATTTTGGATACTCCAGATTTCTTCAAAACATTCATTATTGATTATGATGCATTAGGGTCTAGTATGGGGTAATTTCTCATGTAAGAAGGTCATCCCATTTCCTTTTTGAGTCATCGACTCAAAGGTAATAATTTTTCAAAGCCAACTTATGAGAAGGAAATGCTATATATACTTCATATAGTTAAGAAATGGAGACCATATCTCGAGGAAGATACTTTAAAGTGAAGGTAGATCGTGATAGTTTGAAATACTTATTGGAGTAGCATTTATCATCTAAAGTAAATAAAAATGGATCTAAAATATGTTGGGATATGATTTTGATATTATCTACAAGAAAGAGAAGGAGAATCTAGTCGTGGATGCTTTGTCTAGGAAATATGAATCACCAGAAGTAAGTGTTATGTGCCATATCCATCTTACGAAAGATTGGGAAGAGGAGGTAAGGTCCGAATGGATAAATGACCCAACTACACAAAACCTTGTTCATAATATCCAAAATGATCCAATAATGTCATGAAAAATTGTATGGAAAGGAGATGTTTTATGGTATAAAGATAGATTATACCTATGTAAGAAATGCAACCTTAAAAATAGGGTTCTATATGAGCTTCACACTTCTCTAGTAGGGGGAACTCTTGATTCTTGAAGACTTATCATCAAATAAAATAAGATTTCTTCTAGGAAGGGCTCAAAGGGGATGTCCAATTGTTTTTGGCCAAATGCATGGATTTTCAACAAAATAAGGGTGAAACAGTTTGGTCCTCTGGTCTTCTACAACCTCTATCTATCCCTAGCTAGCGTTGGGAAGAGGTTTCCATGGACTTCTTCACAGATTCCCTAAATCAAGGAAAAAATCATCATGGTTGTGGTGGATAGACCACCAAATATGCTCATTTTTCTACCTTGTCATACCCATTTGTTGTAAGCACAAAGAAAACAACCTTCATGGACACAGTTTAGAAGGTACATGGGACATTGTAGATTATAGTAAGTGATCAGGACCCTATATTTACTAGTAATTTTTGGACTGATTTATCCTCATATTTGGGTATTCAGTTAGCTTGTAGCTCTTTGTATCATCCCTAATCTGATGGGAAAACAAAATTTATAAATAAGTGTTTGGAGGGATATCCCGTTGCTTCACCTCGTATAAGAAAATGAGATGGATCTAATGGTTGCCACTTGTAGAATGAAGGTATAATACTTCCTTCTATACTTCATCCAAAATGTCTCCTTTTTTGGTACTCTATCGTTACCATCCACCATCCATCACATCATCTTTTAAAAGAAAACCAAGGATTATAGCAATGGAAGAACACACTCAAAGATCAACAAGAGGTCCTCTCTAGTCTTAGGGAGAATGTGGCCATGACACAAAAACTACATAAAGTAACAAGAGGATAAACATTACACTCGAAATGCATTTTAAAAGTGGTGATTGGGTTTTTGTGTGTTTATACCATATAAGAAAATTCCTTTGAAATAATAGCAAAAGGATAACAAACCTTCACTTAAGTATTATGGCCCCTATCAAGTATTGCAGATTATTGGTATTGTAACATATAAATTAGAACTTCTATAGACAACCAAAATACATCCAATCTTTTCATGTTTCTTTCCTGAAGAAAGTAATAAGATAGAGAGAGTGTCACCAAACAAGTGTTACCTAAGCTCGATGAGGATGGGATAGTCATCTTGGAACGTGAATGCATAATTCAAACACACACTAAAATATTGAGGACAAGGGTTATTATTGAGTACCTAATCAAGTGGAAGAATATGGACAATGAAGATGCAACATGGGAGGATATAACATTCCTGCAACAAAACCCAAAGCTTCTCAACATTAGGGACAATGTTTCTTTGAAGGGGAAGGGCATGTTACACCCTTAATCATATATAGTGTATCAGATGGAGATTCCAACATGTGGAAAAAAATTACCTTGGTTATTCATATGTTCTTATCATTTTATATTTCATTCATATCATTAGTAGGTCAGCCTTAATGGTGGCCATAACATAAGAAGGGTATATATAAGAGATAGTAGTGTGTACTTAAGCATATATTGAACACTTAAGTCTTACTATATTGTTTAGAGGTTTCCCCCAAGGGGTTAAGCTATTATACTTGCATATTGAGATCATTTATCTACATTTTGTTGTCCTTTGGTTTTATATTGCTACTGATTTTCTAATTTATCCAAGTAATTCCATTACTTTATGCTGAAACATATTGATATTTGATGAAATATATGATAAATGTAATAAAATGCTAAAATGACATGGATCACTAGCAATTTAGGAGAATCAATGGAGATTATGATAAATCACTAGTGATTACTATGTAAAAGAATTATTCCTTCATAAAATCCAAATTGGACACAAGAGAATTGATTCATGACTTGATATGAGTTCTAATATGGTGTATTGACAATTTGAATGTGTAAACATGAGACCAAAACTTAACTTTGCTAATGAATACTTAAAATGATGTCATACAAACCTTACAATGTTTACAAATCTTCCAGAGATGCAACAGTATGCTCAAGGTATGTTGAAGGTATCAAAATGGTCAAAGTGAAGCCATCCAAGTCTCCAATGAACCAAATATTTGTTTTAGTGCCTAAAAGATCCATTTTAGGAGGTTTGATATTTCTTAAATAATCATCAGTGATCTATTAGAATCACTAAAAATACTAGAAAAGTGTGGAAACCCACTTGGAAGTGGTTTTAAATACTTCTAAATGGGTAGATCCAGGGATGGGGATGAGTTAAAATGGTTAGGGAAGATGTTAAGGAGGTTAAATGATTAGGGTTCAAATGTATTATAGGTGCTTATGGATGTTTAGGGTGAGTAAATGAGATTTGTGGGGGTATAATGTGATTTTATGAGGGTGAGGTCATAATTTATAGGATAATGAAATGGTTTAATATTTTGAGTGTGAGGACTATGGATAAACAATGTAGGGTACTAAAAATAGGTGTATATAAATGTTGGTCTCACATTCCTTCCACAATTGTTGAAAATAAATAAAACAATATAATAGTATTCTCCAAACAATCATTCATATGCTTAACTAGAAGAGTGTAGTAGGAAAAAGTTTCCTATAAATATAAAAATTTAGATATATTAAATCATTTTTTTAACCTTAAATATTTAATTTATATAATTCACATTAAAAAAATGGAAGGAACATAAACAAATGTATATGTTACATAAAATAAATATACAATCAAAACACAATTTTCTTATGATTCTACTATTCTTCATTTTCTCAATTCTCATAATATTTGGGAAGGATCATTTTCATGTGGATCATGCACCCATAGAATCTTTAAGTGATCCTGTGCAACATTGGAACATCCCCAAGGTGTGGAACTTGTTGCCTTGGGATGAACCTTTGATAAGGTCGACTTCCTTTGAAACTTGGTGCACTTGATTTAAGACCAATGTGCAAGGCTATAACACTTAAAATAAAAATTAATCTACTTGTCTTGAGATAAAGGGGAGAGAGATTTAACAGACAACAAATGAAATGGTGATGCACCAAGAATAAATGGAACAAAAATATCTACTTTGTTTGCACAATCAATATTACAAAACAACATATGGCATGCACATCTTCTAAAATCTTTTCAACCACTGATATAATTGAATATAAAACCCAAATAACATAAAGGAAGCAGTATTTTCCACAAATGAAATACAAAGATTTAATATCACACCCCACAGAAATTGGAATAAGATAGCTGATTTAAAGGCAAATTAATCCATCATACCCAAGGAATTAAACATTCACAAGTGCTAGATAAATCAATGAATCACACAATATACTAGATATTCGATGGAAAAATATTTTTCTGAATATAATTAAAAGGCTCAAAGCTTGTTCTTGAACTCTCCCAAAACTGGAGAGTACTTTCACAAAAGATCCAAAAGTGCTTAATCCATAATGCATCTAACTATTTATAGACTAAGGAGGTTGAGCGATTATAGCTCCACCCTTAACTAATTAAATACTAAAAATAGAGTGCATTAATGTCTTAGGGAACAACCTCCCATAAAAATAGAAAAATAAGTTACATAGGTTTGACCAAGTCAACCCTACAACTTTGACTGATCTAGAGCTTAGAGGTTGTTCAACAATGGTTGCCAATCCCAGCCTAGGGACCGCCAACATCATTTTCTTATTCAATTTTTTACTTCATTATCCTTCACGGTAAGCTTGTTCCTGAAGTCAAAGAAACGCGTGAAAATACCTTGGAACTTCCTCCTCTTCTGGTCCACATGCATACTGATTTACCACATCTACAGTCTTAATTTCCTTGGCAACTTGTAATGGAAATTTCTTAACCTTGTTCACAACCTTCTTAAGTTAATTTACAAAATTTTGATAAGAAACTAATTTGTAAATGGAGTCAATGCCGAAAGTATTTGTTACATCTTCATCTTCCTTAACCAAGCTTTTGAAATTCTCCATAACTTTATCAACAGGGAGAACATCAATGGTCTCATTGATAAATTTGTAGTGAATTTTATCAAATTTCTCCACAATGTCATTTATTCACTCACTTCTTCGTTTTGCTTTTCTTTTAAAAAATTTATGAGAATTTGTAATACTTGTGCCCTGAATTCCATGGCCTTATAAAATTCAAACAAATTTGAAACATCTCTAGCCACACCCTCCTTCAGAACATATCTGAATCAACATTTCTAATTTCCCTCCAAGTCCCCAAGGTAAGATCTAAATTATCATTATATTCAGTGAGAACCTCATTCAACTTCATCGCAAAAAAATTATTTATTTTACAAATCAATAGCCATCTTGATTACTAGACCAACATATTGAATTAGAAATTCCATCCATGTACAAAATGCTCTTACCTTTTGGACAATTTTTTCCACCATATGGTACGACTTATCATCAAAGACTTGAAGTAACAAAGGGAAGTTGTATGTTACATTGGCTATGTAATCTTAGTGAGAAGAGCAGTGAGCTGCTCAACTTTTCCTTTCAACTCATCCTTGGTCACCTTATCTTTGTCATATTTCTCCAACAAATTCCTACGAGCCACCCCCGCACATCTTTTTTAGCACCTTAGTGAATATCTCTTCCAAGATCCATCCTAGAAATATGATAGTCCATTGTTGTAATTGTCTTTTTTTATCTACGTATGAGTAATATTTCAATGAACCTCTCCCTAGATTGATTAGCTGATAGGTTAGATACAATTCTAGGTCTTTTAGCTTGCCTCTTGGGGTGAGAGATTTAAGACACTTAAGTCAACCACATCAACAATAGGTACCTTCTTATTTTTCTTAGGATTTTGACGATGTATCCATTTAATTATATCAGAAAGTGATGCAGAAGACATCAACGGCATAATTACAATAGAGCTTTGAGAACTTGACAATATAATGACACTGGTGCCAATCACAGAAGGTAGTAGTGACGTAGAGATAATGGAAGGTGTAGTGGAAAAAATATCTCAGGAGTAGATGAGATGGATGTAGAAAAAGGAGGAGACTACTAAGGATGTGCAAAGGAAAATGGAGATCCTATTATCTCTCCTACTGAGAGTGTAGGGAGAGAGGAAAACACTTGAGCCATGGTAGGAGATGAAATAGAAGGAATGGTAGACAATGAGAGAGGAAGGGTGAGAGCTGGAGGGGACAATGGACCAGCTTGTTGTGAAGATGCAACAACATAAGAGATAGGTGAATGTAAAAATTAGGAAACCCATGGTGAAATATCTAGATCTATGATCTCAATTGATGCTGATTTTGAAAATGCACCCTTAGTAATAGAACCTTCCACAGAGGATCATGAAACCTTACAAAAAAACAAATGTTATGTGGCTTAATGGATTTGTAGGTCGACCTATTTCATTTAATAGGAATATGTTGATCTCTTTTTGGTTAGTCCTACATAGATTCTATAATTAATTGATTTGACGCCTTGGGTGTGATTCCCAAAGTTTCTAGCCATTCATAGGTTCTCCTCAAAATGGGGCCCACCCTATCTTTAGTGTTGTTGCACTCTTCAATCGACCAATCTATTATGGGTAAGGGCCTATTTGTAATATTATCCATTTTGTAAAAAGGATCCAATACATCACCATTATCTTCCAAACCCTCATGAACATCTATAATTCCATAATGAATTACTTCCTTCATATACAACCTTTCAAAATCTCTTTCTCGAACAATAATTTCATCGTGGAAATGAATCCAGATATCCTCCAACTGAGGTACATGCATACTTGTTGACCCTGTCTTGCCAAACTTATCCCAATAGTCAAAATGAGTCCATGGATGAAAATTATTTAGAGTCATTTGGGACATTTCAACTTCCACATTCTTGGATTTGTATATATTGACACATGAATACCTCCCGATAGTGATAGGAAACTGAGATCATTATTTATGATGATCGTGTTGGATTTTGTGATAGTGGAGCAAATATCAAACCAATTCCATTAACACCCACTTATCAAGGGATATCTTAAAACTTTAACTGGGAGCCTCAGTAAATTCTCGATACATCTATATGTAAAAGTAGGAAATTGCAAATAAATGCCTCCACATTCCCTAACATCTTTCCATGCCTTATCTAATATTCTTCGATTGTAAAAATTTCTATCAACGAAATAATGAAGAACTCGTAAAGAATGTAGATTGAGAAATGTGGATTTCCGTGATATTTTATTAATCACAATCAAGCTTCAATTACAGAGAATGGGCTGCAATATTTATAGATATTGCACCAAATACACACAGAGAATAATATATTGTTGAAAAATGCCAATGCCAATAAGCTTCCATAATGTGAAGCAGAATTAGAAAAAACAAATATATTGTTTAAAACAATATAACAATCAATACAAACAATATGGTTGATTATTTAATTAATAAAATTAATTAAATAATCTAACTATGCATAATTAATAATAGGATAATATAATTTATCCTAACATTCCCCCTTAATTGTGCATCATTCAAAGAGATGAGGAGAGAAATGCTCAATAACTCGAACTTGTCACGTGCAAGTGACTTTGTGAAAATATCCGCTCGTTGTTCACCGTTGACAAAATTTTGTGCTTCAACACATGTTCGCGTATGAAATGAACTCCAACTTCAATGTGCTTTGTTCTCTCATGAAAACTCGATTGCGAACAAGTTTGAGAACACCTTCATTGTCAACATACATGGTAGGTTGGTTTGTCCTGTGGTATTCCAAGTCCTTCCAAGATGCGATAGCCAAATCGCTTCACAGATAAATTCTCCTCGCAGAACGATACTCGCTGTGGAAGAGCGAGAAACAAAGTGTTGTTTACTTCCCCATGATATTGGTCCGATCCCATAAAGAATACAAATCCGTATGGATTTTCTATCATCAATGTTACCCGCATGATCCGAATCCGAATATCCAACAAGAAGAAGTTTTCATTCTTCTTGTATTCTAGACCAAGATCCACCGATCCTTTGAGATATCTTAAAATGCGCTTTTGCTGCTTTCCAATGACAAATTTTGGGTTCTCGCATGAACCTCGATAGATAGCTCACCGCAGCCGATATCCGGTCTAGTGTAGGTCGTAAATGAGACTCCCAATCACCGCCGATGAGAGTGGCACTTACCTCGAGATGGATCTCAACGAGATAACCGTAACTGCTCTCCATAGGTGTAGCAATTGGTGTGCAATCCATCATCCTAAACTTCTCGAGCGTTGTCTTGGTATATTTCATCTGAGAAACAAAGATGTGATTCTCTTTCTGCCATACTTCTAGTCCAAGACAATAATGCATAAGCCCGAGATCTGTCATGTCGAATGATCGCTTAAGATCTTTCTTTGTTTCATCAATCATCTTCATCGAACTGCCAAAGGTGATGACTAGATCATCGACATAAACAAAACAATCACCATCTCCCCTTGCTTTTTGAGGTAGAGATTGGGATCGTATGGATTTCTGACAAATCCATGTTGTACGAGATGCTCATCAATCTTGATGTACCATGCCCGGGGTGCCTGTTTGAGGCCATACAGAGATTTCCTGAGTCTGCATACCTTTTCTTCTTGACCAGTACTACATATCCTCAAAGTTGAGTCATGTAGACTTCTTCTTGCAAATCTCCATTCAGAAGGCACTTTTACGTCCATCCGGTGAACTTTCCATCCAAACTGAAAGGCTGAGCAAAGATCATCCCGATCGCTTTGATCTTAGCCGTGGGAGCAAATGTCTCCTCATAGTCAATGCCTTCTTTCGTGCATACCCCTTTCACAAGTCTTTCTTTACACTTGTCTCACCGTCCCATCTCGCTTTGTACTTAGTTTTGAATATCCATCTGGCAACCAATGGGTTTCTTCCCTGGTGGAAGATCGACAAGCTGCCAAGTGTTATTCTTCATCACTGATTGATATTCAGAATCCATGGCATCTTTCCAAGCTTTTGACTGTAGGGCTTCCTGGACTGTAGATGGCTCTGCCTGTTTGGTCTACTCATCAAAGCAAAGTTAACTTCTTCTCTTGCTTTTTACCGCAGTCTCGTGGTCCAGGGGGATGTATCCGGGGAGCATCCAGTCTTGCATCTCGTAATGTGCTTGTACACCATTTAGGCATACGTTGAGCTGTTCCCATGGGTTGTGGTCCTATCTGATCAACACCATCATCCCCATCATCACTTTCATCTTCTGAGGGAACATTTGCTTCAGTTTTTACAACTGGTGAAAATCTACATCTTCATGCGAGTCCTGAGGAGGAGTCTCTGCTTCCTTCTTCTCGAAAAACTCAACATCTCTCGCTTGTGTAGACTTTTCTCGGTCTTAGGATCCATCACCAGTACCCAAGAGTCTCTTCACCGTATCCAATGAAGATGAGATTTTGTGACTTCATGTCCAATTTCTTTCTCTGCTCGCTTTGGGTATGTGCATGCTTGCTTGCACCCGAATACTCGAGGTGTGCAATGGATGGTTTCTTTTGACCATGCTTCTTGTGGTGTAATTCCATCAAGAGCCAGGCGCTCTGCTTAACAAATACACCGCTGCTTTTGCCGCTTTCGCCCAAAATGTCTTTGCAAGTTCGAATCATCGATCATGCATCGCACCATTTCCATGATAGTACGATTTCTTCTCTCAACAACACCATTTTGCTGCGGTGTGTGTGGAGGAGGCATTTGTCGACGAATCCCGTGAGTTTGTAGATAGTCTCTGAACTCATCACTGGTGAATTCCCCCCCTCGATCTGAGCGGAGAGTTCTGATGTGACGACTAGTTTCTTTCTCAACTGCCACTTTGAACTTTTTGAACGTTTCAAAGGCTTCACTTTTCTTACGAAGACAAAAAATCCACATTTTTCGTGAATAGTCGTCAACACAGAGCATGAAGTACTGGAACCCTGAATGACTTGGCTGCATTGGACCGCACAGATCGGTATGAACCAGGTCAAGTTTTCCATGAGCTCGAAAGTACTTGTTTGGAATGAAACTCGTGTTGTTTCCGCTGCAAGTGAGGACACTTGTCGTATCCTTCTCGAAGAGATGGTAGCCCATGTACCATATTACACCGCGAAGTGTGTCGAGATATTTGAAACTTACATGACCAAATCTCCTATGCCACAACTGAGCTGAGGTGGAGTTTTTAGCCACGAGTGCTTGATCATTTTTGTGAATGAAATCAAGTTGAAACATTCGTCCCACATTTGAGGCTTTTGCAATTATTTTCGAGCCTCTAGATTTATCTCGAATCAAACACATTTTCTTGCCGGATTGACTATCAAAGTCAATTTTCAGTTGTGATCTAGGAGTTGATCGACCAAAGAAGGTTCTTCACAACCCAGTGGACATATAGAACATCTGATAGTTTGCATTTGCGTGAACCAAGGGGTAGAGAAATGTTTCCAATCCCCTGAACTGTATATGAAGAATCATCTCCCAACGAAACATGATTTTTCGATGGCGTGTCCCTCATTGAAATAAACCACTGTGGGCTCGGTCATGTGTCGAGTGGCTCCCGATCAACATACCGACTTCACTAGATGACGTGGATGGTTCACTTGATCGAGCAAAGAACAAGAAGTCTTCATTGTCTCGATCGATTCGTTGCTCAAAGAATATTACTCGCCGGTGGGGTCTTCTTTTCCAGCCCCCTTTTTCGCCCGTGATAATTGTTTGAATGTCCTCTTGTAAGTTTGTTGTTGTTGGGTCCGTAGATTGCTTGATGAACCTTTCTTATATGTGTTAAACCAACATTCTTGCAAGTCATGTCCTCTTTTCAAATGGGACATCGCTTCTTCTCGCTGATTGTCCCCATGATACCGATTCTCATGTGGGGACTTCGATAGGATTTAGGTTTTCCTTTACCTTTTCCTTTCCATTTTTGATGTGAAGACAAAGGCTCGCTCTTCTTCATCATCCTTGTTGTACATTGCTTCCTCTTGTTGCAAGAGGTTTACTAACTTGTCAAAACTAATTGTTGATATCGACAAGTTTAGAGTTGTGACAAAAATTCGATAAGAAGAAGGAGAGCTCTATAATGGGAACGAGAGACTCATCTTTGACCTCTTCTCCTAGGGCTAGAAGTGAAGCCCTCAACTCTGCAACTCTTCTTAGGAAGGCTTCAATTTTCTCATTCTGTTTGAATTTCAACGTATGTAACTGACTCTGCAAATTGAGTATGACATTCTTGTTCTTGGCCTCATATATTGTGCTCACTTTATCCCAAGCTTCTTTTGCTGATGTGGCATCTCGAATGTGGACTTGCACATCGTCGGATACTCCAAACAAGATGATGAGCTTTGCTTTCTGATCTGCTCTATCAAATTGTCGTTGTTGTGTTGCATCCGTTGGTGATCTGGTTAGAGTACCAGTCACAACAGGCCAGATTTCTTCAAACTCAAGCTGTGTCTTGATTTTTGTCTTCCAAGCAAGATAGTAGTTGCTTCCTCCGAGCAATCAGAATCCTAAGAAAAATTTGGGGGCATTGTGCCCATTTTGCAGAGATCACCGACAGGGGTTTGGCTCTTATCACCTGTATAAGGTCTCCCAATCTATATACCGTCAAATCCATATACCGAACCTTTCTATATACGCGCCCTTCCGATATACCCGCTTACGTGGAAGAAGCTCGCCTTTCTATATACCCGTAACGTGAAAGAGGCGTTAACGTACGTGAAAGAATTCGATACACGGTACCAAGACAAGATCGATGGGGTCTAGATTATCGACACCGCTCAAAGAAATATCCTCATACGCGCGCGAACTTCGCTATATACTCGGATAATTTCTCATCCGGATTTATGTCTTCGCAATCGCTCACGACGGATGGGATGGTTCATAGTGTGTGCACCAGACCTTATTACTCCCCGTCGATTTATAGGGACGATGCCTGCATTTACGTTGTTGCAGCTATATTAGGCGTTAAGTGCAGTAGTAGTCGCGACGGCTTTACCCGTAAGCGCTTCCCAGAGGCACCGTATATACCGAACGCTGCGAATGAGATCTAGGATCTCGTGAGTGTTACAGAACCAAATTTACTATTTTTGATTACAATTCTGCCAGTTTCTTAGCAGTTACAAAGTTTTGCAGTTGACTATGGCAACCTGCAAATTAGTACAATATATAATACAATTTGAATGACAGGCAAAAAATTTCCATTTCGGGGTCCTGGTGACCTCCTGAGCCCTAAATGCTAAAAATTGCAAAAAAATAGCTGAAAATGCAATTTTTAGGTGGGTCTCCTTTTGCAAAAATGTCTGAATGAGAAAACAGTACTAAATGGGAAAAAAAAATTTTTTTACCCTAAATTAGGGATTCTCCGCTAAATTTAGTTAGTTATAACTAAATTCAAAAAACCTGCTAAATTTAGCAGTTCTGCCAAAATTTCCGCCAGATGCAAAAGGAGAGTTTTTGAGTGTTTTTTGTGGGATTTGATCCTCAAACCTCTCACTCCTAAGGCACATGCACTAACCAACTTGGCCACTTGGGGCGCTTGGACTATGAAAGGAAGAAATTTGTATTTATTGTCAAATAAATTGACTTACCTCTTGAAAAATGAATGCCACGTGGCGCATGCTGGTGAAGGGGCGTTTTTAGGGTTCTATTTGCCCAAAAAACGGATCTGAGGCTTTATCTCTTTGCTCAGGCCGCATTTACTTGCTCAGGCCTCATTTTCTCCTTCCCACGCATTGATTTGCAAGTATTTTTTGCTGTATTTTTTCCTTGGGCGCGTGTTTGAAGCCGTACAAATTCCTTTGGCCACGTTTTTCACTGTACAGGCCGTGTGTTTGACTGTATTTTCTCGTTGTTTGCTTGCTTGGGCGCGTTTTTTATTGCTCAAGCGTTTTGCGATATCTTCACCGCCGACGACAGCCGGGAAACAAAAATGGCGTGGATTTGAGCTTATGGCACGCGTTTTTAATTGTCAAAGTTTTTCCAATGTCAGGGCGTTTTTTTCAATGTCAAAGCGTTTTTGCTTGTACAGCCGTGTTTTATACAATCTAAGCCTTCTTTGCATTTTGCACATGGGAAAGAAGAAAGACAAAGAAGGGCGCCTGGGGACAAACAGGGCACGCCTCCAAAAAAATTTTTTTTTTTTTTTGTCAGACAAGGAAGTTTAGAGCAAGAAAACGCCTCTTCTTTTTTTTTTTTTTTCTTTGCTTCATGTATTCTCCGCAGTGCACGGCATACCCTCCAAACAAGCAAAACAATCTCCAAATACAAGAAAAACAAAACCCCGATTGGAAATTAATTTTTTTTTTTTTTTAAAATTCAATACTCAGAGCTATTTTTGCTCAGGCTGAGTGCACCAAGGGTTTTGCCTTCCAAGTACCTGAAGGAACAGCTGATGTGGGGAGGCAGGATGGGGTCAGGAGTTTCGCACGAGGCCGCACAAATGCCGCAAATTTCCAATCTCCTCTCTCTCTCGCCGCTTCTCTTCCACACCTTCACAGGCTGACTTCGCTCCGGTACCAAATGTAGATTGAGAAACAGGACGGAAGCCTCGTGATATTTTATTAATCACAATCAAAACAATTACAGAGAATGGGCTGCAATATTTATAGATATTGCACAAATGACACAGAGAATAAGTTGCATTGTGCAACCAAATGCCAAATGAATAAGCTTCCAATAACATCCTAGAAGCAGAATTAGAAAAATCAACAAATATATTGATTATTTAATTAATAAAATATAAATAATCAATATGCATAATAATAAAGGATAATATATTTATCCTATTAAGGCATCATTTACTCTTCAAAATGTGGAGGACCTTCTTCCATAGCTAGTTTTAGATAGTAATCATATATCTAAGATAACATTTTTCGTATTTAAACTTGGATATTTTTAATCTTAATTTATATAAGATAATATAATTTTATCCTAACAAAGAAGGCACTATTTACTTCCTTCTAAATGGAGTTCTTCCAGTTAGTTTTAGAGTAGTAATCATATTAATATAAATAAAAATCCATATGCAAATTACATTACTTATATGTTCACCCCACCAGACAAAGTCCTTGATATTAGAAATATAAATAAACATTGCGGACACTCCACAACCCTACCCCAACAAGTCTTCTCAATAAATTTAGAATAGGAAGTACCCTAAGAATCATATGCCCTTAATCATATATCTTATATTGATGTATATAGCCAACTTTGGCTATCATAACTTCTTATCATTATGTATATCTTTCATATATGTTATATTTTCATTAGTGGGTCGGCCTGGTGTTGGCCATAGCATAGAATAGTATATATATGGGGTTAGTAGGTAGTAGTTGATCATCATATTCAGCATTTGAGTCTTATTGTTTGGTTTGAGGTTGCCCCCTCAAAGTGGCTAAGTATTTCTACTTGCACATTGAGATAATTTATCTGAAATATTGTGTTCATTGGTTTTATATTGCTGCTAATAATCATATTTATACAAGTAATTACATTACAAGTGGTATCAGAGCTTGAACTCGGCCAACACTGTGTCAAACCCTAATTGTGAAGGTTCATCCATATCTCAAAATCGGTAGCAACGTTTTTTTGTAAAATTTTCTATGGCGTGGAAAAAAATCAGTCAAGTAATCTTCCTCCAAATTTTAAGAATTTTTGACTTGTTTTGCAAAAGTTATAGCGGTTTTATGTTTTTTCATAATTTGGCTACCTAGGGTGCAATTTGTGGAATTTTTCAAAGTTATTTACATTTCCAGAAATAAGATTAAAAATTAGTTTGAGTTCATTCTTTGAGTTTTATAACATTTGGCCGAATTCCTATTAAATCCCAAACCCTAAATTTCCGACCTCGATCCTTAAATCTTTCAATTTTTGGGGCATCATGGTTGGGCCTTCGATAAGAGGAAAAAAGAATCCCATCACCCCGGGTAAAACCCCTGATAAGGATGAGATAATAGTTCGGAGTTTGAGTCGAAGGGGTATCTACAGAGTCCTCGTGGTTAGGGTTTACTTTAACTGACCATAAGGTTAGCTATCTTGAGTTAGAGTTAGCAAACCTCGAGGGTAGAGTGACCAGCTAAGAAGATGTAGAAAAGATTTGAAAACGATTAGAGGATTTCACTCACCAATTTAGTTACAATATCATGGGTCATCATATCCTTCCTAATCATCCACAAATCAATCATACTCATATTAACTAGGGTGGATATTTAGGTCAAAGTAATAGACAAACTAGCTTAGATATGCAAACATGACCGATCCAAATACAAACAATCTGCAAGCCCGTAACATGATTCCAAAAGTGGAAATGTGTAAGTTTGATGGAAAGGATCCACTCAATTAGATTAACCAGATGGAGAATTTATTTGATCTTCATCAAATTCCATTGGGAAAAAAGGTTACCATGGCATCATTGTATCTTGAACCTAACCAATTCATTTGGTATCGATTGTTATGTGCTCAAAGGAAAAAGAGTGGCCTCAATGTTACATGGACATTCTTCACCAAAGAGTTACAATTGCACTATAGTTATAGTGTGTCAGAGAATTATTTTAGTCAATTAGCAAAGCTCAGACAAACATGAACAATCAAAGATTACATCCATCAATTCCAAAACCTTTCCTTACAGGTGGAAAATATTCCCGAAGAGAATTTGAATGACTTATCTCTTGGGGTCTTAAATAACAAATTGATATTGAGGTGCGTATGTTTAATCCTCATAAGGTTTTAGACTCTATGATAATGGCACGTAGGGAAGAGGAAAAATTATTTCCAAAGTAGGAAAAAAACTATCGCAATATCGAGATCGTAGCACCCTTCCACCATCATTCCCTCAGCATTAGACTGACACCTCAAAAACTTGAAGAAAAGAGAGCCAAAGGGTTATGTTTTAATTGTGACAACAAATTTGGACCAGGACATAAGTGTGTTGAAAAGAAGTTGTTCTACATTGAGGGACCTAATAAGAAGAAGAAAATGAAGAAGAAAAAGAGGTAGAGCTTAAGAGGAATTTGAGATACCTCAATCAACAATATCATGCCATGCAATTTTCTGTCTCAGTATTAGCATTCCCAAACTCTCAAATTAGTTTGATTCTTAAAAATATAGAGGGTAACAATGTTGATTGATTCGGGAAGTACTCACAACTTCATCAATCATAAGTTGGTGGTACACTTGAACTAATTTGTTTATCCAACTCCAGAATGTCAAGTCATGATCACTGATGGGAAAACTGATTGTTCTTAGTTCTTACTCTTCTCTGTAGTGATGGTATGGAAAAAAGATGACAATTGGCACATGTGTCCTGATTACATGGAACTCAATAAGTACACATTGAAAGATAAGTTTCCTATTCCTGTAATTGATGATTTGCTAGATGAGTTACATGGTGTTGTTTACTTTACAAAACTTGATCTTTGTTCTGGATATCATCATATTAGAATCAGGGATGAAGATATTCATAAAACAACCTTCAAGACACATGAAGGACACTATGAGTTCTTGGTAATGCCTTTTGGACTAACAAATGCACCCTCTACATTTCAAATCTTGATGAATTCCATCTTTAATTCGCATTTTTGAAAGCTTGTTTTAGTGTTCTTTGATGATATATTAATCTATAGTAAAACACGGGAGGAACACACGCATCATGTAAATAAGGTGTTGGAAACTCTTAAACAACATCAACTTTATAAAATCCATCTAAGTGTTCTTTTTAGTGTCAAAGAGGTTGAATATATGGGTCATATTGTCTCTTATGAAGGTGTTAAAGTGGATCCTAACAAGATAAAAGCCATGCTTGAATGGAAGGTTCCAAAACCCTAAAAAAATCTCCGAGGATTTTTGGGGCTTACAAGTTATTATCATATATTTTTAAGGAATTTTGGTAGCATCACAACACCACTCACAACTTTATTGAAGAAGGAATCTTTCCATTGGAATGAGAAAGCTACTATGGCCTTTGAGAAGTTGAAGGAGGCTATGTGCACCACTCCAGTTCTAGCCACCCTAGATTTTTTAAAAACATTCATTATTGAATGTGATGCTTCGAGTATGGTATGGTATGGTATGGGGGCAAAGACTCATGCAAGAAGGGAAATCCATTGCCTTCAAGATCTGCTAATTCAAAGGTAATAATATCTCTAAACCATTTTATGAGAAAGAAATGTTAGCAATACTTCATGCAGTGAAGCAATGGAGACCATATCTAATGGGAAGACATTTCAAAGTAAAGACAAATCATGATAGTTTGAAATACTTCTTAGAGAAACGTTTATCATCAGAAGAACAATAGAAATGGGTCTAAAAATGTTGGGGTATGATTTTGAGATAATATACAAGAAAGGGAAAGAGAATGTAGTTACTAATGCTTTATCTCGAAGGATGAATCTACCTAGGCATTGTTGTGTGCCATATCTATATTACAGGAGGATTGGATAGAGGATGCAAGGTCTGAATGGAAAAATGACCCAGGTACACAAAATATCATTCAGAATCTCCAACAAGATCCAAGCATGTCAAAAAAATTGTATGGAAAGGAGATGCTTTATGGTATAAAGATAGATTATATCTATGTAAGAATTCAATCCTTAAAAATAGGGTTCTATCTGAGCTCCATACTTCTCCAATAGGGGGTCATTCTGGCTTCTTAAATACTTATCATCGAATCAAGCATGATTTTTTCTAAGAAGGCCTAAAAGGGGATGTCCAAAATTTTGTGGCTGAATGCATGGTTTGTCAGAAAAATAAGGGCAAAACAATTAAGTCCCCAGGTCTTTTACAACATCTATCTATTCATAGCAAAAGGTGGGAAGAGGTGTCCATGGATTTCATCACATGAAGGTAAAAATGTAATCATGGTGGTGTTGGATAGACTCACCACATATGCCCATTTTTTTGCTTTATCACTTCCATTTGTTGTGATTATAATAGAATGGCCTTCAGGATATAATTCAAAAGCTACATAGGACACCAAAGATTATAGTAAGTGATCGAGACCCTATCTTTACTAGTAATTTTTGGACTGACTTATTCTCATCCTTGGGCACACAAGTAGCTCGTAGTTCCTCTTATCATCCCCAGTTTGATGGGCAAACAAAGGTGGTAAACAAGTTCTTGGAGGGATATCTTCGTTTTTTACATAAGATAAGAAAGAAAACTGGGTCCAATGGTTACCACTGGAAGAATGGTGGTATAACACCTCCTTTCATACTTCATCTAAAATGTCTCCTTTCTTGGCATTATATGGGTACCATCCACCATCTATCACTTCATCTTTGAGATTCCAGCCAAAGGTTCAAGTAGTTGAAGAACATATTCAACACCAACAAGAGGTGCTTTCTAGTCTCGGGAGAATTTGGCCATGTCACAAAACCACATGAAGCAACAGGCAGACCAACATCATAGTGAAAGACATTTTGAATTTGGTGATTGGGTTTTTATGTGTTGACAACCATATAAGCAAATGTCCTTAAAAAACATAAAAGGATAACAAGCTTTCACCTAAGTATTATGGCCCTTATCAAGTGTTACGAAGATTAGAAATGTAACATACAAAATGGAACTTCCTCCATTACTCGAATTCATCTAGTTCTTGCCTAAAGAAGCTAATTGATAGATAGTATCAACCCGCATAATGTTACTCGAGCTTGATGAAGAGGGAAGAATCATCCTAGAACTAGAATGCATCCTTCAAACATGCACTAAGCGATTAAGGACAAGGGTCATCACTGAGTATTTGATCAAGTGGAAAAATCTAGACAATGAAGACATAACTTGGGAGGATGCAAATTTCCTGCAGAAGCATCCATATCTTCTCAACATTGGGGAAAATGTTGCTTCGAAGGGGAGGGGCATGCTATGCCCTTAATCATATATCTTATATTGGATGTATATAGCTGACTTGTGGCTATCATAACTTCTTATCATTATGTATCTCTTTCATATATGTAATATTTTCATTAGTGGGTCGGCCTTGGTGTTGGTCATAGCATAGAAATAGTATATATAGGGGTTAGTAGCTAGTATTTGATCATCATATTCAGCATTTGAGTCTTATTGTTTAGTTTGGAGGTTTCCCCCTCGAAGTGGCTAAGCTATTCTACTTGCACATTGAGATCATTTATCTGAAATATAGTGTTCATTGGTGTTATATTGTTGTTAATAATCAGATTTATACAAGTAATTACATTACAAAATCTTGGTCATTGTACCTTTGGACTTGGCCAAGTGACTCTTAGAAACAACCTTCATGCAAACTTCACTATCATTTTCCCAATGCTCAACAGCAATCTCTAGATAGCTTGTGGCATACTAATCTACATCAGGGAGCTTTAGTATATCTTTGAAGAAATCATTATCTAGTTTGATAACAACCTTACCATCCTCGTCCTTTACATTTAGAGTCTTTTTGTCAAAATAAAATGATGTAGCCAAAAAAACATTGAATATTTCATGGATGGTATAAAATCAGCGGTGAGAAGAATCCCACTATCAAATATCCCTTGCATCCAAGGCTTCTTATTCATGGCCTTAACCCTTTCTACAATTCAACTAAGTCCACATGCTCAAGATCAATATTTCATATGTTATATAAATTTAAAGATATGATATGAGGAGGAACAACCCCTTGATAGCTATCCTTCATCTTCTCCCTAGCTTTCGAAGAGAAACCAGACATTAGCTTGTTTGAAATTTCACAAAATTCAAACTTTGAAACTTGTGTAAATACTTGAGAAATAATCTACAAAACCTTCCTGAACTCTCGAAAATCTGAATCCCAAAGTTTTGAATTTCAAACTTTACACCTTAAAATAAGTTTGAGGTAAAATCCAAAACACCAAAAAAGGCATACTTCCCAAATCTCGAATCCTAAAATTCTAATGAGCTAAAAATTCTGAATCTTATCCTTCCGAAATCTAAACCGAAAACTTCCAAAACACGAAAGTGAAAGGATCTCAAAAATACAGCCTCAAAAAAATCCAAAATGAGACACTTCCGAAACCCAAAATCACCCCATCTCTCGAAATGTTTGAATTCCAATGTCTTTGAATTCAGAAATATGATTACGAAAACCCCAAAATATCTTAATCTCTGAAGCTTGCAAAATTGAACTCCAAATCTTTAAACCCCGAAATGACATACACAAAATAACAGATCCCTTCACGGCTCCAAAATATGGGAAACTCTAATGTCTACAAATTATGAAGCTTGTAACTCTAAGTAAAAAAAAATTCTCGAAGCCAAAGATACCTTTTTTCCTTGTGATAACATAAATTTATACGTTTTAGACTTAAGAATAAGTAAGAAACACAACCACAAAAGCCATATCTAGGACTCGAAACAAGATCTCGCAAAACAAAGAGGAAGAGAAGGCTGAAAAACAAGAAAAGGAAAAAGAAAAACCTAGATGTAAGAAAAATGAAAATAAACTTTAAGAAGATTACCCAAAATGAAGAAAACATTAAAAATACCTCGAAAAGATGCCTTGGGAAGTACGGTGAAAGTTTCAATAAAATTCTAGTGTGTCAGAGTACATTTACCGGGTGAAAATGATAGGTAAAAATCAAATTTTTTATAGGTAAATTGAAAATTAATGCCCAAGTGCCAACACGTGTGAGGTTGTTGAGAAATTAATGATTTGGAGGTTAGAGTCTAAAATTTCCCATGTGAACCATTTTCACTATATAATCAGACCCCAAATTTTGAAAACCCCAAAGTTTCAAAATTTCATAACTTTAGACTTCAAACCTTACTTCTAAACCTTTTCAAAAAAACCCACTCAAAATTTTAAACCTGAAACTCTGAAGTTTTGAAATTCTAGAACTTCGGTTTTTGGATTTTAGAACTTCCTGAAGTATTTTCGTAAAAAAGGAAATAAAAACTTTGAATTATAAATTTAAAAACCTCTAAAGTCTAAATTTTAGACTTGAGAACTTAGAACACTCCATGAATTCTACGAGAAAAACACAAGTAGAAACTCAAATCAAATCCGATTTTCACTTCATAAGGAAAAAATTTCAAAATGGAATGGAAAAGAATTTGCAAAAAAAATTATGGCCCTCTCCCAAGAAGGGTAACTTGTCAAGTTAACAAGGATGATGCATAAGGATGAGTGGTTTAATAAGATGACAAGAGAAATTATGACTCATAACATAGTCCATGTAGCCATGTCTATCTTGGAAAAATTGAAGAAAAAAATTGGGGATATAAAAGAGAAAGGTGAGTAGGTGCGGAGTAAAACTATATTTTCTCTCCTTTTTAAACTATTGTGAAGTAGATAAAAAAATTTTTAGTGTGCCCTAGATTACATAACAGTTTTGCATGACATAAGCCAACAATCTAAAATTTCATGCAAATTCAATATTTCAAAGGTCAAGGTGATGCAAAGGTGAATCTAGTTGTGTTGCCTCTTTACGGAAAATTTGCATGATGCCATAATTCCATCCATCAAACAAAAATACAAACAATGACAATGACACAGAATTCACTCAAATTGTGGTGTTAATTACACTTCATGTAACAATGTTCATAGGCAATGACCATGTTTTATGAGTAGTGAGAACCTTGGGATATTTTCTTAATATAATTTTCAATTTTCCTATAGTGTTCATCATCATGGCTATATCATAAGAAACAAAAATTTTAATAAGGTATGTTGGGATGGAAATATCGTGAAAAGAAGAAAGTTGTAAAGTGTTTCAAATAGTAAAATGATTTTGAAAAGGAAGTGAGAGATTTGGAAAATATTAAGAAGATACATTAGAACAAACCATAAGAGGTGAAGAGGAAATGGAGATATGGAGACTAGGGGAAGCACAAGGAGGAATGATGTTTGATAAATATAAGAATTGGACATGTGAAAAGGTAAATGTTTCTTAGTAGATTCTTGATCATTATTAGTATTTACATATCCATTATTCATACTATATGTATGATATTGAACAACATCTACATTTTTATTACCTTAATTTTTATATGTGATGTCTATCTAATATCACATTAAATATGTTTCCTAGGGTAAGTGCACCAAGTTGGTGGACAAAAAGGGGTCATAAGTGGATGTCATATTGTAAAAAACAATGAAATCTCAACTTGTAGGGATTATTAGCAATACGCGCACTCAAAATTAGAAAAATTTATATAAATATGAATCGTAGCATCTGGAATCTAGTTTCTAAAATACTATTTTTAAAAAAATAGACAAGTTTAGATATATTAAACACTTAAAATTATATGACTTGGTTTTTTTTTTTTGAAAAACCTATAAGATTGTAGTCTGTTTTCCCATGATTTGGATGACAAAATTTTGTTATTTTTTTCTCCTTTGGTGAAAATTTAGATGTAGTCCATTTGCGGCGTGGTTTATAAAGCACGATCGCAGTTCATAAATCATATTTATACGCATCCCAATGTTATAATTACCATGTGATTTTTATTATTTGTCTTTATCGTATAAATCACTCGTAAAATTTTGTCATTTTCTTCACATTTTCTTATCACCAGAAGTAAAACATCATGGGAGACAAGAAACGAAGTCAAAAAAGGAAGTCATTGAAGTAAAAAAACACCAAACGAATTAGAAGAAAACAAATTTCAAAATGTTGAGCAAATCCAAAATCTTCGTGAATCAAGAAGAAGTTCATCTTCAACCCCTACTATTACAAGCAATAAGGAACTAGGTAATGTTTCTACTGTCAATGTTGAAGTTGAATTAAATACTCATGATGAAGATGTTTTTACTGTCAATGTTGAAGAAGAATTAAATACTCGTGATGTAGCAAATGTTGAAATTGAAGGAGACAATGAAAATGTGAATAAAGAAATTCAGGTTGAAACTGTAGACAAACAAAATTTGACAAAAACACCTCTTAAGATTTTCCGTAAGAAACCTAATTATTTTATTGAAATTGATGAAAACATTTTGAAACGAATGTGTGACAAACTTTCTAATGGAAAATCAGAAGAAAAGCCACTAAAATGTGGGATAATTATTTTGAAATTTTAAATGATTCCCAAATATGTCCGTTGTTGGTTAGTTTGATGAAATTGAATAAAATGAGACCTATATTAAACACCTTAGGATTGACAACATCTAATATACGTGGTCAAACCTCTACAATTGTTAAAACCTTCATGATGCATATCACACTGTTGGTGTCAAGAGACGCACTAGGGATAGTAATATTGTGTTTCGTGTACTTGCTACTAGTGTTGTAAGTGAATCAATAAAAAAAATTGATTACACAAACAAGTCGAATGTTGCAAGTTAATCGAAAAACTCTAATGAAAGCAATTGAAAGACATAATATCCTTCAATCACTCAATAACACCAATTTTGGGTATTTTCTGCTAGAGCACCGCGTAAGGACAAATATAATATTGATGCCATAAGATAATTTGTTATTCAATTTTAGCATGATAACACTAGAGTTTCACCTAATACAAGAGATGTTATAAAATGGAGAGTTGGTTCTATTAATCGCTAACCACATCCAAAGCATTTCTTAGATATGACTCAAACTCAATTTTTCGTAAGTTTGAACAAGAGCATCTGGAAATTAAAACTAGTCAACGTTTTTTTTTTAAATATTAAAACCATTCTATGTGAAAATCAATCATGCTCACACCACTTGTTGTTATAGGCAACATGTTGAATTTTCTATGCATTATGCTAAATTTTTATGTATTCATTCTATTTTGCATTCTGAAACTATGTTATCAGAATGTGGTGTTCAATTTCCACCAATATCTTCCATGGACTTCATTCCTATGGTATTTTGTGAAAAAGGAGTTGGACAATTTTTTTATAGTCAAGATTGTTTAGATGGAAGTTGTGGTACATGTGGCGGATTACCTAAATTGGAAAGTTGCATCCATGAGAAAATTGAAGGTGCAATAGGAAATAATTTAGTTGAGTTTGATAAATATAAATCAATTGCATACCAGTTGAAAGATGGAAAAGATTCTAAACGGTGTGAGCTAGTTACAAAACATAGCATGTTTTTCAATTTATGAGAAAATTTAAGGATGAAATTGTTTATGAGTATGTTAGGCATACACACAAGCTCGATGGTTGGATGAATAGTTCAATATATGCAAATACACATTTCCTATTGGTATTATTGTTTCATTTTTTGATTTTACGAGAAATTACACATTGCGACCACAAATGGAGGTTCAATCACAATATTAAAACTTAGTACAAGTTGCCATTTTTGTGCATATATCATTTATACATTTTCTTGACATTACAGAGACTTATCAAAAAAATTTAAGAGAGTACCACTTTTATATTAGTGATGATCGTACTCATTCTATTGAATTTGTGCAAGGGTGTTTCCAGTTATTTTATGGAAACTTGTCTGATAGGGACATCCACTTTAAACAACATTATATATGGTCAGATAATTTCACGTCTTAGTTTAAGAATGCACAAATATTTTATTGGATGAGCAAGATGCATGTCAAGATGGGTGTGTAACATATTTGGAGTTTCACCGAGTTGGACATGGAAAAGGAGAGCATGACAAAGTGCGGGGCATGACGTGAAAAGATTTCTTACAAGAGAAGAGTTGAAGTACAAAGATGGTGCTAAATTGAAAGATGCAAAGAGCATAGGAATGGTGTATTTACAACATGGCCTAAGGTTCTCAACAAATTTCCATGGTTCGTGAGATATTTTTGGTTATAGAGGAACAACACATTGATAACTATGAGGATTGTATGACACTCACTGGGTCCAGTGATATGCACTCATTTTGTAGCTCGACACTACTTCGTGGGCCACATGGACAAGAAATTTGACTGTTTTTATGCATCTTGTATCGAATTTGTCAACTATTGAGTGTGATTCACAAGAATAGTTTGATGGATAGATTTGTAGGCCTCTAACTCCACTTGTTGGTTATCAACCTCCACTAGTTGGTTATCAACCTCCAATCATTATGACTTTTTTCTATAGATGAAGTTACTGAACATCCAAGGACTTTGATGAAATTTTTATTTTGGTGCAACAAGATATTTATGATTATTTACAATTTTATTGAGTTATGTCCATTGAAATTTTAATATGTACAATTTAAATTTGAGTTAAACCTTTTTTTTTAGGACATGTGTTTGTAGTTATTGTGATGAAGACAATGAAGAAGGAACAAACTATTTCTTATGTCATTGCATCGAGGAAAGAAAAAGTTGAATTCTTTGTTATATATGGTAAAGATATTGAGTACCCTACAGGTCGGTGGTAATTCTTGGAACTTGGGTTCGGTGGTATCCATTAAAAAACTCCTCTCTTTGGGTGTTTGAAGACTTTGAGACACGTAAAAAATACTCTCATATTCGCATCTAGTTCTAGCGACAAATATTCAGTGTTATCTGAGATATCGAGGAAGGCCTAATAACAAGATTTTTAGAAGGTTCAAGAGTTAGATCATGAAGCAATCTTGTCCATTATTCGAGTAGATCCGATCCTGATGGTTCATTGGAATGGATTTACAATGCTCATGTCTGGTATATATAATTTCTTTAGTATATATAAACTTGTTAGATAAATTTAAGTTCATATATTTTATTAAATTTGTGTATTTTGTGTATATTAGTATGGTTTTAATTTGAAACTTAAATTTCTTTGACTAACACTTTTATATGTAGGTTAGTGGTGTAAGAAAATCTTCCACCTTCATGTAGTTGGCACTGTTGGTAGAGAATTATAAATTCTCGAAAGCTAAGAGAAGCTTTCATTGTTTTACAAGAAAAGAGAAGTAATTAACAATGATTTATGTACTTGTGGAGGGGGTTCTTGGCTCTAGAGGAGGTAGCCCAAAAGGACCTGGAGCTTAGAGAACTGAAATGACACCTCCCCAAGTGTTTACAGGACCATCCCTACGCGTGTGCACAAGACGTAAGTTTAGTACCATGACCCACTGTTTGCAAAATATACCGTTTGACAGCCTTACACTGTCTCAAACTACACTATTAGGTGCATTTGCTAACAATAGGGCAGCGAGAACACCAATTGGAGAAGACAAAAACAAGACAAGCATTATAGAGGGCCCCTAAAGGAGGTTTATGATCGGATGAGATGTCTCTAGGTGCCATGGAGTCTACGTAGCCACCCGTCAAAGTTGAATGATTTATTGGTCTCAAGGCTCTTAAGGGACTAAGCCCAAATGAGGTAGCCAGGAAGAAATGATGTTTTCATGCCCTGAAATGACACCTCTTCTAATGTTCACCTAGCCACCCATATGTGTCCGTGTAGTTGGTTTAGTGCCACGACCCACCATTTGCAAAATATACCATTTAACAGCCTTACACCAGCTCAAACTACACTATTTGGCATGTTTGCAAACAATAGGGAATCGAGAGCACCGATTGGAGAAGGAAAAAATAGATACATGTTATTATAGAGGGTCCCTATCTTTGGGTGTAGGATTAAACTATATGTCCCTAGGTGCCACAGAGTGCGCGTAGTCACCCGTTGAAGTTCAACAATTTTTGGTCTCAGGGCTCTTGAGGGACTCCTCCTGAACGAGGTAGCTCGAAAGCAATGACGTTGTTGCACACCAAAACGACACCTCCTCTAGTATTTATCTAGCCACCCAGGACGTATCCATAAATCGGTTTGGTGCCGAACCCACCGTTTACAAAATATACCGTTTGTGAGCTTACACTGTCTCAAACTACACTATTTGACGTGTTTACAAACAATAGGAGAGTGAGATCACCAATTGGAGAAGGAAAAAACTAAGATAGAATATTGTATAGGGTCCCTATGCTAAGGTGTAGGATCAAACAAGACATCTCTAGGTGTCACAGAGTGTGCATAGTCACCACAAAGTTGATCACTTTTTTGGTCTCATGGCTTTAAGGGACTCCACTCGAACGAGGTAGCCGAAGCAACGAAATTCTTGCGCACTAAAAAGACACCTCATCTAGCATTTACCTAGCCACCCAACATTTCTACGTAGCCTTTTTGGTTCCATGACCCACCGTTTACACAATATACCATTTGACAGCCTTACATTATCTCAAACTACACTATTTGGCACATTTACAAACAATAGGACAATGAGAGCACCAATTAGAGAAGGAAAAAACCAAGACAGGATATTGTAGAGGGTCCTTACGCCAAGGTGTAGGATCAAATGAGACATCTCTAGGTGCCACGGAGTGCGTGTAGTCACCCGTCGAAGTTGAATGAATTTTTGGTCTCAGGGCTCTTAAAGGACTCCGCCCAAACAAGGTAGCCCGGAAGCAACGACGTTGTCACGCACCAAATCAAGTGTTCATCTAGCCACTCGAACATGTCCACGATGACGTTGTGCCAACCCACCATTTTTAACTTTTTCAAAATTACAATTTTTTTAACAATTACAACTTTTTCAAGAATTAGTTTTTTTTACAATTACAACTTTTTCTAGTTATTTCTTTTTCTAAGTATAGTTAGGATTCCTCATCCTAAAAATATACTAGGAAAACAAAATTAGGATTTTCTTTACTAAAAATAGAGATTGGATTGAACTCGTCACTACTCCCCCTAGACCCCTTGTGACATGAGTGGGGAAGCCCCCACACCCCCTTTGGAAATTGAACTAAAAATTTTGTTATAAAGGGATCTAAAATTTAAATTTTTTGTCACATATCTTATAATATCACCTGATAACCAATCCACTTTATATATTACACGACCAACTCATCGCATTTTCTGCAAATGAATAGAAAATAAACACCATTTTTTCTTTTATAATAGTACTAGTTTTATGAGAATATCAACAAAATTTTTGTGGTGTGTACCTTGTCAAGTGCTATTATCCTTTCATAAATAACATGTATAACCAAATTATACTTAACTAAAATATGTTTGTCTTATTGTGATAAGCTAGATTCTTGGATAATTAAATAGCACTTTGATTGTCACACAATACCTTCATCTTCTATTGATATCTTCAAAACTCATCCAATAAAATTTTTACCCAAATTACCTCCTGACAACTATGATAGGCAGCTACATATTCTACCTCAATAGTTGAAAAAATTGTAATATTTTGAAGCTTTGAAATCCAACTGATAGGTCCAGTTACAAGTGTAATAGCATAAGTAGAAGTTGATCTTTGTTTTTCCAAATCACTTACAAAATATAAATCAAAATATCCACAAATTGAATCACCAATATTGTTATAGGTGATGCAATAATTTATTTTCCTCACAAGTACTAAACTCCCACTTCACTATTGAACAATGTTCTCTACCTAGATTTTCCTTAAATCTACTGACAACTCCAACAACATGTGAAATTTCAATCCTTAACATGTACATGTCATAACATACATAAAAATTATTATTGCACTAGAATATGGTACATGAGATATATGCTTATTTTCTTCTTATTGTTGCACCATAGTTTTTAAATTTTAAATCAAACATACATATAGAATTAATATACATAGAAGGATATCATGTGCAATGAATTCGAATCAAACATAGAAGTAATATCATTATGAAAACCAACACATGGGTATATAATGTATCAAACTAAGTGTGATGAACGCATGTCTCTGAAAATATAAGTTCATAACATGTGTACATCTCAAACCAAGTGTGTCATACATATAAGACCACATGCGGCCGCATAAGGCTATATACAATGTCTTATGAAGAATCATGAACTAGGACCAGCTGGCCCATATATATATCTATGTATATCCACGTCCTATGAATCTAATCATAAAACATCTTCCCTCTCTTCGTCCTGCTAGAAGTAGCATGTCCATGACCCGGGGATGTAGTGGAGGGAGATGCCAGTGTGGATTTCATCCGTGTGGTCCTAGATGTCTATAAGCAGGCCTACAACCTAACCTACACATTCATAAACAACAAGTTTTTAACACCCATATTTTTAAAATACATTCAAAATTTAGAAACTTAGAATTTAGTTTAAATGCATGTGAAATCTTACTGAAATTTCATGATCGCTATCAATTTGTCGTTGACGCATGGCAGGGACAATAGTAGACTCATGAGAGGTAAGCTACATACAAATAATTAAATTTCAAATTAAATATTTCATGTACAAATTTTGATATTATAGATTTAAGTAATAAGAAATAATTCTTAAATAAATTTAACAAATTTAAAAAATTGTACCTCAGTTAGTGGATCTGCAGTGCTATGGCGATCTCACAAAGAACCTCCATAGTCTACATATATGGAGGAGTCTCTCTAGCAGTCATAAGATATACAAAAAACATGTACAAATCAATATTAATCTACATGACTGCCACATAACAGAGCCAAAGCATAATCCACGTGAACTTCCACAATTAGAACCAAAGTGTAAGGAGAAACTAACCTACATAAAAGTCACATGAGGCGTGTTAATAGCCTCGGTTCCCGAGCAGAGATGATGACCGTTAAGATCCTACACATATAAAAGACAAACATATATTAATATGTACATGTACATGTGAAACATTATAATAATAAAAGTGCACAATCAAATGAAATTTGAAATTTAATTACAACTTGAAACTTACGTTTGTAACATGCCCAGTTGTAGTAGCTAGCATGTCGACGCCAGATGTTTCCTTCACCGGCTTTTGCTATTTAAAATAAAATAAAAAATTAGTTTTTACATGTATGTACATAACGTACAATGAAATACATATATATTAAAATCTCAAACATGAATTAAACTATTGTATATATATATATTAAATATTTATTTGACATTTACCTATGAAAGACCAAGATCCATTGCACTAGTTCCAAAAACATCCACCATCATCTCATCTAGAGAAAAGAAATCATGTGATCCAACAAATGAAATCTCACCCCCGCATATGGCACCACATGATCCACAAAGTGGTGTGGTGTGCTAAATCGGCACTTCCACCAACATCAACAGATGCAATCTATTCACTATGTTGGGTCAAAGTGTCAATGAGCTCCTTCAATGCATGTAGTGTGTCAATCTCTACAACCTCCTTCATTATTGTTGAGTATAGAACTAAATTACTCATGTTTTAGCATGTAATTGGAACTTGATGGAAAATATAAGAACCGGCATTGGTCGGGGTAGACCGACATCGGTTAGGATTTAACCAAAGATCGGTTAGGGAAAGTTGAACAGGCGACGGTTGGGCGTAACCGGCATCGGTTACTTGTGCGATGAGATTTTAATTAACTCTCGGGTTTTATTTCTATTTTTAGCATTAGAATAGATTTAATGAATGTAATTGCATGGCTAAGTACCCTAAAGTCTTAAACGACTATTTAAAGCATAAAGCTAGGGTTTAGAGGAGAGATTTTGATCATAATTACAAGATAATTGTGTAAGAGAGAATTCTTGGTGAAGAAGGCAAAAAGCTTGAGGAAGAAAGTACTAAACATCTGAGAGGTGTGGAAGATTATAAATCTTCATTGTATATCTTGTCAAAGCTTTGGATAATAGATTGGCTTGTTTCTTGGTGGATGTAGCCCACACTGGGTGAACCACGTTAAATCTGTGTTGATTTATGTCTCTTGTTTTGTATAATTCTTTTGGTAGAATATCTACTTTTATTTGCATGTATGCTTAGATCTGATATATTATCTATACAACCAGGTGTGCTAACCCCAACAACTGGTATCAGAGCTTTTTTTGAGGGTTTTGTGTGTTGACATATTTACTCACAGAGGGTTTTCTTATTGAGTGGGAGCTACAACAATGACAAGATAATAAATACAAGGTAGAGAAGTTTGACGACCAAATTATCAATTATGGAAGATGCAAATTGAGGATTATCTGTATCAGAGAGATTTGTACTTACCATTGGATGAGAAGTCTAGACCTACGAAGATGACTGATGAAGAATGGAATATTTTTGACAGAAAGGCTTTGGGATCTATAAGATTGAGCCTGGCAGCATCCGTGGCTTCCAATATTACAGAAGCGGCTTCTACGGTAGACTTAATGAAATCTCTTGCTAATTTATATGAAAAATCTAGTGCTTCAAATAAAGTTTATTTGATGAAGAAACTTTTTAGTTCTAAGATGCATGAAGGTGAATCTACCTCTAGTCATTTGAATGATTTCTGATCTATTATAAATCAATTAAAATTGGTTTCAATACCATTTGATGATGAAGTAAAAGCACTTTTATTCTTATGTTCTTTGCCTAATAGTTGGGACAACTTGGTAATGGTTGTTAGTAATACATCATCTGCTAATAATATTTTGAAGTTTGATGATGTGGTTAGTATAATCTTGAATGAAGAAATTCACAGGAAAAGTACAAAGGAAACATCATCTGGAAATGCTTTGAATGTAGAAAGCAAGGGCGGCGTAAAAGAGAGATCCAAGAGTAAGAGTAATGGGAAATCAAAGTCAAGGGATAGTAGATCTAAATCCAGAAGTAAGGGAATTACTTGTTGGAAATGTGGAAAGAAAGGACATGCAAAGAAAGATTGTTGGTCAAAGAATAAAGAGAACCAACAACCAGACAAAGGTAAAGAGGTGAATCTTGCTGCATCAGAGGTAATGCAAGATGCTCTTATTCTTTCTTTAGATAGTAGAATTGAATCATGGGTTTTAGATTCAGGAGCTTCTTTCCATGTAACCCCTAATAAGGGTTATTTCAAAAATTATGTCCAGGGCAATTTTGGGCATGTCTATTTGGGTGATGATGAACCTTGCAGTATTACTGGTAAAGGGGAAGTTCATCTAAAATTGTAGAATGGAAATACATGGGTATTGAAATATGTGAGGCATGTGCCAAGCCTCAGGAGGAATCTTATTTCTAGTAGGGCAACTAGGTGAATCTGGTTGCATGGTTACTTTTACAGAGACTCTTGGAAAGTCACCAAGGGTGCTTTTGTTGTGGCAAGAGGTAAGAAGGTAGGAACATTATATTTATCTACCTATATTACTGATTCCTTTTCTGCATTATCTACTTCAAATTCATATGCATGCATGTGGCATAATCGGTTGGGTCATATGAGTCAAAAAGGAATGCAGATCTTAAAGGCTAAGGGTAAGTTATCAGATTTGAAAGATTTAGATCTTGATTTCTGTGAGCATTGTATCTTTGGAAAGCAAAAGAGAGTGAGATTTCTCAAAGTTGGGGCAACTAAGAAGGAGCAGAAATTGAGCTTGTACACTCAGATGTGTGGGGACCAGCTCAGGTAGCTTCTCATGGTGGATCCCAGTATTATGTTACTTTCATTGATGATGCTACAAGAAAGGTATGGGTTTATTGTATTAAACACAAATCTAATGTTTTTGAAACTTTTAAAATATGGAAAGCCCTTGTTGAGAATGAATCAAATTCTAAGTTAAAGTGCCTTAGATCTAACAATGGTGGTGAATACTATAGTAAGGCTTTCAATGATTATTGTTCAGTGAATGGGATACGTAGAGAAAGAATGGTTCCAAGAACACCACAAGAGAATGGTGTTGTAGAGAGAATGAATAGGACAATCATGGAACATGCTAGAAGTATGAGGATACATTTTGGATTGCCCTTGCAGTTTTGGGTAGAAGCAGTTGATACAATGGTTTATTTGATTAACCATGGGCCCTTCAAGTTCACTAGATGGAGGAATACCAGAGGAAGCATGGACCGGAAAAGAGGTAGATCTTTCTTTTCTTAAATTTTTGGTTTAGAAGCTTTTGTGCATGTTGATAGAGAAAATAGAAAAAGTTGGATGCAAAATCCAAGAGGTGCACTTTCATTGGTTATGGATCTAGTGATTTCGGTTTTCATTTTTGGGATTTAGAGAATTCTAAAATTGTTAGGAGTCGTGATGTTGAATGGAATGAAAAAATAATGTAGAGGGATCAAATTTTGGTACCCAAGGATGAGAAAATTGAGAAGTTTATTGATGAAAATGAACTCTCGGGTTTTAAAGAAACACCTACAAAATACACAGTAACCATGGTCGGTTAGGCCCTGACCGACATCGGTCAGATGAACCACCAACAGTTACAGAAGATCAGAACCGGTTTCGGTTAGCTGAACCGACATCGGTTAGAGGTGACCAACATCGGTCCCTATCAGTCAAGTTGATACTAATGTCCAGGAGGTCCAGATTGAGCCTCCGGTACCCCAAACTCCTGTGAGAAGGTCACAAAGGGTAAGTAAACTTCTAGAAAGATTTTCACCTTCTCTATTTTATCTATTATTGACTGATAGTGGTGAACCAGAAAGCTTTGAAGAAGCAATGCAGGATAAAACTCACGTTCAGTGGGAGCATGGCATGGATGAGGAGATGAACTCTTTGGAACAGAACCAGACTTGGGATTTGGTTAAATTGCCAGCAGGAAAGAGAACATTGTAGAACAAGTGGGTTTATAGAATTAAGGAAGAAGAGGGTGGATAGAAAAGGTACAAGGCAAGGCTTGTAGTAAAGGGATTTGCACAAAAGGTAGGTATTGACTTTGGTGAAATATTTTCTCTTATTGTTAAGATGACTTCTATTCATACTGTATTGAGTTTAGTTGTAGTAGAAGATTTGCATTTAGAGAAACTAGATGTGAAGACGACTTTCCTTCATGGTGATTTGGATGAAGAGATTTATATGCAGCACAGCGCTTGGGTATGAAGTCAAGGGTAAGGAGAAATTAGTGTGCAGGTTTAAAAAGAGCTTATATGGGCTCAAGCAAGCTCCAAGGCAATGGTACATGAGGTTTGATAGTTTTATGCATGAGCATGGTTACTTGAGATGTGAATCTGACCATTGTGTTTATTTCAAGAAGCTTGAAAATGGGAGCTATATTATTTTGTTACTATATGTGGATGATATGCTTATTGCAGGATCTAGTATGCAGGACATTGGTGAGCTTAAGAGAAAGCTAGCTCACACATTTGCAATGAAGGATTTGGGAGCTGCAAAAATAATCCTTAGCATGCAAATACATAGAGACAGGAAAAACAAGAAATTGTATTTGTCTCAGGAGGATTATATCTACAAGGTGTTAGAAAGGTTCAACATGCAGAATGCAAAACCTGTTAGCACACCTATGGCTGACACTTCAAATTGAGTAAAGATCAGTGTCCTTCATCACAAGAGGAGGTCAAATACATGACATGAGTGTCATATGCTTCAGCAGTTGGAAGTCTCATGTATGCTATGGTTTGTACAAGACCAGACATTGCACAGGAAGTGGGAGTTGTGAGTAGATATATGGCTAATCCAGTAAAGAGCATTGGAAAGTAGTCCAATGGATACTCAGGTATTTGAAAGGGACATCTAGCATGCAGCTATGGAGGTTCGATATTTCATTATGTGGCTATGTTGATTCGGATATGGCTAGAGATCTGGATGGTAGGAGGAGCACTACTGGATATATTTTCACAGTAGGTGGAATGACAATTAGTTGGATTTCAAGATTGCAAAAGGTTGTGGCTTTGTCTACTACAGAGGCAGAGTATGTTGCAGCTACAGAGGCTAGCAAGGAGATGATATGGATGAGTAGGTTCATGGAAGAGTTGGGAAAGGAGAAAAGTAATTGTAAATTGTTCAATGACAGTCAGAGTGTAATTCATTTGGCAAAGAACTCAACATTTCATTTGAGAACAAAACACATTCAGTTGAGGTATCACTTCATACACAGGTATTGGAGGATGGACAGTTGAATCTGGAAAATATTCACACGAGTAAGAACCCTACGATATGCTAACAAATCCGTTAGCAAAGGAGAAGTTGGAGCTACACTCCACTTCATTGGTCTTTGAGTTTGAGGCTCAAGGAGGAAGAAACAAAGCTAAGGAGGAACCAAGAATGGTATTGTATAGGTATAGTGCAGTAATTAATCTCCAAGTGGGAGATTGTTGAGTATGGAGCTAAATTACTCATGTTTTAGCATGCAATTGAACTTCTTTGGAAAATACAAGAATCGGCATCGGTCCGAGCGTAGACCGGCATTGGTTAGGGTTTGACCGGCATCGGTCAGGGGCAAGTCGAACTGGTGATGGTTGGGAAGAACCGGCATCGGTTACCTGTGCGATGAGATTTTAATTAACTCTCGGGTTTTATTTCTATTTTTAGCATTGGAATAGATTTAATGAATGTAATTACATGGCTAAGTACCCTAAAGTCTTAAATGACTATTTAAAGCATAAAGCTAGGGTTTAGAGGAGATATTTTGATCATAATTATAAGATAATTATGTAAGAGAGAATTCTTAGTAAAGAAGGAAAAAATCTTGAGGAAGAAAGTACTGCTTGAACATCTGAGAGGTGTGGAAGATTATAAATCTTCATTGTATATCTTGTCAAAGCTTTGATAATAGATTGGCTTGTTTCTTGGTGGACGTAGCCCCCACACTGTTGGGTAAACCACGTTAAATATGGTGTTGATTTATGTCTCTTGTTTTATATAATTCTTCTAGTAGAATGTCCACTTTTATTTTCATGTATGCTTAGATCGATATATTATCTTTATAGGTGGTGTGCTAACCCCAACAAGCGTAGGAGGGATAATCGAAGGTAGTGGGGTTTCGGGGCATGAGGATGTTTGGTTGACCTACGTGCATGCACCAGTCTACTCGAGCATAGCCACCACCTCACCTATAAAAATCAAAAAGTCAAAATAATTTGGGATCTCATTAAGCACGAACTCACAATATAATTTCTTCAAAAAATAGAGGGGAACCTCATTTTTGTTGCATGGTGGATAATAAAAAACCATCCACCATCGGTCCCAAAAATTGTTCTTGATTCAGTCATCATGGCACCAATGGATTGGGAACTATTTGCAAGTAACTCAGGGGGCATTGGTTCTTGGGTTAGTAAATAATGCACAAATGTGGTCTTTTCCAATTTTTTTGTCTTTTACGGCTACATGTGATAATTTATTTTGCATACCACTACCTATAATCACCTCTAAAGGTATTCCATCTATCTATTTGGTTGGTTGCGGAGAGTCAACTTTTCCAATCAATGTTTGCAATGTGTTGGCTAAAGTCATGCGGGACAGATTTGTGGCATGATTTTGTCTTATATTCTAAATAAGGTTCTCAATGGAAATTTTATTTTGTCATATTTTTCCAACGATATCAGGTTGTATTCCTGTTGGTTTCGTGGTGACAAAAGGAGTCACAGGAGGTGGATCTATGTTTGGAGAAGGGTTTTGCGGAATGTTTGGAGGGTTTTGAGGAATATTTTGATGGTTTACAGGATTACGAGCTTGCCGAGAAACTGAAAAAACTAAAAAAAATGTATACATAAACAAAAAATTGAAAATGAAAAGAGTTTGCAAGAATCAAATCGGAAACGAGGCACCACGAAGTAGTTACACTCCAACGGAATCGTGATAGCTCTAGTGATAGCAAGGAAAAAATGATCAATAATGGAAGAACTTGCTCAACAGAAACAAAGCTTACATAAAGGAAAGATAGCGGAGTGTCTTGGCATGCTCATAAATGAATAGAAAAGGGGTACATATAGGGTGTTGAGTAACCCTAGTGCATGACACATATGAAACCCTAAACCTAACCCATGTGAGATGACCCTCCAACATGAGAGGAGGACACATAGATAACTCACACTAACACCCCCTTCATCAAAGTTGGGGTAGTGGCTGTGATGAGTCAGACGGAAGAGGAAGACACTCCTAAACAACTAAGAAAGATGTGTCAATGGGGCCTGGAAACTAAAGGCCTGATAAGGTGCCCATATACAAACACAATCTTCCTAGAAGAAGAAGAAGAAAAAAGGACTACATAGCCCTAAGAAGATGGGCAGTACATGAGAAGACCTCACCCCAAGAAGATACCATAAGTGAAGAAACTTCATCTTAGTGAAGGGCTTATGAATAAATCTACAATCTGATCACTGTTAATGCATGTCTTGAATGTCAATGATACCATCATGAATAAGCTCCCATATGAAGTGCATATGGATCTCAATGTGCTTCATCCACTGATGCTTTGAACTAGATTTCTAAAATAGAGATTGTGCTCATGTTATCACAATAGATAATGGTAGGCCGCCGAAAGTGGATGCCAAACTCTGTCAGAATACCCTGTAGCCAAATAGCTTCTGTGGCAGCGTTAACTACTCCTCTGTATTCTACCTCTGTAGATGATATCACAATTGCATTCTGCTTCTTGCTAGACCAACTAATAGGACCCGAACCAAGAGAGAAACTGTAGCTAGAAGTAGATTTCCGATGATCTAAGTCACCGGCCCAATCAGAATCTGTGAATCCAATCAAGTCAATATCAACCCCTCCATGATAGTGTATGCCATCAGCATAAGTGCCATGAACATAATGAAGGATCCATTTAGCTACTTTCCAATGCAGCTCATGTGGCTCCTGCATGAATCTGGACATGATCCCAATAGCATATGATAAATCCGGTCGAGTGTGAGTCAAGTAGATCAAGCTCCCACTAACTATCGGTAAAGAGTACCATCAACCAAGGGAGTAGAGCAATCTGAAACCAACTTAACCCCAGAAAGAAAAGGAGTAGGAGAAGACTTGCAATCGGACATCTGAAACCGAGCTAGCAAATCAAGAGCATACTTAGGTTACGAAATCAAGATTCCTGAGTCAGATTGTGAAATTTGGATCCCAAGGAAGTAATGAAGCGAGACTAAGTCGGTCATGGAAAACTTGTTGGCAAAGGCGATCTTCACAAAATCAATAATAGAGGAAGAGTTTCTGTGATCAACAAGTCATCAACATATAGAACAAGAATGAGTATGGAGTCATCTTGCCATAGAATATAAAATTTGGATCGAGTGACACCTAGTAAACCCTGATGTAAGTAAAAGGAGTCCATCTTGGCATACCAAGCCCGAGGGGCTTGTTTAAGGCCATAAAGAGACTTCTTTAACTTACAAATGAGGGAGGAATCTTGGACATAACCCGGAGGTTGTTCCATATAGATCTCTTCCTCTAGGTCACCATGAAGGAAGGCACTCTTAACGTCCATTTGATGGACTTTCCATCTATTTCTTCGGAAATGGCTAGGGTCAGTCGAATAGAAGTCATCTTCGCAACCGGAGAAAAGGTTTTGTATAATCAACCCTAGCTATCTGGGAGAAACCCTTAGCTACTAATCACGCTTTAAACTTTTTGACATCTCCATCTACTCCATACTTTTTCGAAACACCCACTTACACCGAATGATTTTTCTTCCTTTCGGAAGAGTGGTGAGATCCCAAGTATCATTCTTCATGAGAGAGGAATACTCCTCATCCATGGCAGAATCCCACTCAGGAATACCAGAAGCCTCCCGAAAGACTGTGGATTAGAAGCAGAGGTGAAGAAAGAGTGGGGTCCAACAAATCTGAGTGAGTATGTCTCATATCCAAAGTATCTCCAACTAAATCTCTAGCACTTTGCAAAGTTTTCCTGGCCCAAAGGGGACCAGGAGGATCAGGATCAGAGTCAGAAGATTCTTCACTTGAGTGAGAAGGGACATAGTCCTCATCATCACTACTGTCAGAATCAAAAGACTTAAAGGTCTGATGGTCGGGAGGATCTAAAAGAGGAGCACGCTCAATAGTATCATCATCTGATGAGTCAGAATCCGAATCAGTGAGCTGAAGAACCTCAATAGGTGGAGAAGTAGAAGTCAAGAAGACTCATCGAACTTAACACTTCTCTCAATATATAGCTCATGAGAAGTAGAATTCATCAATCGATATCCCTTCATGCCATCAGGATACCCTACAAAGATACAAGGTTTGGATTGTGGTTCCAAGGCCTTGTGTTTCTTCTTGGGAATCCGAGCCATAGCCTTGGATCCAAAGACTCGAAAGTGCTCAACATCAGGCTTGCATCCAAACCAGGCTTCAAAGGGTGTCATCCCTCTTACTGCCTTGTGTGGAACATGGTTCTGAATGTAATTTGCACAATCACTTTGCTTGCGGCCCAATACTTGAGAGAAGATACTTCGAGTGAATCATACAAGTGGCCATCTCCTTCAGAGTATGGTTCTTTCTTTCTGCGAAGGGAAATAAGCAACTATATGCTGCAGAGAGATCCCTTTAAAAGTACAAAATCCATGAACCTATTGTTTACATATTCACCTCCATTATCAGTTCGAAGAACCTTGATAGACCGTTCCACCTGTTTCTCAGCAAGAGCCTTAAAGTCCTAAAAATGTTCAAAGACTTCAGACTTAAGCTTAAGAAAATATACCCAAGTATATCATGAATAACTTCATCAATGAAGGTTAGCACATAAAGAGCTCTAGTAAACGAAGGAGAAGGAAATGGACCAGAAACATCGCTATGAACAAGATCTAAGGGACGAGTGGCTCTCCAGATTTTCCTTTGTCAAAGTTCTTTTTAGGATGCTTTCCAAGGGTACAACCCTCACAAAGACCCTTAGAAAACTTGACGCGAGGCAACCCATTGACCATTTTGTTTTGACTCAATTGTTCAAGGTAGCGATAATTTAGATGTCCAAAATGCTCATGCCATAGCTTACTAACCTCATTTGCATGAGTGAGCAAGGCAGTGGGCGTAGAATCAAAAGTAAAGTGGGAGAAGGTATACAACCGTGAATGGTGATCTACCTTTCCCTCACCACTTTGTAGTTTCATTGTTAAGCTCACGAATGATCACCGAGTTAGACCAAATTCCACTCGCATTCCTTCACCAAGGTGAGTAATTTGGTAAACTGATAGGAGATTGGTAGAGAGATCAGGAACACTCAACACTTGGTTAAATGTCCCCCATCCATCTCTACCGATCCACTACTAGAAACCGACACTGTTGTGTCATTACCCATCATGATTTGGGACATTCCACAAGGTTCGATGTTGGAAAACTCAACATGCAAGAACCCATGTGGTGCGAGGCACTAGAATCTATAATCCATGTCGATGAAGGAGCAACTTTGGCTACAAGGGCCTTTCCTTTCTTCTTATCATTTTTAGCACCTTTTATAGCAGAAGACTCGGCCTTCGGAGCACTTTGTTTTATGGATTCAGGAACACTTATTTTATTTTTCTCAAGTAAATGAGATAAGTGATCAATCTGTTTCTTAAAACAGTGTTGCTCGTCGTGACCAAAATTCTTGCAATAGGAACACAAATACTTGCTTTTTGCGCCCTAGGCTCGGCCTGTAATTTGAAGTGTTTGTGTCATTTTAGGTTTGATCTTGGTTTCTTTCTTAGGTTGATCCTTAGTTTCTTTCTTCTTTTCAGTCTTCTTTCCTTGCTAGTACTTGCTACAAGGGCATGTGACTTGGACTTGAGAGACCCCATTTGAATGAGTTTGTCTTATTCTCGAATGAGTTGGGATGAAAAACAGTCAAAGGAGGGCATTGTCCAAGTATCGCCCAAAGCAGCTTTTGTAGCATAGAAAGTTGACACGAAGACAAAATATTCGGGACCTAGCTTAGAGAGAATCGAACAAGATCAGTTGAGAATCTTTCTTTTCTACTTGACATCCTTTTAACAATAATCTAATGTGGACAAATTTCAAGAAGAAGGCTTGTAGGTTTTCAAAGTCACTAGGATTTAACCCTAGTAGTTCGTTTTCCAACTCATGCGCTCTCATGTCATCTAGTTGTCCAAACATTACATCCAACGTTTTCCACGTAGATGTAGGTGTTTTAGATGCCTCAATGTGGAAGAGCAAGTCAGAGAAATAGACATGCAAAGAAGACCTAAAGCTTCATCACTACGGTTTAACCACTTAGATTTTTTAGGTTCGTCATCTAGTTCAGTCTCAGTTCCCATGGTGATGCGGAATAACCCTTTACCCCTTAGTTTCATTATTATTTTCGATCTCCATTCAAAAATGTGAATGGTGTAAGCAAAGGAATTGAAAGTGCATCCATAGTGAGAGAGAGAGAGAAAGAAATGCAGAAAAGAAACACAACCACCCAGGACAATAACAACCCCCCTTTTGGCACTTTATAGTTCAGTGCGTTGATTACAACCAGATGCAACTGTGTTTTGAGAACCAGTTTTTCACTCACCTTGCAATTAGCGTAATAACACACAATGGTGGAGACAACAATCAAGGTTCGTAGGGCACAACAGATCGACACGGCAAGAAAAAAATAGAAAGGAGGTGAAAGCCAACCCTGGTGGTGAGAAAAAATGTCTCACGTCACACGAAAGAATCCCTTTGTTGTAATACTGTGGCGACGTGCTCACAAGTCCACGAAAAAAAGGAATAGAACAAAGCTCAAAAAATGAGCTAAATTAAGCAATACAAAGACACCCCCCAGAATGTGGCACTTTATAAAATTAGTGTGTTTACAAAGCTAATGATCCCATCATCTAGAGTGTGAAAAAATATGCAACTTTGACTAAAGAAGTGCTCAAACCGAAACAACAGTCAAAAGTTATAAGCAAAACCAATTCCCACATTGATGAGAAAAAGCCAATAAGCCTGCAAATGGATTAAAAAAGCACCCTAAACACATGCAAAAGGTGTCGTATGTATGCCGTTGGAAATGGCATGGAATTTGAGATAGGGTTTGTTTGTATTGCGAGGGGGGATTAGCCACCTGCCTATCCCAAACCTCACCCTTCGTCTTCGGCACTCGATGGAAGGTTAAAAATACAACAAGCCAATAGACCAAATTTTATAATGCCAAAGAAATAGTGTTTAAATAATGTTAATGAAATAAAATTAGATCTAATGTAATTAAATCTAATGAATTTTGAAAAAGGCTTTAATTAAACAAATCACTGAAAAAAGCACTTTTTTGAATATTTTCTAAAACTTACAAGTTTTAGAAAGAAGGCATTTTTTTAAAAAAAAATTAGATGAAGATTTTTTGTTTTTTTAAAAGATTGAATGTGTTTTTGGAAGGTATCTTTAAAGAAAGAAAGATTGGTTTATATAAAACGCATACCAAAAAAGGAGTTGGGTTGTTTTTTGTTTTAAAAAGAAAGCTTTTAACCAAAAAAGAAAACACAGGCCGTTTTTTCTAAAAAACTAAGGATTAGAGAGATTAAAAAAGGAAAGTAATTAAAATAACTTACCAATCTCGACCGTACTGCAAGGGGCGACTGAAATATTACGCACCAGTTTGAGTGTACATGCTACGCATAAGTGTTTATAGCCACGTTTTACCTTGCTCAGACCAAAAAATGTGGCAGAGTTGTTTAAAAATGCCTAGGAATGATCTTACAGTCCACGCATAGGAATGGACAACCCCTTCAAGAAAATAAAAACGTGGCAGAGTTGATTAAAACGCTTGTGAATGAAAGAAAAAGTTACAGGCCACGCGTGGTGAACAGTTGATTCAGGGCGCGCTGGAGGGAGTTTATACAGACCCCAAAATAGTCCCAAAAAAATAGTCCAAAAGCAGATGCGTTTTCAGGCCGCACGTGTAGAGAAAAAAAGGTCCACAACAGTCCTGATTTTCAAGTCTATGAGCAGCCACAATAGAAGAACACAAAGATCCTGCAACCATAGACAACATGCATAGATAAATATCCTGCAAAACCAGAGAGATCTTAAAAAAATTCACTTCCATTTTAATAATTTAAAAAAATGAAAAGAATCTCTATTTTGGATTTAGTTACATCTAATTAAAAAGAGTAAAAAAACCCCTGATTTCTCAAGGTATTTTGAAAAAACCTACACATGCACAAGAAAAAACACAAAAAAACTTTCCGAGAAGGCTTGTTAGAGATATTTGCAAGATAATTTCTAGAAAATAGTGATCAAAAGACTTGTATGCGAGTAAAATAACAAAACCAAGTAAGAGTAATCGCAACAAAAAAATTGAGTGCACGTTTACCCAATCTCACTTTCGATACCATGAAAAGAGTTTGCGAGAATCGAATCGGAAACAAGGCACCACAATTAGTTGTACTCCATGGAATCGTGATAGCTCCAGCGATAGCGAGGAAAAAATTGATCAATAATGGAAGAACTTGCTCAATGAAACAAAGCTTGCATAGAGAGGAAAGATAGCATGAGAGTGTCTTGCATGCTCATAAATAAATAGAAAAGGGGTACATATAGGGTCTTTGAGTAACCTTAGTGCATGACACATATGAAACCCTAAACCTAACCCATGTGAGATGACCCTCCAACATGAGAGGAGAACACATAGGATAACTCACACTAACAAAAAAACCCATGAAAATGACAAAAAAACTAAAATGTAAACAATTGATCAAAATCGAGGGTTTACCTCTTTGACTTGGCGGCATAGTTGAAACTATCGCGATCCACAAGTCCGAAGAGTAATTTTTAGGGGTATTCAAAGCACGAGTGCCAAAGGTGTAGGAGAAATCGTGGTTGGAAAGGAAAAATGAGGGAAAATGAGGAGTCACGGGTCTGTATTTTTTGTCTCAGAGGACCACGATCGTGGTTTTAGGTTCGAAATCACCGAGCCTATAAAAATAGCGATTCTGTGACGCGAGTGCGGTTTAAAAGCTCATCAAGCGGTTTATAAACCATGCTCACGGTACCTAAATTTTAGGTTTTTATGTCCACTTAATTGTCCACCATCTTGGTGCACTTACCCCTGTTACACTAAGATGATTTATATTGTTTTCTAAGTTCAAGTGATTTTTTGAATGTATCTTGATCTTTAGAACAACACTATATGTATACTAGTTTGAGATTTTATAAGAACATGTAGAATAACAAAAAAACTCATGGATAGGAGTCTCAAAACGGGTTGGTATGATTTCTTGAATATTTACATGAGAGATTGGTAATAACAAGTTAATATTTCATGAAAATCCATGGATGATTTGTGAATTTTGACATTCAACCAATATATTATATTTCAATTTATCACTTCTTATGGTTTTTCTTACATCTAATCAATTTGGATGACATAAAAAATATTGCATGTAAAGAAATAATCATAAGAGATATTGCACACAATAGTTAGAGATAAATTATCTAAACTAAAGAATCAAACATTATGACAATCAATTTATCATCAAATTGCAAAGAGCATTCCTAAAATGAAAAAGCGAAATGTAGGTTTATTAAAAATTGAAAGCCTAGGTTGGGTATTCAATAAAGTTTGGGCTCATAAAAAGGGAAACTGGTGTTTGGTGCACACAAATTTATGGTAATTGAAAAGGGAAACCCATTTTAGAGCAAGTTGATGTTTCATTCGCGAAAAAGGGAAATCAAAGGATGGGTGCAAGTTGAGTCGATTCACCAAGAAAGGAAAATTTAAGATTTCTTGAAAATTAATGTAGTTTTACTAAATAGAGAAAGCAAGATTTAGTGCAAGATGAGTCGGGTTCATTAAAATTTAGATGTGGAAAGTGTTTTTGCACCCAATGGAGTATGTTAACCATATATAATAGAAATCGGTCTTATTCAAGATATGAATATGAAAATAGACCTAATCTTGGGAATATATACTAATCAGTAATGTAGGAAAATATGGAAAACACTTGGAATAATTAATATTTTTGAAAACAAAATAGAATTAGGATTTCATGTGATAGTAATTGATTTATTGTTAATCCAAAGATAGTCATTAGCAAGAGACAATAAAATACTTGTCTAGAAAACAAAGGGAATTGGTCATAGAAATATAGTTGTATGACCCACTTGATAATTTGCATACATGTACAAATTCAATCAAATCAAATTTGTAAGATTATGAAATTGGCTCCCTACTTTGAATTTGATTATAATACAATGGATGCCATGTCTTGGTTTTACACCCCATAAACCTTGTTTAACATTCTTAGTTCTAATGCGATACTAGGAAAATGTTCTTCTTCCCTGAATCCTAATTTGGCTTCAATACTTTCTAAAACCCATAAACAAATAAAGGGTGTTATTGGGGAATGTGTCATCCATGAATTATAATGAGACCCCTCATGTCTTGGACACTTAAGCAAGCAACACTTGGTGCAAGGCAACAAGCAATATCTTGTATATAAGTGTTTCAACCCCAATCTTTTCAAAATGGATGCAAACAAATAGTAAATGCTAGAATGTTCTCTAAATGATTTAAAAACCATATGTGTCATCATATTACTCTCGAAAACAATACAACTTTTATATTATTTTTACATCAATTTTATTTTATGAATTATCACACATTCACTAATATATTCATATATTTATAAACTTTTAAATTCTAACTAAAATCCTATTAATATATTAGATAATAGACGTGTGAGGTAACACACAAAAAGGGGATAAACAAAAACAAATGGTAAGAAGTTCTTTTAAAAGAAAAAGCTCGAACCATACATATTGGATCTAAAAGACCATTAATTTACAAACTCGAGAAAACGATGGGAGAGAAAAATTAGGGAAAATATATAAACATAATTAAAACGAAACCCACTAAGAGAAAAAAAAAGGAAAGAGAGAGAACAACATTAATAAAAAAAAATCCAACAAGATGCGTAAAAGAAATCAAAACTTAACCAATGATTAAATAAAAACGTGCACACTAACGCCATAACAATTGACCAATTCCATACTAAAATTAAACGTGTATTGGCACATATCCCTTCAATCAATTCACTTGTATATTCTCCACAAAAAGTGAATGGGAAAGACAAAATTTGAATGGTTGGAAAAAGCGGTAAAGTTGGCCCAAGTCTAATCCATTCAGCGATTCCCACGGCGAGGCAGACAAAATATGGCCAACCACGTGTATAGAGGATAAGTCAGTCAGACTGGAAATTTCTTTATCTCGTAATTCTTAAATACCCCACACACTTAGTAGCGAGCTCATCAACATGTTTTGCATTCTTTACATTTTGCAAGCTGCGCATGGATATGGAGATGGAGATCCTGGCCTTTCCATATTTCCATGCGCAGCTTGTAAAAATGTAAAGAAAGAAATTCAGATCTATAGACGTAGTTCACAGGTTATATACTGCACAGATTTAATGGCGAGTTGATTAACATACTTCGTATTGTTTACATTTTGTAAGCTGCACATGGAGATGGAGATGAAGATCATCATCTTTTCATATCTCCATGTGCGGCCTGCAAAAATGCAAAGAAAGAAATTTAGGCCTGTGGACATACTTTGCAGGTTTTAGGTCTGAATTTTTCAGTTATAAATTTTGTCTCCGTGTTGTATAAAGTTGCATATAATTAAACTGTATTTTATATAGTTTTTATTAAAAATTATATATTTGAATGTTTTTAAAAAGGAAAATATTGTATATTTCAGTGTTTTAAAAAAGCAAATGATTTGTAATTGTTTAAATTTTATTTTATAAATATTTTTAAAGGCCGAAAGAATAAGAAATAACTTGTATGATGTTGAAGGAGAGCCGACTATTGTTTGAGTTTAATGCTGGATAATGGTAAACAAATATGCCACGTCATGTCTTAGTATGGAAAATATCCGTTCTTGAAAAAAATGAAAACTTTGTGTTTGTGAAAACCAGTGTCTGTAAACATTTTGCGCTTCATTCTCTTTACTGTGTTGTAAATTGGAACAAATTCTTTTAGATCTTTATGTTTTTTTTTTTTTTTTTTTTTTAAAGGCTCTATCAAATCGAATCTATTCAATGTTAAACAACCTAATAACATATGGATATTTGTTAATATTCTGGATTGGGTTTTGATTTTGGAAATCTTCATGTGCCGGAAACAGGGGCAATAGTTATATTGAACTCTGTCCCAGCTAAATTTTTTTCTCAGTTTATTTAGCCCACCAATAAGGGAGACGACCCAATGGTTGCGCACCCAAGTTGAGGGTGTACAACACACATTTAAATACATTAATTTTTATTTTTTTAATTATACTCTTTAAAAGATTTTTTTTTCTTAATCTAATTTTTTTTTTTAGCATTTTTATTTTATGGAAAGTGGTTTTAAATGGATTTAAATCAACTAGTTTTTCTTACAGAGGAAAAAAGAGTAAACCATTAGTAGGGCATTATGTCATGCATTTTTTTCCACTTATGTGGCATTATGTGATTGGGTGATTTTTTTATGTGATTTGATGTGACACATTTTATTAGTTACTTTTTTTTTCAAATGTCGAATGACAAATGTACATGTACTAGTCACTCACTTCACAAATACCCTCACTATTACTGGTCCATGCTCCACTATTGGCTCCTCTCCTTTATATGAATTACTTGGAAAACAAGCACATGGTATCATAACGTCAATTCATAAGAAAAAAAAAAAAAAACTTTTCCAAATAGAGGTTTTGTTATGGGGAAGAGTCGAGTACAATAGTACAGAAGTACTTTATGATATAGGAAGTTCATTTTTATTTTCAATTTTAAATTTGAGGTTAATAATTGTTTTTAAAAATATATACATAATTTAGTATTTTTTTCCTGAAACATATTAAAAAATATTAATAATTTTTTTTTCTCATAAATTATATAAATATCTTAAAATTATTGTATTTAAAATATCTTAATATATTTTTCTCTAAATTTATCAATTTTTAGTCTCTTCTTTTCCAACAAATAACTATATATGTTAAAACCTTATATAATAATACTTAGGCTAAAATCCTATATTTAATTCTAAAAGCCTTAGTTTAATTCAGAGGTTCGTCTACTAATATAATTATACCTAAAATCCTAATGTAATTATAGATGTCTAATTAGGATGGTTGGGTGTTTGATCTTCCATCATCTCGAGGAAAGGTTTTCTGGATCACGCTGGAGTCCGCTACTTCGGGAAAGGTTGTAGCCAACTCCTCCAACTAGAGCTCTCCTCATCAAGGAGTCGATTTTGGAGGCTCTCTACTACCTAGGCCGGGAATCATGGTGTCTCGACTATACAAATGATCTAGATGGTTGGACGTTTGATCCTCCGTCTAAGGAGCCGAATGCAGGGGGTTTCATTCTTCCAAGGGATGATCCTCCTCCACCACCTAGTGCTACTACCTCATGTGCTTAGTTCACTAATTTTACGACTCACTTTTTTACATTTGCCTTTCTCGACGTTTCTCGTGCCTTAGTGGCATTTTGATTTTGGACAGTGAATTCTCTGGTCAATCTCGTTATTGTAACTCTTTTGTATTATTAATTTGCTTGATATAAAGGTTTGGGTTCCAATTATAATTATAGATGTGAAAAACCTTATTTAAATAAGAAGGATTGTCATCTAATTATAATTATTCTTAAAGTATTTAAAGAAAATAAACTAGATATATTACTAGTACATGTCAACAAATTAATAATTTTTTTACACAAATTATTATTGATATTTGTAATTTTAAAATATAAATTTAATAATTTTCTAATAAAAGAAATTTGAATTGCTTATTTTTATTTTTATTTATAAATGATAATTTTTATTTTTTAATTATCAATAATTTATAAAATTGACATAAATACTATTATTTATATTATATGTGACATTCCTTTTGAAATAATATGTAATATTAAAATTAACTATTTTTAGAAAATATAATTTGATTTTTTTCATTAAAAGTAATTGATGGTATTAATTTTGTATTCAATACTACGTACACTTCAATGGAATCAACTTTCTTACAATTGTAAGCATATCAAATTCTCTTTCTTGCAAATCTTAGTTTAGTGCTCACCTTACAAGTGAAAGTATGTTTCTACTTTTAATAGATAAATTTGAAATTTGTATTTTCATTTAGACATGAAAATATATAGTGGAAGGGGACCATTAGTTCAGACCCCTAACTTTATTCACTTGGAGCACCATTAAAAATATATTTTTCTTGCAAAAGTGACATATTTGTATAATTCATCAAGTTCACATTTTGTAAAGATGTTTTTTGAATTTTAAATGATGTGTACTCTTATAAATTGTGTTATCCTATGAACTCTCCATTTTCCATATTTGGACCAATAGTTGTGACTAAAATACTTATTTAGTGCAATTAAAATACTCTAAAATATCTATTGAGTGCAATTAAAATACTATAAAAAATGACGCATAAAAATATGCAAAAAGTAATACATTTAACAAATTTAAGGGTCTTAAATGTCGTATGCAACACATTTAATTGTGCTATCACCACCAACCACCCACATTCCATCACCAATAATTGTCAAGCAAGTTCCATAACACACCATTTCAATATTGCTTTACCTACTCCTTTGCACCAAAGTTTATTTTATTCTTACTCAATGTTGGTTCATTATGGAGGATTTGTGGGTTTATTTTGGAGGTGATTCTACTACCAACAAAAACAACCAAAGTTGTTTGCAAACGATGTGTTTACACTTGAGAGTTCTACTTTCCTCGCTTTGGTTACTATGCTAGCTTGGATATTTTCTTACGCTTATTGTAATTTTTATTCAATTTTATGGAATATGTAGACTTATTTAAGTTGCATGATTGGAATATAATGTATGAAATGAGATCCATTATCTCAATATATAAAAATGTTTTAAATGAATTCCATTATCTCAAGGATAAATTGAATTCTAGAATTGCTTTCCTTTATTCTTTGCACCCACTTTGTTTTCGTCCTAGCGCTACTAGTTCACACTAATTTCAATATTTGAATATGTTACATTAACTTGAATCTTACAATTCTCTTTCCACTTTACTTGTTTCGTTTTATATATCATAGTGTAGGGATACTACTATACCGTTGTAATCGTCGATGATTACTGACTATTTTCTTCCATTCTCATATAGGTTATATTTGAGCTTACACATTGCATAAAATTTGAAGTGTGAACAATCCTAACCAAAAATGATATAAGGATCCACATATCATTTCTTTAGGTGATTGCAAAAACTTAGTTTTCTAGAATATTGGGAGCATATTTGAGTTGCATGATTGAAATTAAAATTTTTGAACCGAGGTATATTATCTTAGGGATAAAACTCATAAATATTTTATGCCACCGGAAATTCCAATTCCCACATTCCTCCATTGATAAGTGCAAAGAGACTACCTTAAAAGTCCATTTTAGTATTTTTGTAACTCCTTTACAATGATCTTCTTTTTATTCTCGATATGATTTTGGATCATTCTAAAAGTGTTAATTGTTAATTTGAATTGCATGATCGAAATAAAATTATAGAAACGAGGTTTTTAGTCTTAAGGATGAAAATCATAGACATTTTATTTTCTTGTTATCACCAACTGATGTATTTTTTGTTTCCTAACAATAGCTATGTGTGTTGGCATCTCATCCAAACAATCTGAAGCTCACCCAAAGCATGCGTAGCCGCTGCTAGGTCCCTCCTTTGTTATGCTTAGCATGCATATCAGCCCTTGAATCAAGAGAACATGTCACACCATGACAAATCAACAACACATATAATAAGGAAATTATTCATAGATAATGAATATTAAGATTTGGATACCCATCAAGCCATGTTCAGAAATAGAGATCTTTGCAATCCATACAAAATTGTCCATTATAACCACAATTCATAACAAGACATAGAAGCTTAATACTCTACAATCCATTACATCAATGTGTTGGACCATGTGCACTCTCCTACAGACTCAAGAACACACTTACATCAAGTTCTCTCAAGCTCTGCACTAACTCGGTATAGTTATTCAAACTCTCTATTACAATGAAGCGTCACTATATTTATGGGGTGGGTACTTTCCATTTACTGCTTACATGTTTTCTTTCCTAAAAATAGGCATGTTTTATTAACAACCTACATGTTTTTCTAATTCTACATCACAAAAATTCAAGCTATAAGTAACTTTTTTTAAATCATGCTTTAACTCCTATTTTTAGCCTTCTTCATGTGTTTGTCCTTTTCCTTGCTCTACATGTGCTTTCTTTTCCTTTACTTGGCTGCTAAGTTATCTTGATTTTTCTATATCTGAAATATTCTTGAGCGGCACTCCATCTTCTACTTTTCTATTTTTAGCCTTGTCTAGAAAATTAGCTAAGTCCTTAATCCTCTGTATGCATGCGTGTAACCTTGTGTGTTGACATGTTCCGTCATGGTGTGTACACTTGTTTGCTATTGCTTTCTCTCATTGCGCACATGCCCTTGTGTGCCATTCCAACTCTTGCATGTGTCTAGTACTTAGCCATTTTCTCACACAAACATTAGGTCCCACACTAGGGATATTTTCAGTCCTCGGTAATAATTGTATCTAAAGAATGCTCTCCAATAATTTAAGAATAAAGAATTAGAAGATCAAAGAATGGTGGGGTATATACCCAATGAATCAAATAATATCAACCTTCCTTTTTGCGCGCTCAAATTATTCTGATGTGGATGGAGTAGTTACGGGAACTCTGTATTCGTGATATTCTCTACCTCTTCACATCATATAGCTTCCTTTGTGGTTGCATTTAAAGCCAATCTGGAAATATCGACACTTTCTCAAGGGTCAACTCTTTACCCTTGTCCTTTAGCTCCCTGATTATTCCACCAAGGTCTGATGTCATTCCCTCCAAGGCATCCATTCTTGTGTAAACAACGAGCCAAGTTCTTTGATTCTTATCTCAAAGGTATTTCTCATAGTCTTGAATAAATCTTTGTTCCTGCCACTTCTTTTGTGATTTCCTTATGCCTTACCTTGTGGTATTTCCTAGCTATTTGCGCTTTCTTTAGTTCAGCCTCCTCTTGATTCGTATATTCTTTCAAGATGGGATCCAATTCTTGAAATTATCAAATGTGCACCCTTCTTTCTTCATAGCTTATTTGATTTTGGTGGCCAACACCTCATACTCCACTATCTTCCATGTGACTACTTCCTTATTCTTTTATTTATGTGCAATCAACTCTTCCTCTAACTTCCCTAGTACATAGTTTTCCTCATGCAAAAGCATGCATACCAAATCTTATAAGTAATGCAACTCAGATGGATACTCATCTTGTGATTTATCCACGAAATTGCGGTGCGTAATTGTGATGGCATTTATTATCTGTTCGGCCTTATTATAGGCATACTTTGTATGATTATTTTCCTCTTCCTCTTCGAGTTCTTATATTAGTTGTTGTACATCCCATTCTTTATCCCTCTTTTCCTCTAGAAAAACTCTTTTTGTGGCCCCCATTGTCCATATTATGGCGCACAACTTTGGACACCATCTTGTTCAATGCATTGTTGTCATGTTCATCTTTCGACTATGTGGGGTTGATTGTACTAAGGAATATGCATGGTTCCTTCTTAATTTTACGCTTGGCATACGCCTCGTTATTGATATCATACTCCACAAAAGAATTTATTTTTATGCATATTTGCTCCCCGTGTTCAATTATCTCCCATCCATAGAGTTCCTTTCTTGGTACTATACTTTGGAAACTAGTTTGTAACACCTTTTTTTGGTCATTAATGTAGCTCATCTTCGGTGGTCACAAGATCTCCTCCTCCTTCTTCTTGCTTTCCCTACTATGTTTACCCTTAGGCATGCTTTCCTAGTCTCCATCTGCGTGATGCTCCCATCTCCACCTGCAACGTTTTAGCCTTCTCAAGTAATCTTCTCCTCATCATTTAACTACTCTTCTTCCTCATCTCCTTGGGGTGCTTCATGATGTGTGTTGTGCATTTCCTCATCATAGTGCACATTCTCATCCTTTTCCTTTCCTCGTCGTGGGTTGGTTCTTTATTGAGCGCGACCTCTTTTACAAACTTTTCTTCATCACTATCTACAATGGTAACCAATAATTGCCTTCTCTTTCTTGGAGGGATTTATTCTCTATGCTTGGTTTTGTTAGAGTGACTCTAGGTGATATCCTATACACCTTTGAGGTTCCCGTGCCTTGTGTCTACGCTCTGCGCCCCCTTTGCAGTTTTCTTCTATGGGTGTGGTCGAATGCAATGTCCTCTTCTTTTTCCTCCTCCTCTTTTCATTTTAGTCTTCTTCTTCCCGTTGGGAGGGTTTCCTCATGCATTCTTTTTGTAACCAATTTTTTTTTCCCTTATGTCATTTTGGGAGGTGAAGGTCTGTTCCATCAATGTATTTCCCAATTTTCACTCTGGATTTCAGACATATGTAAACTCTTTTTGCTTCCTTTCCCACCGCAAGATTTATAGGAGTAATATCCATATTCTTTGACTCCATTACCTCTATATAGGATGACTTGGAGGGGTATATAAATGTGGTGCTCAAATTGTGGCGGTCAAAATCTACCTTGTAAACATAAAACACTAACTTTCATGCATCCTTGATCATGTTCATCAATTCCTAGAAGTACTTGGAAGTGAAGTTGAAGGGAAATTTACAACATGGGCCATTTTCCCCATTGCTTAGGTAAAACCTTCCTAGGATCAAAGTGTTGATGCACTACAAATTTCTCAATACCATCTAATTATGAGGAAATTCCTAGGTATATTCCATTCATTTTCAAATGCCTAGTTCATTTGTATGTACCACGTGTCCACCCAAAGTTTATATGAGTTGTTGATTGCTTCGTCACATGTATACTCAATGAACCTTTGCATCGGAATTTTTATATATCGGGTATATCCACACTTTATCCTTGGGTCTATCTGGCTCCCCTACTTCCTAAAACACTACAAAAATTAGTATGGCACCCCAAGGTATCTTCTCAACTTTTCTCACTTGGATGCACGCCTCTAATATTCCCTTAACAATAAATGCGGTAATATTATACATGGTCTTCTTTCCATCTTGATTGCTTATGTGAACCCATTTCTTATTCATTTGGGACCATATCTCTACGATGTGCCTAATTTACAACTCAACGGGTGTCTTTTCTGCAACTCTAGTGCCTCTAGTGCCTGGTCGTTGATGGTTGTAACGTCCACCGTGCAATTCCCATGTTGATAGTTGAATTTCTTAGTTATAGCTTTTACTTGCCTCATCATCACCTAGATCTTGATCAATCTTGATGCTTGAGCTATGCGGGTTAGTTACCCTTTTGATTAGTTGTGCACTAATGGGAATTCTTCTTCGAGTAAAGTAGAAGAAGTCCTCATGGACGTGTGACATAAGTCATTGGTATAGTCGTTCATTTTCCAAAGAAGGGAAATTCATACAAAGTGTGAGAACTACCGTGCTCTCCAAGTCCTTCTTTACTATGTCATCATACACCGGTTTCCCTGCTTCTATCCTTTAATCCATCTTTCTCATCATATCCTTGTTAATTTATGCTTCATGGGCCTCTAAGTGATGGTTATAGTTGTTAATCTTGCACTTGGTCAAGTGTAACTCCCATGACAACCCTACCAAAGCACCTCTGGGGGTAATCCATCTTTGAGATCCATTCTTCTTGCAAATCCTCCACTTTGGGATTATTATTTTTTCCATTATCCTTTCCCATTGGTGATATGGTGGGTGCTTTCTTAGGTGTCATTGTTAACTTCACAGTTTCTTTAGACTTAAAACTTAAAAGATACGAAATAACATTCCCTAGTGCCTGATAAAACTTACTCAATATTTATGCTACACTCATCATGCGTTCAACTCTTTCAAGCCCTTTCTCTACTTTGCCTTGTTCTCTAGTTTGTGACACGTAACCTTGTGACCTATTTATGTAAATTGGATTTACGTGAATCTATTTTTCTCCAAACTGTAGTTATGTAAATATAAACCCTCGAACCTAAATCTCTATGTAGTTCCAACCTCCAAACCTTCTTTCCATGATCTTACTTCCACTGAAGGAGCTCCCAAATCATACCATGTGTATCTTTCTCTCGGTTGATCTCATATCTTCTTTTGCATAAGTTCGTAATTCACACTTAGTCGCTCTTCAGTCGCTCAAATTCTTCAATATGCAATGTAAGAATGAAATCCTCCCGTGATCCTTTTATATTTTTCCAAAATTTTATTGTATTAATTGTTCCTCGCCTACCACCACTTGAAGCATTAAATGTGCTTTTTAACTTTTTTTTTTTTTTTCCTTCTTTCTTCCATGCATGACAGTCATAACCTTTTGGTCCACCACTACTTTCCAAACTACGGTCATCCTTGACGCACTTCCCTATTCCATAAACCATCTTCCTATGTGCCACACACCAAGTAGTCTATCCAGATGTTTCCTTCCTTTTGTTACATTTTGCAGCCTATACATGGTCTTCATTGAATGAGAAAATCCTTTCGATCACCATCATTCTGAGCACGTATAACACTTTACTTTCATGCATTCCTAATTCATATCCATCACACACCATTATTTTTGTATTGTCATGCACACCCATGCTACATGACTCTAATCGACATGCCAACACCATATAGTATCTTTTTGCTTACTCACAAATGTTTCACCCCACACTAAAGGTATGCGTTGTCCTTTGCACATTAACTCAATAATTAGTAATCATCTCCTTGTGCACGAACATACTTATTTAAAATAAGAAAAAAAATAAAAGGTAAATCTAATCTAAGTGACAATACTACATTATTACAAACACAAAGGAATCTTATTTATAGTAGGGCTTCAACCTACTCCCATTTAAGTAACTAGGAAATATGGTGCCATCTAGTGCACGTAATTGATATGCACTTTGAGTCTAGTATCTTGGTCACTACAAAGGGTCCCAACCAATGGAATTTCAACTTCCTAGATGACACACAAACTTGGAGTCATATAAAAGTACCATCTTTCCAACTGCAAAAGACTTTATCTTAATGTGCCTTTCATGTCAATCCTTCTATTGTGCCTTTTTGTCTTCTCGAATCCAATGTGCAATGGTGTGCAACTCATATAATTGTATCAACTTGTCAATGTGTTCATCAACTTCTTGTTCATCATCTAATCCTCTTTCATACGCAATACATAAGGATACTAACATAAATTTCACTAATAGTATAGTCTCGTGCAAACATCAATCGAAAGGGTGTGACTTTGTTCAGACCATTTATAAGTTATCATGTATGCCCAAAGAATGGTTGATACCATTTATCCCAAGATCCTTTCTTCTAACATCAAATATCTTCATTAGGGTTTGTCTCAAGATCTTGTTGAAATCTTGTGATCTTATCCTAACTATTTTAGGTTGTGCCTTTGAACCAAGGTAAGAGAACCTATTTTGTAACCTCTGTTATTGAAGAATGTTGGTAAATCCTTCTTTTGCACAAATTTTATAGAAAGACCTTGGGAAAATATGATCAACACACCAAATCGACTCTCACGAGTTGTCACTTCCAGATTATGGAGATATTTTCAATCTGAGCAAAAGGTTACTAAAGACATTAAGAAATCTGATTGTTTCTACATATTTTTGCAAGTAGATTTTGTTCCTTTGTTGATACACATAGGAAAACAGGGGTAGTTCAAGGTGGATCAATGGTTTTTAAATGATTTTGGTGGGAGATGAAGCAGGATAAAGTTGATTATACTAGATCTTTGGAGGGACTTCACAATAATGAACAACTTCACAACAAAAAGCTTCAGAATAGTCAAGACATTTCCTTCAACCAAAAGGTGTGCTTCAATGGAGGCCCAGATCAACACATTTTCACATAATCTTTGAGACTCCAACACGAAGGCTCAAATTGGAAGACTCAATTAAACACTAAAGTTTTTGATTAATCATGCCTAAGGTACACCCAAAGACTTACAGACAATCTTTATCAACAAATGATAGTGAATTGATTTTAAATTTGTTTATCTCATCCAAGATGAAGGCTCTTCTTGAAATGAAATTGCAAATACCATTAGACTATCACAGGGATGAGATCCTGTGTGATTTCACAAAAAATTCAATGTAAGATTGCAATAGGAATGAAAGAAACTATTTGCAGACATTCTAAAAATAAAGCAGACACAAAATTGCTAGAGATTAGACACAAATTAATTCCAAAATTGCTTAGATTCATCAGCAGGGGAAAGCTTCCAAAGAAATCTCAGTGCTTGTCAATGGCTATACATCTACAACCAACTTGACATGATAGAAAATCTAACACAGAAGAAAATAACAGGTAATCTCGGCTTTGGTCTCTCGGGAAGATGACTTTCTCAAAAAAATTTTTTCTCAAGAATTCAAACTCTGACCATTTGCAAGAGTATTCTCATTGCATTTATACATTTTTTCCCACTCAATTTTCCCCCAAAAGAAGAATATATTCGAGGGACCTTTTCTTGTTACCAATTTGTTTTAGACAATGATGTTTAACAAATTCAGATCCAAAATCTACCAGGTGGACCAATTGTGAATGATCACATTTCTTGGGCCCTCGACTAATGACTAGGATGCCATGCCACAACTTTTTGGAGTCCTTTAATCATTCTGATTCTTTCATGTGAGAAATCCCCTTTTTAATCATTTTTCAGAGCCTCTACATAGCTAGACTTGATAGGTCATCCCTTTTTGCTCTCGAGGCAACGCCTTTTTCACCTTTTGCACCTACACTTTCATCATTTCATCCTTTCCCTCCTTTTCCTCTAAAATTTTACTCTGCAACTTCTAGATCTAGCATTTTGCATTTTTACATGAGCTTGAGAAAAATCCACTTCAAAAGTACTTCATATTTACAAATTGAGCTCCCAAATTGATTCAATTGAACTTTGCAGACCAAAATGACACAAATTTGCCAAAAATTGATGAAGAATGATGCAAAAAATGCATCTCCAAACATCTTGGAGCTTCAATGGTGGAAAAATCAAATGAAATGCACAACTACCATTGATCTTTGCCTTTCAAATTTTAATCTGAGCCCTCCACATGGAAAAATGTGATTGGAAATGGGCATGGGAGCACTTTTTGACATTTTATAACTTTTGGAAAAAAGTAAAATTTTGACATTTTCTCCACCCCTCCGCCCTTAGAAAATGGGCTTGACACGTGTCCCAATGTGGGTCCCAGAGGAACCATGGCTCGATTATACTATTTTACCTCATTTTTGGAAAAAGGAAAATTTTCCAAATTTTTCCCCAGCTCCGCCCTTCCACCTTTAGCTTCTGATGTGGGTTCCATGACACTGCGCTTCATTTTTTTCACTTTATACTTATTTTCCAAAAAGGAAAAAAGTTCCACATTTTCCCCATGGGCCCACACCTCCATTTTTTGACTATTCAACATGGCATTACTTTCTTGTCGGGGCCACACTTCACTTACAATTTTATCCCTTTTTACAAAAGGCAAAAAACCTTAAATAACCTCGAAGCTCCATTTCTCCATTTCCCCACTTTCACACGTGTCTCAATGGTGCATTTTGAGATGGTCCCAAAAAGTAGAGACCCCAAACAAGTGTGGGCTCAACACATGTCTCATCTCGGCAGAGTTTTATTAAAAATTTGAAGGTTCAGCGGAAGGTGCCATGTGTCTAAGGTCCGAGATAGTCTCCTTTGGCCATTGAAAAGTCCAAGCAAAAAGGTAGAGTGAGCGGAAGCCTCCAAGTGTCCTCCTGGCACTTCTTCAAAATAAAACTTAGGGGCTAGTCCCCAAACATGCATGGTCCCTCCACATGTGTCCCAGGCCCTTTAGGAAGTTTCTTGAAAATTCTAAGTGAAGGGAAGCCCAGGGAAACCTCCACATGTCTTTATGGCGCAACTTCAAGATGGTGCCCAAGAGGAGACCCTTGAATGAGCGTGGGCTCACCATGTGTCCTAGGCTTCAAAAAATTTCTTTGAAAAGTTTAAGTACAAAGCGGAGCCGAGCGGAAACCTCCACTGTCCCCCCTATCACAATTGTTAAGGTGGGACCCTGAGGTGGATCCTCAAATGAGTGCACCCACCACGTGTCCATGGCCACCAAAAACTATACCAGCTACATGAAAAATTTGTCTAAGTCTAGGAAAAGTAGTGGAATCCTCCATGTGTCCCCCTGGCGTAACTCCAAGGCCAAACCAAAAGGTGAATTTTCAAATGAGTGTCGTTCCTCCACGTGGAAAAGTTTTGGGTTGAAGTGAGCCATAGAGTTTTTAGAGTGCCCCAGAGCATCCAACCAAAAGGGCCATGTTTCCACTGATGCAGAGATGTAAATTTGATGGGAAAAAACACCCATCAAACCATAAAAATGCAAGAAAACCACCATTTGAGCCCGAGATGAATTTTTCTTCAAGGATAGAGAATTTGGAGATGTTATAAGTTTCAAACATGATCCTCTGAGCTACATCCAATCTTGTTTCCTTAGGTATTTGGGACAAAAATGACAGGGACAACAATATGTGACTTGGAAAATGGAAGGAAAGGAACAACCCAAGTTTTACACCCAATTTACAAACTCCTTCAGATGGATAGAGAAAAAAAAAAATTATTGGACCTTTAAGTGATCCTCGACCAAGGAAGGGACTGATCATGGAAACCAAATGGAGGATAGAGTCTTTCAAGCACCAACACAGGGAGATAAAAACATGATAGAGGCCAAAATAAGGAATTTCAATGAAAATGGGTGAGACTAATTTGAGCACCAACATCGGCTCTGACTCGGGGATGGGCACTCCTGTGAGTGCCACAAGAACAAATAGTAGACCAAGTGCCAAAAATAGACCATTGGGCAATGGAGTCAAAGAATAAGCTTGCAGAGCAGAAAAACCACAACCATCCTCCAAAAAAATGAACCAGAAACCAACAAAACCAGGTCACCAAGGACCAAAACAAACAAAAACACAAAAGTAGATGAGAACAAAGAACTATACACTATACAAATGGAGTATACCTTGATTATGAGAAATCAATCAAGGAAATGCTTCAAATGCCTGCCATTAATAGAAATTCAAGTAGTTCCCCATCTAGGTCTTTTAGGAAGAAGGTATTTTCACCAATTCGAATATCAATTGAATAAGGGCCCATCCACAATGCATCAAATTTACCATGCTTTCCCTTATCTTCATGCCTATTATCCCATAAAAGCACAAGATCCCCAATGCTTGAAAGCTCTGGGTGTCACCTTTTTGTCAAATAGCTTCTTCAACTTTTCTCTAAACTTCACATGTCATTGATGGGATGCCCTTCTCTCTTCATCCAACTCAATAATCTGATTGATTCGAGCATCATATGGACTAACTTCTTGGTCTTCAATCTATTGTTGAACAAACTGAAATGAAGACAATTGCAAATGGAGGGCAGCAAAGCTTGAGTTCCATATACCAATTCAAATGGGATTTTACCAATAGCTCTTTTGATAGTGATTCTGTCATCCCAAAAAAAAACTTCAGTTGCTCACCCCACTTCCTTTTGTTCAGCTCCAAGGTTCTTCTAATGATCTTCAACAAGTTTTTATTACTAGACTCAGCTTGTCCATTTCCTTGGGGATTGTAGTTAGAAGCATATGTCAAATTGATCCCATACTCTTTGCACATTGCCACCAAAGGTTTGGCTCTAAAACTCATGGCATTATCAACAACAATTTTAGCTAGCACTCCAAATCTGCATATGATTTGATTCAGCATGAAGTCCATGATACTTGGTGTGTTTCCTTCTTGGTGGGGATTGCTTCCACCCACTTAGTGAAATAATCAATGGCTACAAGAATCCATTTATGACCAGCACTTGGAAGGATCAAAAATTTCCCCTATGAAATCCATTCCCCATTGTCTGAATGGGGCTTCAACTGACACAGGCTACAAAGGAAGGGAGCTTGAAGCTTTCATTCTTCTAGAAAAATGCTAGCAACTTTCACATTTCCTCACCAATAGAGTTGTATCCTTGAAGAGAGTTGGCCACCAATAACCAGCCCTCAAGATTTTATGTGTTGTAACTCTTCCAACAAAATGTCCCCCATAGACCCCTCCATGGAGATCAACAATTATTTTGGGGCCTCATTTTCAGTAATGCATCTCAAGAGCACTCCCTCGGGGTTCTTCCAAGCTAACCCAAAATCAGTAATGACATACTTTTGAGAGGCTAACTTAAGAGCTCTTTTCTGATTTTTACTCAGATTTTCAGGGCAGCATAGATGTCTGAGATAAAATATTATATCTTTGTACCATTCAGAACTTACCAACTTTTCAAGGACATCCACCCTTTCTCCTTCTACTTCATTTACCTCAATAGTTTGCAGGTTTCTCTCAGCCATAAGCTTAGCTAGGCCCAAACCTCTTACCAATTTCATGGTTTGGATATCCATGTCATACTCCTACAACTTGTTCACCCATCTACATCTTTTTCTTGAGACCTCCATCTCTGATAAGATGTCTTTCACCATGGTGTGGGGAACATAAGCAACAACTTTAGAACTCAAGATGTAGGGTCTAAAAACCTTTGTTTCTTTCACCAAGGAAAATGCTTGCTTCTCCATGATGGTGTATTTCAACTCAGCTCCCTGCAATGCCTTACTTGAAAAAGGCAATTGGTCTCTCAGCCCCTTCATCATCCTTCTTGTAAAAAACAGATGCAATGGTGTTTTTTGAAGAAAAGAAAACACTTGAAAAGGCTTCTTGTAATTTGGGGCTGCCAAAATAGGGCATGCTTTAGTGCTTCTTTGATCCCATCAAAATCTTGAATGGCTGCTTCTTCCCACTTGATAATCTGGTCTTTCTTCAACATGCAAGTGATGGGGAGAGTCAACTCAACAAAGTTAGACACAAATCTTCTAATGAAATTGATTTTCCCAAAGAAGGATTGGATTCCCTTCTTGGTTCTTGGAATTGGAACCTTGTTGATAGCCTCTACCCTTTTGGGATCAATCATGACACCATCCTTTGATACAATGTGACCAAGAAACTTGGCCTTTTGCACTCCAAAATGGCACTTCTTTGGATTCAAAGAGATACCAAATTCTCTACATCTAATCAACATCTTTTCCAAGTGCTTTGCAAGTGATCATTTCTCTTCCTGGAAAACACAGTTACATCATCTTGATAAACAACAATGAAATCATTAATGTAACCAGCAAAAGCCACATCCATTTCCCTTTGAAATGTTTCTCCAGCATTCATTAGACCAAAAGGCATTCTAACATAGACATATGTTCCCCAAGGAGTGGTAAAGAGTCTTAATTCTTTCTGATTCCTTTACAACAACTTGATTATAGCCAGAGAAACCATCCAATGTAGAAAGAAACTCAGATCCAGTCACTAACTACAACATATTTTCCATGTTTGGCAGAGGATAATTATCTTTCATTGATGCTCTGTTCAGATTTCTAAAATCCATGCATAGCCTGATATCACCATTCTTTTTCTAACTGGCACTAAGTTTGCAACCCAAGAAGAATACCTTGTTGGCTGAATAATCCCTCCATCCCTTAGCTTCTTCAATTCTTCTTGCATCTTCATGGAGAGGAGTGGATTAATCGGCCTCTACTTTTGTCTAAATGGTTTTGCATTTGTTTGAGAGGAATTTCATGCTGAAACAAATCCTCTCTGTATGCTTTCAGCTCAGAATAAGACCAAGCCAAATAGTCCTGATATTTCTTCAACAATTGGACATAGGACTATTTTTCTTCCTTGCTCAGATTGCTTCCCAACCAGATCTTCCTTGGTTTCTCCTTTGTGCCAAGGTCATGCTCTTCAACATCCCTTGAGGCTGCTATATGTCTATTAATAATGCAATCAACATTATCAAAGTTTGATTCAAGAGCAACCAACCCTCTAGGAATGGTATTAGTTTTCAATTGGATGATGTCTTTGCCAAAAAAAAGTTTCTTTTCCTTCTGCTGCACACACCATTGGCTCCCAATCAATACACTGATCAAAAAACTCCCCTTTGTTCTCAAAACCATTTCACCTGGCATCATCATCAAATACTTGCCAATTTTTTACGTTGTCAGGGACAGATGGCCTTGTTAGTACTTCAACATTATATTCACAATTGGGGACATTGAACAAACATCAAACCAAGATCCCAAGACTACAAGCTGGTCTACAACAACATTGAACTTTCTATCATGATGCACAATATTAAATGAGTCAAACATTTCAATCAAATCCCAAACTGCATGCTTGTATTGTTTCATTCTCTAATTTTTAGTAGCATACAATTTTCTAATTTGTTTGACAATCAGTTTTGAGTCTCCTTTGACAATGATATCTTTAATATAATACTTCCAAGCAATTCTCAAACCTAATAACAATGCTTCATACTCAACAATGTTATTAGTGCATTCAAAGTTAAGTTTGAAAGAAAATACAAACTCTTCTTGGCTTGGGGAGATCAAAACAATGCCAACACCATTTCCAAACTTGGAACAAGCTCCATCAAATAACAAGGTCCAAGGTAAACCAACTTGTTCAAGACATTTTCACATTGATCAATCTTGTGCTCCTTCATCAACAAACCCCACAAAGTTATCTGCATCCACATCAGCATATAACACTTCATAAGAAGCATTATTTGGATCTTCAATGAGGTGCAACATTTTCTTCTCTCCATACAACTTTACAAGGCTGCCTTCAATTGGAATGGTGGAAAAATACATATCCATCTGAACACTTCCACCAACACTTGCAGCCCACTTTCTTGATAACAACATGCCCCATTTGGCAGGGCAATCAACAATGACAACATCAAGTTTCAGTTCTTACCTGGATAAGCTACAAGTTGTACCACCAAACCTTTCACACATCCAACAATGGGAACCTCTCTAGAGTCCATGGTAGTGCATCTTCCATATGTTATTGTCACTTTGATATCCATCTCATTCATGACCTCAAGAGGCATGACATTGCATGATGCTCTAGAATCAAACATACAATTGTGCAAGCATCTGTCCTTAATGATCAAAGTTGTAAAAAATGGATCAACATTTAATTGGGATTCAACCAAAGATGTCCCCAAGTAAACCTCAAGTGCTTCTCCAAGCTCTTCCAATGTTGGTGGTGTTTCAAGGTCTGCAATGGTTGGAGGAGGAGTTTCTACAATGTTTACATTTCTTCCTAGGGTACTCTTTTCTTCTTTCAATCCCAAGTACTCAAATGCTCTCTTCTTGTGCTCAAGAATCCTAAGAACTCAACAATTGGAACACTAACTTTGATTTGACTCAAAACTTGGGCAATGTCATATGGAACATTCTTTGGCAAGGCAAGCATTGGAAGGGAGATTAGCAAACTCATCAGATGGCATGGGATTCTTGATAGTTTGGGCATGAGGAGAAGTATGAATCTTGTTTGGGACAACAAGGCCTTTGGAAGGTGTATCTTTCTTAGGAGCCTCTTTAGGAATACTAGTAAGCAATGGAGTTTTAGGTTTGGCTTGAGGCCCTGCTCCTTTGACAACTCTACTCCTAGTATTATAATCCTTTTCTTGAGCAACAACAACATTCATCAATAATTGCCTATCTTCCTCCGAAGGGATTCCTCCATCATACTTCTTTATCATTAAAGCTCTTAAATACTCAAAGTCATTATTAGGTATTTCAAAATCTTGCACTACATCTACTTCAAAAGTATGAGAAGGAGGAAGAAGTGGTACCCAGTGAATGCAATCCCAAAAATTTGCAGCAGTTTGAGCACTTATCACTTCGGTTGAAGTTGCTCCTTGTTGTGAGCTTGAAGAGAAACCCATCATGCAAACATCATCATCAGTACCATCATCATTATCAGCTTCTTCTTCTTGCTGATTTACTTCACATGGAGGATGGGGTAGAAAGCATCTATCACACCAATCAATCTCATTGGCTTCATCAACAACAACAACCTAGGGTAAGTCAGAGGATCAGGCACCATTCTACTTTCACGTGCTTGGGGATGTCTATTTGCAGATCCCATGGGTCCTTTACCTCTGTCATCATCGACCTCTGATCACCCCTAGGATGATTTCCAAATCTGTCATGATTTTGTGCCTTTTTTTGACCTTGTGAACTCTGCCCAATTCCTTTCTCTTCTGGGCTAGTTTGTAAGATATTTCTTTGACAACCCCTTGCCAAAGTTTTAACAACCTCCTCAAGATCCACACTCTTTCTTGCTTGAGGTTTTTCTGGGTTTATCAGTTTAACACCCTCCCTCTTAGGAGGTTTTCCAATGGCCTTAATGTTGTTCTCAATTTGCAGAGCCATAGTAAAGGCCTACCTCAAAGTGCCAGGGTTTTTATCCCTCAAATAGTATGCAACCTTCTTGTCAAATGCATCAACATACTTTATAAGACAAGATTCATCACATGGCCTCAAATTCACAGGAAATATTCTCAATGTCTTATTGAATCTTGTATTAAAATCATGCACTGATTCATTAGGATTCTTTTTAATATTCTCAAATTCTGACAAAAGAAACCTAGGGTCTGTTTTATCACCATACTGCATTCTAAAGGCATTCTTCATCTCTCCAGGAGTCAATGGAATTATCTAGCAAGAGATTTATACCAGTCCCTTGCATCCTCTTCTAGAGTATGAATAAATAATTTAATGTATACATCTTCAAACTCTATTTCAAAATCCTCCATCATATTGATAAAGAGTTTCAAGTGTTGATCACCAGTTATTGCATTATTTCCTTGAAACTTAGGCAATCTATTTCTTACATCATGTGGCACAACATTTGGATAGCTAACCATACCTCTAAAAATGATGGGACCAAAAGTATTAACAAAAAATGGAGGTCTAGGTGGAGGCTGAGCCATATTATTTTGAGGAGGTGATCTTACAGGAGAAACAAAATGATGAGGAGTGAGGGGTCTGTGTGGTACAGGGATACAATTTTCAAAATGATTACCCTCTAAAGGCTTTGTCTCTTGGAAAACTCTATTAGATTTTGAAAATACAGGGGTAGATCGAGAAGCAAATGTTTCAAATACAGATGATGGACCCTCTCCAGATGGAGAATTTAATTCAACAAAGAGACTACCTGATTCAAAAGCACTTGAGGAAGTACTACAATCTTCAATCATAGGCTGATCAGTTTCACCAATGGAGATCTCTTTTCTTGATGCTTGATCTCCAACAGCCTTCCAAATTCTTCTTCCTTCTAAATTAGACTTTCCCAACTCTTGAAACAACCTTCTACTAGGGTCCTTGGCGAAGAAAGATCTTCTTCCTTCCATCTTTGCAGATATTAATGACAAATCTCACTTGATATATGTTAAGACACTGGTATTTATAAAGAATTTAAAAACACAGGAGTCACCACTAAGGATTTTCACCTTAGTTTTGCAAAATGCACTATGAAAGATCTATCAAATGTCTATCAATACTAAAAATCATGCAAAACTTACAAGATCTAGTCTTCTTTTACCCAAATTTATCAATGATGAAAAAAGTCAAATCTTAGTGCAATAACTTATATAAGCTAGAAAATATAACTTAAAATTAACTTTGAATCTCACAAATCTACATATAGAATGACTTCTTAACAATGTATTTACACACAACATTTGTAAGAAACATTACCAGGGTTTGATATGTATCAAATATTTCAAATATTTTCAACAAGATCCTACAAATATGTAAAAATCATTACCAAATGGATATAACTGGAAAATAAATACAACAAATTTGTTCAAATAATTCAAATCGAGTCCCTGAAATGAGCATGGTGCCAAAAGCATGTTGGTACCCAATTTAATCTCCTTCAAAGGCCAAGAAACAACATCATGGATTTGACAAGACACTTAGAGGAATAGATGATTATGTATGTCATTTTGTAGCGGGGAAGCAATCTATCTGACTTTTTAGCACTCAAGCTTTGAAGAAGTGGGTAGCACCTTAAAAGGATGTGATCTTATCCTAACTATTTTAGGTTGTGCCTTTCAACCAAGGTAAGAGAACCTATTTTGTAACCTCTTGTTATTGAAGAATGCTGGTAAATCCTTCTTTTGCACAAATTTTATAGAGAAGACCTTGGGAAAATATGATCAACACACCAAATCTAACTCTCACGAGTTGTCACTTCTAGATTATGGAGATATTTTCAATACAAGGCAAAGGTTACTAAAGACATTAAGAAATCCTTGATTGTTCTACATATTTTTGCAAGTAGATTTTGTTCCTTTGTTGATACACAAGGAAAACAGGGGTAGTTCAGGGTGGATCAATGGTTTTTAAATGATTTTGGTGGGAGATGAAGTAGGATAAAGTTGATTATACCGGATCTTTGGAGGGACTTCACAATAATGAACAACTTCACAACATAAAGCTTCAAAATAGTCAAGACGTTCCTTCAACCAGAAGGTGTGCTTCAATGGAGGCCCAGATCAGCACATTTTCACATAATCTTTGAGACTCCAACATGAAGGCTCAAATTGGAAGACTCAATTAAACACTAAAGTTTTGATTAATCACGCCTAAGGTACACCTGAAGACTTACGAGACAATCTTTATCAACAAATGACAGTGAATTGATTTTAAATTTGTTTATCTCATCCAAGATGAAGGATCTTCTTGAAATGAAATTACAAATACCATTAAATTGTCACAGGGATGAGATCCTGTGTGATTTCACAAAAATTTCAATGTAAGATTGCAATAGGAATGAAAGAAACTATTTGCAGACATTTTGAAAATAAAGAAGACACAAAATTGCTAGATTAGACACAAATTAATTCCAAAATTGCTTAGATTCATCAATAGGGGAAAGCTTCCAGAGAAATCTCAGTGCTTGTCAATGGCTATACATCTATAACCAACTTGACATGACATAAAAATCTAACACAAAAGAAAATAACAGGTAATCTCAACTTTGGTCTCTCGGGAAGATGGATTTCTCAAATTTTCTCTCAAGAATTCAAACTCTGACCATTTGCAAGAGTATTCTCATTGCATTTATACATTTTTTCCCACTCAATTTTCCCCAAAAGAGAAGAATATTTGAGGGACCTTTGCTTGTTACCAATTTGTTTTAGATAACAGACATTTAACAAATTCAGATCCAAAATCTTCCAGGTGGACCAATTGTGAATTGATCACGTTTCTTGGGCCCTCGACTAATGACTAGGATGCCATGCCACAACTTTTCAGGAGTCCCTTTAATCATTTTGATTCTATCATGTGAGAAATCCCCTTTTTAATCATTTTTGAGCCTCTGCATAGCTGGACTTGACAGGTCATCCCTTTTTTCTCTCGAGGCAACACCTTTTTCACCTTTTGCACTGCACTTTCATCATTTCATCCTTTTCCCCTCCTTTTCCTCTAAAATTTTACTCTGCAACTTTCTAGATCTAGAATTTTGCATTTTTACATGAGCCCAAGAAAAAATCCACTTCAAAAGTACTTCATATTTACAAATTGAGCTCCCAAATTGATTTAATTGAACTTTGCAGACCAAAACACACAAATTTGCCAAAAATTGATGAAGAATGATGCAAAAATGCATCTCCAAACATCTGGAGCTTCAATGGAGGCAAAAATCAAATGAAATGCACAACTATCATTGATCTTGCCTTTCAACTTTTAATCCAGCCCTCCACATGGAAAAATGTGATTAAAACGGGCACAGGAGCACTTTTTGACATTTTATAACTTTTGGAAAAAGTAAAATTTTGACATTTTTCCATTTTACAAAAGGCAAAAACCTTAAATAACCCATCGAAGCTCCACTTTTCCCATTTCCAAAAACCTTAAATAACCTCGAAGCTCCACTTCTCCATTTCCTGCCCGCCACGTGTCTCAATGTCTCATTTTGAGATGGTCTCAAAAAGTAGAGACCCCAAACAAGCATTGCCTTAACACGTGTCTCGGTTCAGCAGAGTCATTAAAAATTTGAAGGTTCAAGCAGAAGGTGCCATGTGTCTAAGGTCTCGAGACAGCTCCTTCTTGTTAAAAAGTCCAAGAAAAAAGGAAAAGTGAGCGGAAGCCTCCAAGTGTCCTTATAGCGCTTCTTCAAAATAAAACTCGTGGGTCGGTCCTATTATCCCGTAAAATCGACAAGGGAAATTTTATAGATAACCATACCAAAATTTGGTTTCGGCCCCTAGGGAAGTTTGACAACGTCTGAAATCGGCCTCAAAGCCCCTTCCAGAAAGTCAAGTTGTTTCCAAACTTAGCAGAAAAACCCTTCTCCCTCAGCGTAGAAAATTTTGTGTCAACACTGAGAAAATGCTGCCACTTTTGCCTTTGGCACAATCTATGAGATGTTAACACTCCAAATGTTACGCCACCTAAAAGTGCGCCTTGACGCATCCGCAAACATGTTGACACTTCCTTAAGTGCGCCCTAGGTGCTATAAAAGTGATGTCGACACCTTCAAACTCACGCCAAGGACAATCTCCTCCATGTCGACATCCCACCAACCGCACCAAAGGTAGTTGGTGGCACAATAAATGTGCATTTTATATATATAGATGCCCTCAACTTGTCATTTTCACAAATTAAAAATAAAGAAAAGTATTTCCTCTGTGCCTATCACCTTTCCTATCAGCCCCACGTGTTGCCTTTTGTGTTTGTGGATCCCACATCTGTCCTTCATCGTTATATATACCCTGGTAAGTGGCTTCTCCATCCTTGCTATTGTTTTTGTGGTTTTTGTGTTAGGTGATTAGGTGTTATGTGTTAAAAAGAATTAAATCTAAAAAAGATAACACATTCCCAAACCTAACTTCCAACTCTGCGAATATGGAAGGCCCCGCCTCAGAAAGAGCTCCAACCCATTTTTCCTCTACTCCCTACCTTGCTATTAGGATTTCCCTCCTTGCCATCAAAATCCAAGCCAAAAGAGAGAAAATCAAGAAATCCTTGAAATTGGCCAAAAAGTCCTATTTTCCTTGGTGCACTATTTCTTCATGCTACACTAAACACAGTCGTGCCAAAGTGCATCTTCAAGCCTATGTTGCATGAACCATTTATGCGCAGTGGAAACGCACATAGAAAATTCTCAAAAGGCACAGGCGCTGGCGCCAATATAGTAATGAACAACATTATATGTTGTGTAAACCAAACCCGTGCCACGTAAGCTAAACCCTTGGTGCACCTAACCTTTATGCAACATCTCCTGCCAATGCACATAGGCGTCTTTAAAAGATCATGCAATAACTTCCACATCTACGCCTTGGTGCACCCTGAATGCATGTGACACCAAGCAAATCTACACCCCCAAACCACTTTCCTAAGGCATCAAGAACTCCTTAACATCAACATCTCGCATGTTGTATGTTGTAAATCTGCACCCCGTGCCCTTTTGGTGCTGCCCTCTCCCATGCAACACTTCTTAAAAGTGTACCTTGCTAATTCAAGCCTCTACAGCCTGCAGTGAAGCTATGCCTTGCGCCCAAAGGCTTATAAATTGATCATTTTTCATATTGCAAGTTTTAAACTATGAATAACATGATGGTTGACATGGCTCTCCTGTGTTGGACCTCTCTCATTCTTCTTACAGAGCAATAATAGCAATCCTCGAGTGCACTTATGTCTTCATCGAGTAAGAATCCAACCAAGTCTAAAGGTACAAACTATGTTGACAGAGCCGGAAATGAAATACAAATATCAGAGAGTTAGGATGCATGACTCACTTGTAGAATGTAGTCTCGACATCAGAGACTCAGAGCTTGGGCACATAGATATGGACGATTTTTGAGCCAAAACCAAACAAGTTTCCAGTTGCCCATGGATGGAAAAATTGGTAGGCAAAGTGGGCTACACTTTGCAACAGGACTCCCAATAGGTGCAATAAACAATGAGTTCATCATGTTGGTGGCCCATTGTTACAATAAAGACACAAGATGTTTCAAAGATAAGGAGGGCAAGGTGATCATTAACCTCATGGCCCGACACTTCGAAATCATGTTGGGAATTCCCCACCATAGGCAAGAGATGTGGTAGTAAGTCATGAAGACTACTTAAAGACTTGGGTGACAATGAGGACAAGTGTATGCAGATGATGAACAAGGTTTACTCCGAAGAACAAAAAGGTGGTGAGCAGATGGCCTTAGACCATCCACTACGGTGACTTCTCGTAAGAGCTAAGTGATACCATCACTTTCCTCATTAGAGTATTCAAGCTTCCTAATGTGCACTACTTTCACAAATGGATGCTCAGTACTTAGAGACCATGAACAAGACTGTTCCTAAGCAACGTTTCAGCCAAAGGAGATTATCGGTGATACTATTTTCGCAAAGAACTCCAATAGGTTTCAACAACTGGGAGGTTCTACATGAACTCTTATGTGGTATATGTCGCTACCTCAGAGAGAGAGTACCCATGACTGATTCAAAGTGGGGTATGGCCTCAGGTCAAGATATATGAATACTACCTAGAGCTAAGGCTCGAGAACAATATCACCCAGTTTAACAAAATCAATGACGCCTTCTTCTACGACATCATCTACCTATTGAGGCCAAACATGACACATGGTCAGACCAGCACGAGCGTGATTGCTGCAATGAAGAAGTGGGGGATTTGTTTACACAATTCCCCACCTTCACATATCTCAGAGCTGCCAACTTCTTGGGTGAGCCAACAAAGCTTCCAAGGTATGCATGGCCCAAGCTGATCCTTCCGAGTCATCAAGGCAAATGATTACATATCATGAGAAATGTATGAAAAGGAAGAAAGGGGGAACTCCTTTCCCCCTCACAGTTGGCAGATACACTTGCACCTCACTGAGTAAAGCCCGAGAGATGTATGTAGAGCTGGAATTGCTCAACTTGAAGCATGATTTCCTGGAAAGGCCAAACTTCGATCAGCTAGGCTTCCTCCCTAAGGAAAACATTGATCCCATCCATGTCCCAAAGATCAAGGACATATGGATAGATGTAAACCATGAAGTTGAAATCAGGTGAAAGGATCACTCTCGGTTGGCACTAGCAGAGATCGTCCACTATGGAGTTGTCATCATCCCAAAAGATTTCCAAGAAACTCGATCAGGAAATTGATCAGGTTTACCTTGACATGGATGGGGATGATTGGCCATTTGCAAGTATCGATAGGACCAAGGCACCCAAGACCATAGAAGAAAGGGTCCAGCCCACGTTGTAACACACCGAGCATTGGTGCAAATGAAATGGTCTCATCTACCTTAGAGTGGATTTCACTACTTCCCCTTTAGGAAGTGTGCCTCAAAGCCAGATCACTTGCCAAAGGGAAAAGGAAAAGATAAAGTTGGAGAGCCAAGCAAATAGGAGAAAGCTCCTGATAGCCCTCCTTCTGCTTCAGAGCAAATAGTGGACTTAGTGTCCCCAGAAAAGAAGAAGTGGCAGGTGTTCCAATGGACACATCCACTCAAGATGTTGTCACAGCTACAACTATGGAGGTACCCACCATTCCCTCTCCTCCTCCTCCTCCTCCTATCACTCAAACAACCACTCCTATGGTTGTGTCTTCTCCTCTGTCTTCCTCCCTTCCATCTCCCACCTCTTCCATCTTCTCCTCTCTCGTGGATCTGTCCTCCAGTGTTTCCTCCATCCTGTCATAGATCCCTTCCATCTCCATGTCCTTCTCTTCCCCTGTAGTGACTCCGAGCCCTGTGAGCACTAGTGCATTGGACTCTTTATCCATGCCACCACCAAGTGTTTCCCCTTCTTCCTCGAGTCCGCTACCCTGTTGCTCCCCTTTTACCCTCGTTTCCTCTTATTCTTCCGATCCCGATCCCATAAGTCCTGGTTGGATCTCTCGACCACCTAAGTCAACACAAGAGTAAGGTCCCCATTGCAGCTATGGACTTCTCCATCATTCCGTCAAAGGGACCCAAGAAGCAAAAATCAATAACTCGCTTCTCAAAAAGTGCCTCAGGAGAAAGGGTCATGGAGATAGCCTACCCGATCCCATAAAGAAGAAAGAAGATTTGTCTCCTACAGACTTCACAGTGACTCAAGTCACAATGGGAACATCATCCGAAAGCCTGCAAGGAGAAGCCTTGTCAGCTGTAGATGCCCTCTGCAAGAAGCTATAAGAGGCCAAAGAGGAGAAGAGAGTGCTTAAAGAACAGAACAAACATCTCCTCCAAGCTTTGTAGAAAATGGGCAAAGCTCCTTCAACAACTACTACAGAACCTGTTCAGGCTCCCAGCCAAGAGAAAATAAATGAGTACATAAAGATTGTTGAACAGGGTACGGCTGTGTCATCCTGGATTGAGAAGATCCTCCAGGATGGTCAGGTGATAATTGGTAGGTTCATGTTGTTGCACCAAGATATAACTCGAGGAAATAAAGAGCTACAAGCAGTAGCAGGCTCCCTTTCTAAGGAATTGGATAACACTAAGTTACAACAAAGAACATTCCAAACAATGGTCAACTATTCAGCTGATGACCTATTAAAGGTCGGTGTTATCGATCACCTATGGGTACATTATAAAGTTCTCACTGCTTTAGATTACTGGGTCGATCAAATGGAATTCATCCTGGAAAGAATTGACAAATTCAAGGAAGAAGCCTTGGATGCACTACACAACATGGAGAAAGTAGTTTCGAAGATGTCTCCTAGACTAGCTTAGTGCATCCTATGAGTTAAGAGAAGTAGATGACACATTCCAATGCTTCAAGGTTATTGTCTCTCAAGGTCTGGACGCAAGAGGTCACTTTCATCAAGAGTCCATCAACAACCTCTTAGCCTGCCATGACTTTATCGGCTCTTTGATCGATGCAAACGAAGAGTACGCTGATTTTCCCGACAAGCTAAAAATGAGAAAGAAACTTGCGAAGTAATTCACGACCATTTCAAAGGTCTTGATCAGTATCAACTTAAAAATAACCAGCAAGTTTGCAGAGTATCGGGCACAGTGTCATATCGACTCCCTTGAGCCTCAAACCAAGCTAAGTTCGAGCCGAGAGACGATGATGAATAGCTTCCTCTCGGGATGGATTTTCCATTTTTTGTAAAATATTTAAAAGCATGTTGGCACACGTGATGACATCATCCATGTTGCACCATGGGATGTTGGCATCCTAAAATTACCTCAAAGTCAACATTTGACTTTTAGATATTTTGTAGATATTTTGTAAATAAGTGGTTGGCTTCTTTTTGTCTTCTTTCTCCTCCCCTTCTATAAATAATGGAATAATTGTTGTATTCTAGGTGGGGTGGATAGTTTTTTATGAAAAATAGAAGTGAGGAGAGAAAGAATTTGTACTTTCTTGTAACGAGAAGAAAATATTAACACATACATTGAGACTTTGTGCTGAATTTATGTGTTATGTGTATTAGATCTCTCTTAAGTTAGATCTGTGTTTCTATTTTGTTGGATTCTTTCTTGCCTCTATCATTTTTTCATCATTATTGATTTATTTGTTTATGCAAGTAAGTTTAGCTCTGCTTACTACCAACCCAAAGCATAAACCTTCCCGACCTTTCTATCTTGGAATTCATTTCTTTTCTTCCTTCGATCTATCCTTCCTCCGTTCCTCCCTTCTCACATTTATGTTCGTCATTTAAAACTACCTCTACTTGGGGATGAGATCCCAAACCACCAAGGTAGAATACTATAAGACTTGCATAGGTTCCTACTGGTAGAATAACAAGAAACTAGTTTTGCTTTCTTGTCTCAAAGAGGGGCTATGCCCTGTACACTATTGGCATGTTTCCCCATGATCTACCCATTCGAAAGATTTTTGAGCCAACAGCTTTTGGCGACTTACTGGGAATGAACTAAGGAAATATTTTTTTTTTTTTAAAACCGTGAAAATCACTACCAGGTTTGCAAATTTTACCCTTTGTTAAAAATTAAAATTTTTGCAGAAGTGATCAAAACTGAAAATTTCCTTAGGCAAATCCATAGATCTAGGCTTGTTAGGAGCTTTTAGTTCACTCGGTTTTTACAAAAATTGTATATTTCTCGTAGATCTCGAGAATCTGATATTTTCTCGACATTTTCAAAACCTTGCAAAATTCGGTTCAAAGATCCAAAAATCAGCTTTCTAAATTAACCCACATTTTATCCTCGTTAATCTTTGTCAGAAAACCGCAATCGGTTGTTTTTAAAAGGAGAAATTTTAAATATTAGAAAAGTACATGCTGATTTTTTCCAAAAAATCAGAAAATCAGCAAGTACAAACAAAAAGATTGTTGTAATTATTGTAGATCTGATCGGATACACCTAAACGGTGAACAATTTACTCGTGGTAGAAGAGCTCGTGGAGAAGTTGATCCGATCTTTGATCTACTTCAAAGGCATAATTTTAATATTACCCCAGCATGATTTGCATCACTAAATTTAGTGGATCGATCAACAAGAAGTGCCTCGCCTCCACGAAGGAGCCATATTTCACAGGGTGCTTCAACATCTATTTGCAGTGCTCTTTTTCTAAGCAGAACCATGTTCCCTACTCATGTTCTTTTCCCTGCGTTTCAAATGGTAGTACCATGGGGAAATGCCATGGGCCCTCTTGCGCTACCACATCTAGTTCACACCCTCCCTAATGGAAATTGCAAGAATTTCCCAAAATTTGATGGGAGTGGAAATCAAAGCATGGATGCACATATTGTTGCATTTATTATGTCATGTAGTATTCTAGATGTGACTCATGAAGATGTATCTTTGCGTCTCTTTCTTGAGACCTTGCAAGGGCCTGCATCAGAGTGGTTCCAACATTTACTAGCCGGATCCATCACCAGTTGGGCCACATTACGAGCTACATTTGAAGACATGTATAAGCCTTCAGAAGATGCATTTGTGTTACTTGTAAAAGATCACACACTTGAAGAAGGAGCCAAATGAAACCATGAAAATTTTTATCACCCGTTTCAATTCTCTGATCAACTATGTGCCACCTGCCATGTTGCCAACACCAGAGAATCAAAAGTGTTTCTTTGTGAATGCCATGAGTTCAAGGGTAAGTTTCTTGCTTTTGTAGGAACAAATCGCCACCTTGGTCCTCGCTCAAGCTGCGGCCATTCGGATAGAGGACAACCTACTTATATCTGGCAAGTTAAAATGAGAGCCATCCAAATCAAAGGCTTTGGCTCCTTCTCAAGCCACCTCATCAGATCCAGCTTTTCTAGAAGATGGCAAATGACTTGCTCGCATTGAAGAAGCAATTAGCTCAAGCTTCGTCTACCACTCCGTACCGAGATATCCCATGGAGGAACTTCACTCCCAACAACACCCCTCAAAGGCCACATTTTCCTGCTACTGCTCCAAGGTTAGCACTTGAGGCCCCTCTAGTTAATGCCTTGGTCGAGATCGAAGAAGATGAGAAAATTTATGAAGAACCTTCGTTGTAAGGTGAAGATGATCAAGATGTCGGTGAACCGACTTGGTGACTCTACAATCGGGTATATGGAATTTGAGGATGAGGAATCTGATGAAGAGGAAGGTACCCAAGGGTATGCAAGCAGATACCATATATGTTGTTTTCACTCGCTCACAAGGAAAAGAAGTAGAAGTTGCTGCTAAAATACAAAAGGAAAAGGTTGTATTAAATACACCTCCAACCATCGCTAAAAGAGGTAATCCCCTTCCTACTCAACCTCCTATCAAGCCTTTTGTAAAGAAATATTTTCCTCCTATTTCTCCTCCAAATCAACCTCCCTCCATTCCCATAAAGACCAGTACCACTCCTCTACCATCGCGGAACAAAGGACTCATTCCTTTGTCAGCGCAACCCTTGGTCACATTTGATATAGTCGATCATGCCAAAAAGACCAAGATCCAAATGTCTGAAGCTGAGTACCTTCAGTCTAACCCCGAGTAGCTTGTTAGATTAACCAAGTATATTCAAATTCAAGCTGCCATCTCTCACCCCATTTCTCCAAAAGGAATTCTTTCCACTCCTCCTGCATCCCGCATAAACATTGCCTCAACATCCGCGTTAGGTAAAATTGAACCTTTCTACCTATCTCTCCTAATTAATGGTCACAAGCTAAGCAATTGCATAATTGATTCTAGAGCATCTGACAATGTCATGCCAACAAAGGTCGCCCATGCTTTGGGCCTCACACTCACTAAACCTTTCAGCAGGTGTTACTCCATGGAAACCAAGTAGGTACCATTAATAGGTCAGATCAAGGATGCGCAGTTCGCATTCGCAACATTCCCTGGAGAAAAGAGTTAAAATGACTATTCTCATAGCTGATATTCCAGTGGCATACGGAATATTACTAGGGAGGATTTTTTACAAAGAGGTTGGTGGAGAAATCCATATGGACTGGTCCAAAGCTAGAATCCTGTCACAAAGGAATAATGCAGATGTTGGAGCCTGAATCACAAAAGAAATATCTGGTCACCAAATCTGATGACCCCAAAGCCCAGATTCTCTTTGAATCATCAGGGATGGGGAATTACTTCTTGTCCACCGACTCTGATAAAATGGAGGTTCTCGTCTAAGAGGAGGACCTCAACAAGATATGGATACTGCAGTTTGATGGCAGTTGTGCAACAAGTGGGTGTGGAGCTGGGGGCATTTTGATATCTTCTGAAGAGGAGATTTTCCCTATTTCTTTCAAATTGCTGTTTTTCAATACAAACAACACTACCGAGTATGAATCTTTGCTACTTGGCATGCAAGCTACAAAGGAAAAAGGAATCAAGAATTTGAGAGTACAGGGTGATGCTGAGCTAATTGTCAATCAAGTGAAAGGGGTATACCAAGTAAAGAATGGCAGGCTCAGACACTACCGCAACGTAGTGTGGGACAACATCGAGGAGTTTGATGCTTTCTCAATCAAAGCAGTTCCACGAGCCCAGAATGACATGGTTGATTCTTTGGCTATCTCGGCCTCTCTCATGCTCCTCACCCGTGGTTAAAGATGACACATATACCATTGAGGTAGTTTTCCACCCAAGTATACCGATAATTCACAACACCGGTAGGTATTCAATGATGATAATTAGCTTATCACTTTTTTGGAAAAAGTTGAAAATTTCAAAGAGCCCATTTCGATGGATCAACTTCTACGTGTCATGAGTCTCTCATGGGCCAAGCGTGGGAATTATTAGAAGGTCATGACATATGTCAACTCAAGGGAAATTAAATCCCAAAAGGTTTAGTTTCCCTGGAATGATTATTTGATAAGCATGACCATTTTGTTAGGAAAAGGTGACAGGATAACCCTGGCTCTTTTCCAGAAACCGAATCTGTTAATTTGGGTACTATAGAACATCCTCGGTCTGTGAACATTGGGAAGTGTTGTACAATCGAGGAAAAGTGGAAATTTGTCAAATTGCTGAAAAGATATATGGATGTATTGGCATGGTCTTATGCTGATCTAGAGTCATTTAAGCCTAAGGACATTCAACATGACATCCCGCTCAAAGACGGTGTTAAGCCTTTCACAAAAGCAAATGCACTACAACCCTAAAGTCTCGGTACCATCTAGGTTAAAATTTAGAAAATGCTTTGGAAGTGAGAATTATTTGTCCAATTCATCATAGTACTTGGGTTGAAAATATTGTGCTTGTATGAAAGAAGAACGGAGAAATACATATGCGTAGACTTTCGTAACTTTAACCAGTGTGTCCTTAAAGGACAATTATCCACTTCCCATAATGGATCAAGTTCTGCAGGTAGTGACCGGTTCAAAGATGTTGTCCATGCTTGATGGTTTTTCAGGTTATAATCAGATTGAGGTCACACCTGAAGATGAATTCAAAACAACATTCACCACTCCATGGGGCACCTTCACCTACAACAGACACTTCTGGGCTTTAACCAATGCGGTGCCACCTTTCAACGTGTGATGGACTTCACGTTCAAAGGTATGATAGGAAAGGTCATCGTAGTTTACCTAGATGACTTGACCATGTTCTCTAAAAAATGAAGTGATCACTGTGATCATTTAGAGCAAGTCTTGATTAGATCCTGAGAAGATGAAATTTCTCTAAACCCTAAGAAGTCAGTTTTTGGGGTCACCGAAGGAAAATTGCTGGGACACATCATCAGCAAAGAAGGGACAAAGATAGATGTTGAAAGAGTCAAGGCTATTTAGAGCCTCACCTTGCCCACAAACAATACTGGTGTTCACTCTTTCTTCGGAAAGGTAAATTTTCTCAAGCGCTTTGTTCCTGATTTTGCTGAGAAAACTTGTCATATATCCAATATGATGAAAGGGTCACAAACATTCCGATGGAGTGAAGAAGGCAAGATGTCATTCGAGGATATAAAATCCTTTGTTGCTCATGCACCTGCTTGGTATGTCCTAACTTCTCCAAGGATTTCATCATGTATAGTTATGCGTCCACACATACTATATCGACTATCTTAATAGTTGCGAAGAAATCGAGAGGATGTTGAATCCCCAATTGCTTTCATGAGCTCTCCTCTAAAGCCTCATGAACTAAAATGTCACAATTGGAAAAACATGCCTTCACCGTGGTCAAAGCAGTTAAAAATTTCCACTACTACATACTGAATTCTCATACAGTAGTGCTGGTTCCAGACACGGCAGTTAATTCTATCCTGACTCAATAGGAGTTAGGAAGCTTATGAGGGAATTAGATCGCAAAGGTCCAAGAGTATGATTTAGACATCAAACCAACCAATTTGGTAAGAGGTAAGGGCCTATGTCAACTTATGGATGAAAATAAAGACCCAGAAGCACCCGAGGAGCAAGATGCTCGGGTTGATGAAGAACAAAGTAAACTGGAGAAAGTGGATTCTTTACCCATGGTTCTATTTGTCGCAACCAACGATGACTGGTATTCCGAAATCACTTTCTTCCTCACTTATGGTGAGTTTCTAGCTCATCTAACCACAAAGGAGAAGTGGATGGTGAAGCTCAAGGTGGAAAGGTATGTCATTTGGGATGACGGGTTGTACAAGCACGGAATTGATGGCATCTTCCTACGATGTGTTGACAAGTCAGGTAGGTAAAATTACTAGAAATATTTCATAACTCAGCATGTGGTGGTCATTTCTCCTCTTCCATCATAGCACATAAGATCATTCAAAGGCCAGTACTACTAGCCAACGCTATTTCAAAATACCCCCACCTGGGTAGCAAAATGTGAACTTTGCCAATAGTTCATTGGCAAACCAAAATTGGTTGCTTTTCCCCTTAGGCCCGTCATTATTGACGAACCATTCAGAAATGGAGAATTGATTTCATTGAGAAATCAATCCTCAATTGAGTGCCGAACATAGTTATATCCCGACAAAGAACAAATTACTTCACCAAATGGTTGGAGGCCATACCAGTCAAACATGCCACTTCTAAAGTTGTTTGCAACTTCATCAAGGAAAATATCATCGTGATATTTGAAATCCCACAAAAAATCATTGTTGACAACACTTCCAACTTCTCTTCATGAGAAGTTATTGGTTTTTTCTATGGATACAGAATAACTTTGGCTCATGCCTCTGATTACTATCCTCAGGGAAATGGTCAAGTAGAATCTAGCAACAAGAACCTAGTAACCATCATACGGAAGCTAGTTGATGAAAACCAACGATCCTGGCACAAGTTGTTATATGATGCTTTGTGGGCAGATTGTATCACTCCAAAGAGGTCTCTTGGTATGTCACCTTTTCAAGTATTATACGAGATTGTGCTTGAGATCCCTATCTCCATGGAACTTCTTGCTCTGCGCTTGGCACAAGAAATCGAAGATGAAACTTTTTAGAATTCTCTCGAAAAGAGGATTATGTATCTAACAAAACTTGAATAAAATGAGTGATAGTGGTCAAAAAGATCACCGAACATCGAAATCAATTCAAGAGACTATTTGATAAGAAATCCAAGTAGAGAGATTTCTAGGTGATCTTGTTCTTCTATGGGAAAAGTGAAGAGAACCAAAAGGCATGCATGGGAAATTTGACTCTCTTAGAAGAGGGCCATTTCAGATCAAACAGCTCAACGTATCTCTCGTATCGAACGGAACTGATCTCCCACTTCCCTATAGTGGGCAGCACCTAAAGATCTTCAAGAAGTAAAGCTTGCTCTCTTCTTTGTACAAATTGCTTTTTCCGTGTGTTTGCTTTTGCCATGTGTTTGTTTTTGTCGTGTGTTTGCTTTCTGTTTATTGTGTGTTTCCTTTCTTTCCTTTTGGTTTCCCTTGTTTTTGACTCTCTGTAACCCAATGGATAGGCACATGAATCTGGGATTCTCTACCCTTAAGCTTCGCCCCAAAAGATAGTCCCCAAAGAGCCACCATTTGTTATCCTCAAAATTGACAAGGGTAATTTTATAGATAACCATACCGAAATTTTGTTTCAGCCCCTAGGGAAGTTTGACAACGTCCGAAATCGGCCTCAAAGCCCCTTCTAGAAAGTCAAGTTGTTTCCAAACTTGGTAGAAAAACCCTTCTCCCTCGGCGCAGAAAATTTTGTGTCAACACTAAGAAAATGGCACCACTTTTGCCTTTGGTGCAATCTCTGAGATGTCAACACTCCAAATGTTGTGCCACCTAAAAGTGCACCTCGGTGCATCCGAAAACATGTTGACACTTCCTTAAGTGCGCCCTAGGCGCTGTAAAAGTGGTGTCGACACCTTCAAACTCATGCCAAGGCACAATCTCCTCCATGTCGACATCCCACCAACCGCGCCAAAGGCGGTTGGTGGTGCAATAAATGCACATTTTTCTATATATAGGCACACTCAACCTGTCATTTTCACGAATTAAAAATTGAGAAAATTCTTTCCTCTCGTGCTCACTGCCTTTCCCGCCATTACGTGTCACCTTTTGTGTTTGTGGATCCCACATCTATCCTTCATCATTATATATACCCTAGTAAGTGGCTTCTCCATCCTTGTTATTATTTTTGTGGTTTTTGTGTTAGGTGATTAGGTGTTATGTGTTAAAAAGAATTAAATCTAAAAAAGATAACACATTCCCAAACCTAACTTCCAGATCTCGCGAATCTGGAAGGCCCCTCTCAAAGAGCTCCAACCCATTTTTTCTCTATTCCCGCCTTGCTAGGATTTCCCTCATTGCCATCAAAATCCAAGCCAAAAGAGAGAAAATCAAAAATCCTTGAAATCGACCAAAATTCCTATTTTCCTTGGTGCATTGTTTCTTCATACTACACTAAACATAGTTATGCCATAACCCATCTTCAAGCCCATGTTGCATGAACCTTTTCCGCACAATGGAAACGTGCATAGAGAATTCTCAAAAGGCGCAGAACCGCACTAATACGAGAACAACAACATTATATGTTGTGTAAACCAAACCGTGCCACGCAAGCCAAACCCTTGGCATGCCTAACCTCTATGCAACATCTCTTGCCAACATGCATATGTGTGCCAAAAGAGCATGCAACAACTTCCACATTTGTGCTAGGCACACCCTAAATGCATGTGACACTAATAAAATTTGTGCCCCGCTTTGTTTTGTACTTCATGAAGTAAGTACTATCTCGAACTTGTGAAGGGCATAGATCATGGATAATTCTCTCGTGCTCTTTCATTATATAGTTATGTTTAACTAGTGTCAACTTCCTACTTGCAAAGCATATGGGACGATCAACATTCCATTCTCCCGCTATGCCAAGACTACACCCATATGCATACCATAGGAATCAATGTATACTTGGAAAGGTTTGATCCATGAAGGGAAGTGCAAGATAGGCGTGGTGGTGAGATTCTCCTTCAAGGTTTTAAATTTTTGCTTTTACGCATCACCCCAATAAAAATTTCTTTTGGATTTGAGAAATTCCTCTAAGGGTGCATAAACCTTAATCAAGTTTCTATAGTAACTGTTCCCAAGAAACTAGGAACTTCGCTCCAGCTTAGTCAGCTTCCTCCAACCCTAAAATCACTACAATCTTAGCAGGATCTACCAATAGTCCTTCATTAAAAATGATGTACCCAAGTAAAGTACCAAAGGGGATGGAAAAATTGCACTTCTTAATGTTGAGAGAAATACTTAATTACATGTATCTTTCAAACATGAGTTTCAGATTATCACAATGATATTTCACCAAACCATAGATGGTCCAGTTATCTAGATATACCTAGAGATACTTATAGATAAAGTCCTGAAATACCCAAACAAGAATGCATGAGAACAATTTTGGTGCATTCTTAAGCCCAAAACGCATGCCCGTTTACATAAAAATTCCCCTTTGAGTTGTGAAGGATGTATTTTCCTTATCCTCGCATGCAATGTGTACCCGATGGTACCCTAAAAACCCAAAGAGGACAGAGTAGATTTCTCACCCTACAACTCCTCAAACATATCTTTTGTAAATGGCGTAGGAAAAGGATATATGAAACATGAAGCATTGATTGCCTTGTAGTCCACAGAGATCCCGATCCAACCATCTTTCTTAATATTGATCACCATGGGTAGAACCACTCAAATTTCCCAATAGGCTCTAGGATCCTAGACTTAATCATCTTTCATATCTCCTCTTTGACCTTCTTACACAATTTTGGGTTCATCCTATAAGGCCTCCTCCGAACCGGATGTATGCCTTATTTCAAATTAATATTTATTTATTCTAAAGAAGGGTGTACACCCTTGAATTTATTGTAACCCCTTGGAAAAAGTATTGGAATTCATGCAATAGCTCAATGATCTTCACAACCTTTTTCTCGACTAGTAATCACCAATAATAGCCTCCTTAGGTGCACCCTTAGTGCAAATATAAAACTTCTTTGTCTTCATAGGTACATGGTATGTGCATGCCTACTCATCCGTGGATTCCATCACCTAACGCACACCATCAATGTGCTTAATGTCCAAATTTTCAAGTTCCTCATCATCAATGTGGTATACCATCTTCCTTTTCTTTCCACACATGGCCCAATAATATCTCTCTTGTTTCCAAAATCTCCTCATGAACCTCGTCTTTTTCTCTTTGAAGATATGAACCAGACGTTCCTCTTCCTTCACACTATCTTCCAGGTGTGGTGCACTTTATGATATGTAAAGCCTATTGTACTGATGGCTTATTAGAAAAATAATCAAAATCGTGAACCATACCTTCAGGTCATGTCGCACCAACTTGATTTCTCTTTCTTTAACTTAGCATGCACATACCGTACATACACGTAGTAGATTATAACTTTTGTACCCATAGGGATTGTGGTATATCCTCCTTGTCCTATGCCCATTTCCTCTCACAGGTTGTGGACATATACCAAATAAGGAGTCTTCCCATCATACTTGTATACAAGATAAGGAATATTAATCCAAGTAAACCTTGTTAGAAAGGATACCTTTACCTCGTGCCATCCTAATAGATTATCTCGGTGGGTCACCCACTAGGATTTTTTTTTTTCCACACAAGATATAAACCATCATGTTATTTCTATCTCCCTCATTTTGCCATTTTTCCTCAATCATGTATGGAAAAGAGACAGATTCTCTTCAACAATGTACCTTGGTAACTATATTTTCTCAAGTGCCCGATCATGCACAACCTAATCATCCTAGAACTCTTCCTTTGACCTCATGACCTACCATTTCATAAGTTCCATGGGCCCAATTGTCACAAGCAACATTGGTAGTGTCACTAATATATTACACATCTTCTCAATCAAGCATGTTTTCCTTAGATGGCTCCATGTTCTCCGCGTTGTGCACTTTGTGCATATATTATGTTTATCTCCTCCTCATTAATAGGATTGGTATATGAAACAACCTTCACATCATCCAAAGGTATGACCATGCACTCATCTTTGTTCTTAAAACTGATATATCTTTTATTAAAGCACAAATCAACATTGTTTTCATAACACCAAGGTCGTCCAAGTAGTGTTGGGAAGTTATCTACCTCTACAAGTTCCAATACCTCAAAATCACCTTTAAATTTATCTAATTGAATAGTGATGGAGGAATATTTCAGTGCTCCAAATAGCATGGCCCTTTTCTTAGTTTCCATATACAACACATTAGAAGATGGCTGTAATTGTGGCCTTCCCATTTGGTTCCAAGCATCCAATGTCAACATATTGACCTTTGCACTTGTGTCAATAAGAATATTACTCACCAACCAACCATCTATCACTGCATCCAGTGTAATCTCTTTTTCATATTCATGGTCATGTTTCAAGTATATTTTCATGAAGTATATGACACTTGTGCTCAACTCCGCACACGGTATTTTCTCATGCAACTAGTTTCCTAGCAAGGAAATGATTTTATCCTAGTGTAAAATCCTAGATACTTCCATTAAATCATCCACATATTTTTGTGGAAGCTCAATCACCCTCAAACACTCCCTCTCACACACTTGCTCCTTAAAATGTTGGGTATGGCCTTGGAATTACCTAAAAATGCCTATAGTTTCCTAATACACCTCCTTCTCATGAGTAACATCTAGATATTTGACACGTATGACTTCCTCTCTCCTAATAAGGGTTTTTATGTAAGAGGATCTTGTGCACGTGTTTCTTCTATGTGCGAGTGACTAACGTAATCTGATTTTATGAATTAGTTGTCTTCTTCAAAGTGCCCATTGTTCATTCTTTTGCAAGTTGCTCATTAATCATCCTTATGACTTTATTCTTCTTCTTGTTTTTACACTTATGTTCATAAAGGTCTGGAAAATCATCGACCATGTGCATCTTTCCACACTACACATAGACCTAATTCTTAGGACACTACCACCGATAATGATATGGTGATCCAAAAGTATAACATGTGACACACGCAAACCTTCCTTTATCACCACGACCTCTACTTAAATATCCACCTTGAAATCCACCATCCCCATTGTTGCTCCCTTTATTGGTTTCTCTATCTTGTGCTTGAGAACTACTAGCCACAATGGTCTATCATAATCCAATCTCACATGCCTCATGAATATGGTCAATCAATGACTATCGGTTGTATCATGAGTATGTGCATCACAAATCTTACAATACATAGAGATGTTATTTTGTGTCACACGGTGCAAGAGTGGAAAATTCCAAACATCATGATTCTTATGGAAAATCTCACAAGATTGTAATAAGGTGTGCACATTCCTACGTGGACAACTATCCTTCATATGTCCTTCCACTTCAAAATTAGTACGCTGAACCCATTACATGTCTCATGTTCCTAATCGGAAGATGGTTTTTCCAATTGTGTAGCCATAGCTACTATTTACGCTTCAAGGAAGGGGCTTACTCCAATGTCTACACTCCCAACTAATTATACATGTAGAGCTACGTCTAAGGCCTCACACAAATCAGTAAATGTTTTATGTGATAAATCCCTTCAAAAGGGAGTCAAGAAACCTCTTACAAACCATTGAGCATATTGGATCTAATGAATATCGTAGGATAACTTAGAAAAAAAAGTCTTAAACCATGATTCGAACTCCTTCAAAATTTTATATAAGCCATGTTTGATGTCATTTTTTGCACTAATGTTTTTTTTTTTAAAACTCGAGATGTGAAATTAAGTTAAAAAGGAAGTGTGTAATGTATAATAATCCACCGTAATCTTATTTGGATCATAATTTTTATTCCATATGTGTGCATGCCCTTGAAGTGTGGTGAGAAAATGACTTTCCTTCCTATCAAGAGTCATTATTCCCTTAACTCTCCAGAATAACTCACACTTATGCACATATTTAGCTACACCTTTCACACCTCTAGACTCGGCAAGTGAAGTGACATCTCAAAATAGATTTGAGGGGTCTACTGTTGTGGCTTTTGAAATTGCAATGGTTGTCATGGTTGTGGCCCTTTTCCTAGAATGGGGCCAGATCCCGAACTTGAACCTCCCCAAGATTTCCTCTACGCAGTGACTAACCTAAACCTCTTAAGTCCCCTACATGTCTTGTGGTCTTGTAGATGAACTTCTTTATGTCCCAATTGTGTTGAACTAGACACTAACTATTTGTGCTACAATAACACCTATATGATTAATTCCAATAGGTTACATGTCAATTCTCTTCCATGATGACAGGGCTTTTGTAAATACCTCTAAAATTACTTGTTCCCAACATCAACACCTACTACACCTCCATGTGCACACCTTTAATCTGTTGTAAATTTTGAGTGGTAACTAAAATATGTCTACCTATATATCCTACAAAACGTGGAGGTCCACCTTTCTCTCCTTCACTATGATTATATTCTATAACTACCTCCGATTTGGAACACCTTGCAAAAGGGCTAGGTAGCCGTGCTAGGTCGATGTGTGCTCGATCTCCTCAATCTCTCCTTATATTCATTCTCATAAGATGTTAATGGGGTCTCTCTACTGCATTTTATCAATATCAATAGGACATGATCTTGTAGTCCCTCACCTTTTGTGAGGCTCTAATCACTACTACCCAGGTCATTATTCTTGTTGACCTTAATGCCTCATCAACCAACCTCTATCATGCATCGTTATACCTAAGCCATCTTTCCTCTCTCTATATTTCTTTCATAAAATCCACCGCCATCTTTCCCAAACTTGTTTCCCGACCTCGCACGTGGTGGGTATTAGCTCACCATAGTTAGGTTCTCCATTCCTATTTAAACCATCAAGATCTTGATGGCTAAAGGTATCACGCAAAAATAGGATCCTCTTAGATCGTAAAAAAACAAATCTCTTCTTCTTTCAGGAAAGAGTATGTTAAAATTACATACTCCAAGGTATAACTGTGCAACACACCTTCCCACCAATGATCTACAAATCTTGTCCATGGATCCTCCAAATCAAAGAAGTCATGATAGTCTTTCTACCTCTAATTTTTACTCCTACCAATCCAGACACCAATGTTAGTTAAATTGTCAACCACTAGTAAAATTTTACTAGGAAGAAGTTGAAAAACACCTCATACAAGTAATCATAGATATTGTCTTCCACCCACTTTTGCGCATTGAAATCGGACCCGGTCAATATCTTTAAGAGAACGCATCCTAGCCGTCATACATCCGATTCTCAATATTCTCCAAGGAAATTTGAAACATCATTTGCATACAACATACTAGTATATAGTATTGAAAAGAGGTCCCAACAATGGAACAAAAATGTAGTATTTTTATTGCCTAAAAATAGCTACGTGTGTTGACACACTCATCTGGAAAATATGGGAGCTCACCCGAAAACATGTGCAACCGCTTTGGTCACTCCTTTGTTATGCTTAGAAATCTATTAGCATGCATATCAACCATTCAATCAAGAGAACACATTAGACCATGAAAAATCAACAACACATAAAATAAGTAAATTACTCATAGATTATGAATAGTAAGATCTAGATACCCATTAAGCCATGTTCATACAAAGAGATCTAAATACCCATCAAAGTAAGTCATGTAAACACAATATTTACTCCATGTAAATATCCTTACACACCCTATAAATATCATTTCATAGCTGTAAAATCTTATTTTATCTTCCTAAAAACAACCTAACCACTATAAATAAACCCTAACCATTTCAAAAACAATTAAAACCTATTTTCTAATACTTTCTAACCTCTACACCTTGTCCTCAACCTTCCCTTAACCATTTACCTGAATCCCGAACCAAAATCCCTTGATTAGAAGTGGTTTCAATGAATTTTATAGTTGTTTCCCCAAAAAATTGAATCATCGATGATTCAAATAAATCACCAATGATTATAAATTGCCCATTCATGCTCTCTCTCAGGGATCTTCGATTTTAGATCTTCAATCTTCAATTTGGGACCTCCTTTTCAAATCTGCACTTCATTTTTCAACATTACAGAATCTAAGACATACTTAGGCATTACTATCAATCATTTTCAACAACAATTTTATGATCATCTTCGTCATTCAAGCCTCGTGAGAACATGACAAGACAACATATCAACTCATATCCTTCACACTAAAGATTTGAGGCATCTTTTAGCTCCTTAGCTATGTAAAGGTATTCCTACATATTTTTTCATTATTTCTAAGTCACAAGAAACCATTAAAATCAATCAAAAACATCACTTTAGAGATTGAATTCTTGTTTTTAGCAAGACTATCAATTTCACAACAATTACTAGTGATTCACCTGTAATCATCGGTGATTGGCCTAAATTAATGGCAATTCCTGTCATAATCTATCTTTTTATCAAAATTGAAGCTTTGTATCATTTTTTTTTATCAAACTCTCTACATTTAACATGTTGTTTCTAAGTATGGCTCTCTATTAGATGGAATTTCCTATCCTTACCATGAAGTAACAAGCATTTACAACCTTCATATACTCTAAAGACCCTTTATTTTGGAAAAAATACAACATTCTTCACAAGTTGACTTTGTCCACAATCCAAATTTTTCTTATGAAGAAGACATTGAAGATCAGATTGAATTTATTCATGAGATAGAGTAAGAGACATAAGATTACTGGTATGACTACTTTGAGTCTGTCTTGATCACATCCACTCTTTCTTGGGCCACCTTCGAGTTGCACATGACCTTCCTTCCAATCTCAAGTTTTAGAGCTTTGAATCCATTATCTCGTCTATTGTTAGCTATTGCATATTGTTATCTTTATCAATTCACTTGATTGTTACAAAGTGAGATGACATCCTCCAATGAAGTCCATTTGGATTCCCGAGATTGGCCTTTACCGAGCATCTCTTCTATCCATTTATCTAATCCTTTTTATTTAGTGTCTTTGAACGTATATTTCTTTACAGGACAATAGGACTTGTACATACATTTAAACTCGGCAACATTGATCAAATAGTAGCAACAACATCCATTATCGTGGGTAACAGTGAGACCCTCCATCTTCTCGAGGTTGGTTTTTTTTTTTTTATTTCAATTCATTAATTTTAAAAAATAAAGAAAAAACTTCTTTGAACATTCTCGCACACTGGTGAGACCATTGTCCCTTTCTTCATTTCAATTTTATTAAAAATTCATTTCTTTTGGTTTTCTACTTTATACTCGCCAAAGAATTGGGGTGGATCGCTAACAATTCCTTTCAATTAATGACGATATTTGTGACTACTTCGATTACTTAATTAGTCACCTCTAACATCATTTTCTATTTTTGTTTCTTGTCTTTTGCTAAAAATTTTACAGTTTCGCTTTGGTGGCTTTTTCTTGTTGTGTTATTGCATTTGTAAATAAATCAAAATTTAAAAAATTAAAAAGGAAGCGTTTCTCAAGTGAGTCTTCTTCTTTTCTTTTTATTTTCAAGCATTACATTTTTCTATATGTCCTCATCAAAATCAATCATTCTTCTAGGCTTAAAAATAATCTTTCATCCCGCTTGATCACATAGAATAATTACAAGGATTAATATATTGCATTCACATAATCTCCCTCACATATGGCCAAACCACATTGATTATCAAATTTACATCAAACAATTCTACCTAGGTGAAACTATTGGGATTTCATCACCTAATATGGAAGGCGAATCATGTTTTGATTTAGTATAAAAATGGTTGTCATGTATATTGGCTAAACACTTGACTCCCTTATCACTACAGGATAGTGAAGTGAGGGGGTAAGACCCAATACCAACCCTCATACCATAACCAACACATATTTTGGGCCTCACATACCTTTAGGTATATCAAGGACTCAATCCTTAAACATTCATGAAACCATCCATAGATGATTATTTCCTAGGACCTTATCAATTGTTTTACACATTTCACTTTTTTTCTAAATTAATCTAGATAATTAAAATCTTTCTTTGTGATTTGTTTGCTACTTGTAATCAACCAATTCATATTTTATTTTCATTTATTAGGTGATATTTTGTTTGTTATTATGGTTCTCACAAGATAAAATCCCACATCCGGACTTAAAACATGTCTAGCTCATTTTGGAAATATGCACAACATTTTCATCAAACCTTACAACATGCTCAAGCCCGTATAAAAGATGCTCAATGAATCATTGATCAACGTAAAACATTCCTATCAACACCTCAACAAGAAGATAAAGAAAAACCACATTCTCCTAGTATCCAATCCACTTCATCTGAGATACTTGAGCCTTTCACCCCGTTTCCTTGATAGTGGGGATCTAGTCTTTTCGTAAATATTAGATTTGAATCCCGTTGCTCTTAATGCCTACCTTACTACCCGGGGTGTTCATCTTCAATCTTTTCTACCTTAACCATAACCTTATGTGCCTGATCCTTCATGCATTTTTCCCTACTCATTGATCCAAATCACGAACCTGTTATTTAATAGATACATTCTTATCCTATTTGCAGCCAACCAAAAACATCCAATGTTGTGTCTTCAGTCCTTATTTTTGATCTTAACATGATTTCTTCACAAGACATAACCACTCAATAACCAACATCCTCACCATATCCCTCGATTGGTTCCACACCATTTCAAAACAACACAAATGCCTCTTCATCCACACAAACCCCTCTAGCTTCCTCTACTATCCAAACACCTCCCGTGCGTTTTCCTCTATTCCTACAAGTATGTCTCAACCACTATCCTCTCAACAAACCACTTCACCTATTGAAAGCATTACTAGGTCCATCCCCACATATATACCCTTAATCAACACTAGTGTTATTTCCAGTACCCATCCAATTTCACAATAGTCATCAACCCCACTCATCTCACATCATATACCTTAACCATCACAAGCACTTCCTTCCTCTTAATCTATACCACAACTATCAAAACCTCTTACTCATACTTCCATTCCCTTTTAGAACATACCACAACAATAATAACCTCTTATTTTCACTTTCATTTCCTTTCAACAAACACCTCAATATTCATATAGTCTTAGCCATACATCTATTCCTTTCCAACACATACCCCAAAATCACCCTCTCCTAAACACATATGTCTTTACCCCGTATAAATACACCTAACAATCAAAACCTTTATTTTCACATCCCGCTTTACAACATTCCTAAAAAAACATACCCTTCCAACAAAACATCCCTCAACAATATCAACCGTACCAACAATATAATCAATTTTCATTCAATCAACATGGTTCATCCTCATCCAACACACAACAATCACTAAATGTAGAGTGAACGGGATATCCATCCTCAAGCCACCTCCATGGGTCTTAAAAACATGCCCTCATATGAATAAATATGTAATGATCTTATTCACCCATCCATGCCTTACAAATCTTATCCTCCTCATCGAAGCTACCAAAAATTCTGAAATTTTATAGAAAAGAAGACCCCCAACAACATATTGGATCTTTTCATCATTCATGTTATCTTATAGCCCATATTAAATACTTTATGCTTAGCACATTTCCCATGTCTTTAGTTAGGCTTGCCCTGGACTAGTATAATAACATCCCACAATACTCCCTCTTCTCATTCGCACAACTTTCCCAACTCTTCCTTTAACACTTTTCAATCAACATCACCCGTAAAATTACCATTACTGACCTATATGCAGCTTAAACACTTCGAAGATGAATCCATTGTAGAATTTATTTCCCACTAGAGTGGTATTATTAATCAACTATCATTCTCTCTCCCACAAAAAGAATTAATCAAATTATTTTCCCACTCATGTGCCAAACACATCTCATCCACCCTCCAAATCCAATCTTTTGAGACATTTGACAAAGCTTTTACAATGACCCATACACTTGAAATTTGAGCCCTCAAAGAAGGAAGAGTCAAACTTAGACCAAAAAAACTAAAATCAAAATTCTCATCCAAGCCATATTCTAATCCAGATAAGTCCAAATCATCATCCAATGTCGTAGTTTTCAAATCCACTTCTAAATAAATTTCAACTACCAAACAATCCTAGACTCAATGAAGTTATACTCATATAGGAGAATCATATAATGAGGTTTTGGATAAAATTATCACCGCTATCATGATCCCCTTCCACCTATCCGTCCTATTGACACCTCTATTTCAAAACCCTCTTGGTACAAGGATAAGGATTATTGTAAATACCATAGAGTTAAAGGTCATGACATCAAAGGTGTCATTCATTCTGTAATTTTCTCGGACCAGATTGATAAAGATGAGTTATAATTACACAATCCTAATGCACCCCACAATCAAAACTTTGATGTCTTCAAAAACCAATTCAATCATCCCCATCGAGAAGTCAACCACACGCCAACAATGTTCAGGCCCAACATACCATAAACACTATCAATAAGAAATTTCTTATCACCAAATATACACCAACATATTCCTCCAATAATACCCCTAAACCAACATCCATCAAACAATAAAAAATATCCCTAGAACCTATCATTAAAGACAAAGTTCCTTCATTTTCAACTAACACCTCTTCGCCTAACTCATCTATGAACTCTTCATAAACAACCCATTATCTAAATCGTGAAGAGTTCATATGATGATTACGTAGCCCAATATCACCCATGTAACCTCCAAAATTTTATTCCACCTCCATCTAAAAATATTACAATCATATCTCAAAACCATCCAATTATGCCTACATAAAGACCAAAATATCAACCTTCCATTCTAGGGTTGCATCCTTTGTGTAAATCGCCTATTACCATCACACAATAAAAATTTATTCATCCACAAACAACTAAATAACCAAAGCAAAAAGTAATACCACATGTAATCACTAAATCAAATGAAACATCATTACCTTTGACATCCTTGTCAAAAGGACACTATGCAATAATTCTTAAAAAGATCCTTCTACAATCACTCATAGAGTTTCCTCCTCTTAAGCCTTCTAGCTCTCATGGTTGGAAGCCCTCCTGGTATAATTTCAAAGCTTTTTGTGATTACCACCAAACATTAGGACACTCTATAGACTACTATAAAGCCTTTCACACCACCGCTAAAAAATTTGAAAGTAAAGGTCTTCTTCCTTCAAAGTTACATGAATAAAATAAACCCCATGCAACATATACAACTACACACTTGTCCACACCTAATGAATCCTCAAGTAAGGCTCTTCCTCATCAAATCTATGTCATCTATATTACCACTCGAGCATCTAATTCTTCATAACAAAATAAATCAAAGACCTTTTTGTCATTCCTCTACCTCAAGAACTCGCTCTCTTCCTCATCCAACAACAAATATAAGGTTTCCATATCTCTCGGCTCCGAGACATCCAATCAAAAATCAAACCCCAAGATCAAATTCTCCATTCTTAATACTCCACCATCTTCCACCTCAATACAAAAGGTCATTATTAAACAATTACACCAATATCTTCTCAAAATGTAACTTTATGAGCTGGTTTAGACATCACCTTCACATAAACAAGCCATGATCAAAGCCCTTCAATCCATATCAGTTCCTCCTGCAGAAGAACCACATTATTTTATAAACTTTGAAGGTGCTCTCAAAACATCCACCTCCATCTCCTTTGACTCTGTTGAAATACCATCACTTCATCTAGAAGATCATGAATTTCCTCTCTTAATCACCGCCCAAATCAATGACGTCCTTGTCAAAAGGGTCATGATTGATGGGGATGCTGCAATCAATATCATATTATCTATCATTTTTCAACCAACTTTTAATTCCAAACAATGTCATCGCTCAAACACCGGTCTTAGTTCGAGCCTTTAGCGATACAATCACGCCAATGTTAGGTAAGATCATTCTACCTCTTAAGGTTAACATCAAAACTCTTTTTGAGCTCTTATATATTATAGAGGGGAGTTCCAATACAATATGTTTTTAGGAAGAAATTAGATATGCACTGTGCATTGTGTCCCCTCGACACTTCACCGGTTTCTTAAATATGAATACGAGGGTAAAACATTCACAAATCCTTGTAGATACAAATACCTTTACTCGATCGTAATATGACATACCATTCAAATTATGCCCTTATACCTAAATAAAAATCAAAATACTCCAACTAAGAATCCACCATCACATCCATCCCACCATCCAAACTACTAGATGATTCCTCCCTCGATGATGTTATGAAACGTCTTTCGCTATGGGAGTATCGTCTTCTCATGCCTAATTCACTTCCTACACCTAAAATGTATGGTAGACTAGAAAAATAACCTATGTACGAGCCTAACGCGATGTGTCATATCCTATGGCCCCATATATATGAAAACCAACCTCATCTACAGAGGGATCGACCACCCTTCCTCACAATCCATTCATCAACATCATGTTATGCCCTTCTTATTAGATTTCAAATCTCTATATAATCAAAGCTTTGCACAAATGTACCTCCATCGTTGTGCATGGAAAGGCTTTGGTTTTGGACGTTACAAATAGGGAATACATGATTTAATTTTCCAACATTCCTTAAACCACATGATAAGTACGGCCTAGGATATGAAAGGCCCACTACTTGAACCATCTACACATACCACATCTTTACGTATCACAAAATTATAACCATCACCTTTCATGGTACCCGATGACCCCATGGACATTGATGCAATAATCTCCATCCCACATTACGTTTTTTAGTCAATACTATCTCTTTGGGACCATTTACTTATCAAATTAACCACATCACTAAAACATTTTCTCTCATTTGGCTAGAAATAATTGAAGAAGATTCACCCACCATTGATATCCTTAAATGTTGGGATGATCAAGATATCCTTTCCTATATGGGAGAAAAGGACCATTTCCTCCATAAAACCTTACCACCAGACACATTAACCCTTCTCAATGAATCCACTATTAACATTAACATAGGAACCCCTCAAGAACCCCGCATAGTTAAAGTTGGTCAATCACTAAATCCACAAGAATTAAATGATTTCACTAACTTCTTATCCAAATATAGTCAAGCCTTTTCTGGTCATATAGTGATATGTTAGGTATCGATCCTAACATCATCATACACAATATCGTTACCTATCCCAATGCTAAAGAAGTCAAACAAAATCTCTATAGGATGTACCCTCAAATAGGTATTCTCATTAAAGAAGAGTTACAACACTTGCTTTCTGCTAATTTCATCATACCCATTGACTATCCACAATGGGTTTCTAACATCATACCCATAACCAAAGCCTCAAGAAAGTTACGCATTTTTATTAATTTTTGGGATCTCAATATCACTTTTCCTAAAGACGATTTCCCTCTTCCAAACATCAATCAACTCGTCAATCTAACAAAAGACCGCAAAATTCTCTCCCTTATGGATGGATTTTCTAATTACAATCAAATCCTCATCGCCACTAATGATCAACATAAAAAATCCTTCATTACCCCTTAGGGGAGATTTTGTTACCACATCATGCCTTTTGGACTTTAAAACATAGGATCCACTTACCAATGCACCATGACATATATATTTCATGATCTTATCCACAAAAATGTAGAAGACTACATGGATGGCCTCTTAGGGAAATGTAAAAACGTAGAGATCATCTCGCTGTCCTTGACTCAATATTCACTCGTATTATCCAATATGTTCTTCATCTTAACCTCGTAAAGTTCATTTTTAGTGTTCTCACCAAAAACTCTTAGGGTTCATTGTATCTATCTAAGGTATTGAAGTATATCCAGCCAAAATCAAAGCAATCATTGAAATGCCTCCTCCATAAAACCTCAAGCAACTACATAGCCTTTAAGGTAAAATGCATTCTATCAGATGCTTTATATCATAATTATCATATCGTTGTCAGCCATTTCATCACCTTTTCCTTAAATATATTGATTTAAAATTCTATCTTAATTGTCAAAAGGATTTTGATGAGCTCAAATAGTATCTTTTATGACTACATATACTCATACCCCCTCATGAGGGGGAGCCATTATATCTTTACATATTTTCTACGATCATACTTTAGGGGCCATGCTTAATCATCATGATAACCAAGGTCGTGAACAAGCCATCTATTTCATAAGTTGCACACTCCAAAAATATGAAACCCGTTATACCAAGGCCGACAAATTGTGCTATGCTCTATACTTTGTAACCTATAAACTACGCTACTATCTACTCAATCACAAAACTTATGTTGTCACTAGCTTCAACCCACTCAAAAAAATTCACTCTAAGCCATATCATAGTGACCTTATAACTCGATGGCTTATGCTTCTAACAAGTTTAAACTTGAATTCATATCACAAAAGTGCATTAAAGTTCATGCCATCACGGACCAGCTTGTTGAAGCACCCCTTCCTGACACTTGAATTCATCATGAAAAATTTCTCGATGAATCTATCAACAATATAGATGAATATGATGTCCCCCACAAGAGCCAAAAGAAATGCCTTCCCTCTCGCCACAAACAAGGAAACAAATAGTGGAGACCCCACCCACCAATCCTCTTGACTTCCCAAGTCCATGTTGGGAAGAGACTCCAAAACCAGCCAAGGAGAACATTAAACAGAGGAGCCCAATAGAGAAGAAATGATAGAAAATATGAAGATTTGGGCTACTAAATTTAAGTTTTCAAAGGTTCCTTTGTTGGTTAATCCTATGGAGGAGGATGAGGTTAAGCCACAAGTGGTGGAAGCTCTAGCTATAGCACAAGCAAGGGAAGAAGGAGCCACTCCTAATCCAAAAGAAGAGGAGTACATTCCGGATGTGGAGGAGGACCATACAGTTTCAGAGGCTCCAAGTGTGGAGCAGGCCATAGAAGAACCTTCATTTCTTCCTCCCACTTCATCCCATTCAAGATCTGATGTTGAGGAAGAGTTTGAGCTTTCAAAATTCATCTTTGAAGATGATGGGAACCATGGTGAGAAAATTGTACATCAAGAGTACACCATGAAGGAGGTTGAGCACCTACGGCTGAACAACAAGGAGGTAGATTACCTTTCTGAATTGGAGGATTGCCTTGATGGAGGGGAACCCATGGAGATCACATCATTTTTTCCTCCATCTCTCACATCCCAAGCACATGAGCTTGCTACCATGGAGGAGAACATTTAGGAATAGCATCCTGCACTTCATAACAGCCCTCAGGAACCAAGGTTGGAGGATCTTAATCTTCCATGTTCTTATCAAGAGGAGGAAGGAAACAACAAAGACCCCATCTCTCCCACACCATCCACTCAAGAAGGTACACAGGAAGACTCCATTCTTGGAGTTGAAATTAAAAGTAACATGCACATCCATCATATCAGAATGTGTCTAATTAGGTACTTGGCTTCATTAGAGCCAAGGGAGAAGCCAAAACCAGTCATGCCTACTTCAGGGCATGAGGATGAGCATCAAAGTACCAAGGTTCACCATCAACAGCTCCAAAAGTTTAATGCAAGTCAACTTAGGGAGGTATTTTCCATTAACCGGCTTATTATTAGTTTTCACTCATCCAACCAGACATGTTCAGTGCCAAATCAGTTGCATCGTTGCCATTTTTGAGAAAGGGAAGCTACTTCTCCCTGCCTGTAGCAGGATTTGTTTAGCATTCTTTTCTCTTGGTTAGAGTAGAGTAGGTAGGTTTGTTTTCAGCGAAGTTCTTTTCACACTCTGCATGTTCCATTTAGAGCATGTATGATTTTTTAGTTTGTACATAGTTTTTGGTGCTATTGTTTTGCTCTTGCATAGCCCATTTCATTGGCTTTTGGTGAAGTTGAACTCTAATTTTAGTGGGTTTCCAATAGGCTCGAGGTCGATCTTCAAAATTTTCGATCAAATTCATGTTTATCGGCTTGACTCCATGCCCAATGGATGCTTCAAGGCCACTGGTCTCTTCATCTAGCAAGCAGATGTCCCCGCGAGTCGCCAAATTGTTATCCCAAATTCACCCCCTAGAAAATTTGGTCAAGACAACTCCTGCACTTAAGGAAATTATGAAGGAAATAACTCAAACCCACACGTTCACATTCCAGGACAACAAACAAGGTTACAGGAAGATTCTACAATAGAATGGTGGGGCCTACAAAATTTTACAACCCTATGCGAGAAGAAAGAGAAGAAACAACTCTGTCAAGCGAACCCGTGCCTTAAATTCATCAAATAGGTTACAGGTGGGCTCAGAAATGAAGGAGCAGAGCCAAAAGAGAGACACATGTGTCCTTGTGGTGCTTCTCCAAAGATGAATCGATAAAGGCGAGGCTCAAATAAGCCCCGCATCTCCATGTGTCCCAGTGTCAAAGTGGGCCGCCACAAGGAAAGTTGGTTTTTTTCCCCTTGTTATTCCAAAAGGGGTAAAATTTGTAAAATGGCCCGCAATCGCACCCAAGGGAAAATTTCGGTGTTTGAACCCGAGTCAAGCAAAAGTGGGGAGTTGGAGGAAAAGGTGAAAAATTTCCTTTTGACAAAAGACACAAAGGAAAGAATTGAAACGCATCTCCCCAGCCAACCAAAGGCTGCCACGTGTCCCATATCAAAAGGGAACCCATTTTTCAAGTTGTTTTCCCACCCTCCTGTACAGACCCGATACAAACTTTGAAGGGGCATACATTTCAACTTAGGGATAGAAATATTACAAATCTGATGTCGTTGGAAAGATCTCCACCCCACCCATGCCACAAAGGTCTAAATTTTAATTTTAAGGAGGTTAGGTGAAGAAAAATGGAGGAAACATCTTCGGGCCTTCAATGTAGGATCCATCTATCTCAACAACCATATCAATTTTGATCTATTTCATCATTTCCTCTTCCTTCAAGGCACCAAACCAAGGAATCATGTAGTAAAGACGGATTTGGGGTATATTTTATTAGAAGCATTAATAGTAGTGGTTGACCTTCTACCCACTTGTCCCATTTCCCTCTCTCTTTCTTCTCTCCGATCAAATCTATAAAAATGGGGGTGATTCATTGTAAAAGGTTGTTGTTTATTCTTCTTCTCTCGCCTCCCCTTCTTTTTTCGTCCCCGTGGTCAAAAAGGAGTTTAAACCTCCTTTCACAGCTCTGTAATGGCATTCTCTTGCCTCTTGCTCATTGGCGATTAATGTACTATGTGAAATTTTGGAGTAATAAATTTTGTTTTGTGATGCATCTGTCCATCCTTTGCTTATTTTATTGTCTCTCCTCACCTCTCATCATTGTAGGGTATACTGTGCATATTCTGATGTTTGTTGCAGGTCCTGGGAGCTATGTTTAATGGGTTTTGAAGTGGTGTTCTATGTGAAATCTATCTCTGGTCTGTGGTGCATCTGTTGGTGTGTGTGACTGTCCTAGTCATCGTCCACATCACCTAGGTGAGTCATCTCTCCTCGAGAGTCATAGGTCTTAGGAAGTCAAATGACAAGCGTCAGATTCTGTCATAGAATCTGACATTGTCATTTTCATCAATGCATCATAGGAGTTACATTCCTTATTTCCTCTTCTAGTGGCATCATATGCGTCAGTCAAACGCTGTCATATGCGTCAGTGGCGTCATTGATTTCTTTCCATGTTTAGGCATGGGGGTTACACAGCACCCCTATTTGTACTTCCTATTTTTTGATCTATGAGTATGAGTAGACCCATTCTTCTTACTTGCAATCTTCTTTCCATTGTTTCGAATCTTGCATATTGCGTTGACTTGAGGTTACCATCGGAGTGCAACTTCGTTGTGGTGCATCGCTTTTCAACATCGGTTCTCGCGAATCCCTCTTTCATGGTATCAGAGCTGGTTTCGGTAAACGTGCACTCTTCATTTCTCAATTGTTTATTACTTCGGTTTTTCTCATTTCCTCATGTGCAAGTTTTTTTCGATTATCATTTTGGAATTATTGCACACCTCATATTGAGGTTTCAGCATTGCTGAGTTAAGGTATTTGGTTGGTTTTTTTATCACCGAGTTCATATTTGGATATTTCGGATCTTTGTGGGCTGTTGTTTCGGGTTATTTCTTCTTGGTTGTGTTCGATTTAGCCGAGGGTAAAATAAGAGCTCTTTTTTGGCGTGGACTGTGATTACTGGTTGGGATCGTTGTTTTTTCTTCACCGGTGTATACTCAGACTATTCCGAGCTTCTTCCTCATCGCTGTGGTTCCTTGTTGTCTCAAAACATTTTTGCAAACCTCTCACGTTTTTTGCAAAACCTCTCACGTTTTTGCCTGATCTCTCACGTTTTTGGGAGTCTACTCACATTTTTTTGAGCCTTGCTGCATTCCCCAGCTTCAACGTTCAACCTTCTATGACTTCCAGGTGTTTTTAACCTGTTCCAGGCATTTTTTCTATCCTCTGGCTATTTTTTCAACTGTCCAGGCATTTTTAACCTGTTCCAGGCGTTTTTTCTATCCTCTGGCTGTTTTTTCAACTGTCCAGGCGTTTTTGCACTGTCCTCAGTTATTTTTCTCTCCTTTCCTACATTTTCCCAGCTTCTCTGGCCATTTTTCCCTGTCCTCAGGCGTTTTCTTTCAGCTGGCTGCATTTTTGCACGCTGTACTGGCATTTTTGGACTGTTAAGGCATTTTTTTGGGTCACATTAAGGCGTTTTTTTTGCATGTTACTACATTTTCTATATCTACTCAAGGCGTTTTTCCTACGGTGGCGGGCCACTCGCTTATCTATTTTTACCTGCCTTTCATCCCCACATGGCTTTCTCAGTCCGCTGTAATATCTCTCTAAAAATACATTTTTTATTCACTTTTCTTTAAAAAACGTGGTTGCATTCTTTTTATCTTATCACTCTTCTAAAAAAACGTGTTGTTTCATTATTTTTAAAAGGTATAAGGTAAAAACATTACATTTTATTGGCATTGTAAGTTTTTTGGCTTGTTTTATTATCCTTCCGTCGAGTGTCGAAGACGAAGGGTGAGGTCCGGGATTGGCAGGTGGCTAATCCCCCCTCGCAATACAAACAAACCCTATCTCAAATTCTGTGCCATTTCAACGATCATACATACGACACCCTTTCGCATGTGTTTAGGCACTTTTTAATCCGTTTGTAAGCTTATTGGCCTTTTCCTCATCGATTCATGGGAATTGGTTTTTGCTATAACTTTTGACTCATTGCTCGGTTTTGAGCACTTATTTAGTCAAAGTTGCATGTTTTTTCACACTCTAGATGATGGGATCATTAGTTTTGTAAACACACTAATTTTATAAAGTGCCGCATTCTGGGGGGGTGTCTTTGTATTGCTTAATTCAGCTCATTTTTTCTTGAGCTTTGTTTTATTCCTTTTTGTGGACTTGTGAGCGCGTCCGCCATAGTCTTACGACAAAGGGATTCTTTCATGCGACGTGAGACGCTATTTCTCACAAAGATATTTCTTCCCCCTCTTGCTTCTCTCTTTCTGTGCTTGCTTGCAGTGTCGATCTGTTGTGCCCTACGAACCTTGATTGTTGTCTCCACCATTGCTGCGTTATTACGCTAATTGCAAAGTGAGTGACAAACTGGTTCTCGGAACATAGTCACATCTGGTTGTAATCAACACTGAATTATAAAGTGCCAAACTCGGGGGGGTGTAATTTTGTTCTAGGGGGTTGTTATTGTCCTGGGTGTTGTATTACATGCAGACGCATTATCGGCCGAGTCCGACGTCTTGCATTTGTGCATCTTGCACTTTTTGATTCCGCATCATGGAGGGTGCTCTTTCCAGATTTGAGCGTCGTAGGATCACCTTACAGCCTCCACCAATTCTTACTGGGAGAGAGAACTATTCAGCTTGGCGTGCTTCTATGGAACATTACTTCGCCTACAAGGGTCTTTCTCACTTCTTGGTTGGGCCTGTTCCTGCACCCACTGATCATCGTCATCTTAATGATTTTCTCAACAATTGTGACCGTGTCTTTGGTCACATGATGATGCATGTCTCTACATCTCAATGGGTTCACGTGGCGAGACTCATCCGGAGAATTCTTCAGTCCCTCTATGGAGACCCTTCACATACTGCCATAGTTGTTGTTGCAACTGATTCAGTTGTCTCCTCTATTTTTTCATGTGATGACAGTTCCACTGACATAGACTCGCTTGGTTCTACTTCTGATAATGAGGATTGTGCACCCAGTTCTGATGTCGAGAGTACTATAGAGGAATCTTCTCCTCCTTCTCTCACTATTCCAGAGAGTGTTGACACATCCCACATCTCATCAGATATTGAGCAGTCTCTTATACAATATCATACAGTCATCACACCCACCTCTTTTCCACCTTCAGTGTTTGAGGCCCATTTCACTCCTCAACCTTCCTTGGATGACTCATACATATCTGACATCGCTCTTCTGTTTGTTGAGCCCCCTCATTGGGATGAGTATCTGCCTGACCTTAGTTGTCTTTTCGCAGAGCACACTTGTGATGTACTATAGGTTCCTCATCCATCTACAGGTATTTTAGAGGAGTTCATCATCTCTATTGTTGGGAGTGCCCCTTCTGGGACTCTTGCCACTTCCACTTTTCCGAGACCTTCATTGATCCACCCTTGCTTGTGGATCCCTTTTCTGTTGTGGGGGATGTTTTGTTACTTTCACATCAGTTGGACATCCTTTCTACAGTGTTCACCCTTCATACTCTGACAGTTCGCACTCGTGACAATACCCTCGGCTCCTTTACACTCACTTGCTAGACCTATGTCACACTTTCGTGGACCAGACTCAGAGTTCTTCATGTTGCTGCCTTCAGTTTCCTTCGTGGAGTGGGCAGATTTCCAACACATCTTTTATGTCCTTCCTAAGGGTAGACACACAGTACGGTGCAGATGGCTCTTCTTCAGTCCAGAGGTAGAGGATCTCATCATCGACATACAATATGTTCAGATAGCTGATCAGGTTGCAGACATTTTCACCAAGCCCTTCACTGAGGTGAAGTTTCTTCACTTGCGGTCTCTTCTTGGGGTGAGGTCTGCTTTGTAGCCACCCATCTTCTTCGGGCTATATAGTCCTCCTTCTTCTCCTCTTCTTCTTTCTAGAAAGATGTTGTTTGTACATGGGCACCTTATCAGGCCTTTAGTTGCAGGGCCCATTGACACATCTTTCTTAGTTGTCTAGGGGAGTCTTCTTTTCTGTTCTGGCTTACCTTGACCTCTTCCTCGGCTTCGATGAAGGGGGGGTGTTGGTGTGTGTGACTGTCCAGTCATCGTCCACATCACCTAGGTGAGTCATCTCACCTTGTGAGAGTCATAGGTCTTAGGAAGTCAAATGACAAGTGTCAGATTCTGTCATAGAATCTGACATTGTCATTTGCGTCAATGCGTCATAGGAGTTACATTCCTTATTTGGAATTGTAACTCCTCTTCTAGTGGCGTCATATGCGTCAGTCAACGTCATATGTGTCAGTGGCGTCATTGATTTCTTTCCATGTTTAGGCATGGGGGTTACACAGCACCCCTATTTGTACTTCCTATTTTTCGATCTATGAGTATGAGTAGACCCATTCTTCTTACTTGCAATCTTCTTTCCATTGTTTCGAATCTTGCATATTGCGTTGGCTTGAGGTTACCATTGGAGTGCAACTTCGTTGTGGTGCATCGCTTTTCGACATTGGTTCTCATGAATCCCTCTTTCAACATCTTGTCCACCCTCTCTTCTGCTCACCTCTCTCCACTTCAGGTAGTTAAGATTGTGACCAACACTTCCCTTTTCTTGGTGTTATCACCTCATTAGTGTAGGATTTCCCTCTTTATGCACTTTCTCTCTCCATGTCTCCTTGGCATTATTAGGATAGGTGTAGTTAGATGTCATTTTTGCATTAGGAGTAGTTTAGCATTAGGATCAAGAAGAAGAAGTTGGATTTCTCTAGAGGGCCATCTCAAGTCCACAAGTCCCACAGCTTGAGAGATGGTCCCATGTTATGCAATCACACCAGATGATTCTACCTTAGAAAAGAAGACCTGTAGAAATCATCTAGGGGTGTCTTTGTAATTTCACACTAACACTTCTCTCACTACTTAGTTGCTACAAGAGTTCTAGATTATGAAGAACAATGTGTAGAAGATTTAGAAAGGGTGAGAGAAACACAAATTCAACAAAGGAGAGCTTGATAAATATTTTATTTGAGTTTATCAAAATTCTAAAACCGCTGGTTGATCATAGATACACCAAGTCTAAGAGGAAAATAAGAAATATTGACCCTATCTTCAAAGATATCTAAAGGTGGCAAGAAAAATAAAAATTCCCGTCACTTCCTTCCTCCCTAGACTTCTCTCATCAAATATCCCAAGTGGTTTTAATCCATTGGATGTAGAATTTCCATACCTCAAAGAATACTTTGAAGCATTTGTAGAAGCATAAGTAGAATTTAAAGTCAAGCGGAAGTAGAACAAATCATGGTAGAAGAAGCATAAATACCTCCTCTGTGGCTACTACTAAAAGAAGAATAGAGATGATCCTCAAGTGGAAACTCCACAAAAAAGATAATTAATAGAACATATCTACTCCTCCTTCAATGGAATCTGCAAAGTAGAAACCAAACCCAATAGAAAGCAAGAAGTAGTCTATCATTCCAAGTAAGTTTTATAGAACCTCTCCTAGCTCTAATTCTATATCTAAGGCCAATCTTACAAAATCTTCAAATACTCAATCAAAATAAGCCACTCCTTCCTAGCCTACTACTCCATCTACTAAAAATACCCAAACTTCCAAGCCCCTCCTCCACTTTGCAAAACATCTTCTTTCCTAGGAACACCAAGCCCATTCACCTCTGCTTTGTTTGATATCATTGAACATGTGAAAAATTCTAAGGTTTAGAGTTTTTAATATGATTTTTTTTAAACACACTCGAGAGAAATTTGAAAGGCTTTTCAACTACATCAAGGGTGGTAACCCAAATTTCAATACTGAAATTCAAATTCCAAATGGTTATTTCTAACACCACACACCCCTCCAACACAAAACATGTATGCACTCAAATATACAAAAACAACAATGTATACCCATTATACCTTTCCCTACTGATTAAATGCCACCAACTAAATAATTTCATAATAGACTATGGAACCTCACATCATGTAATTCTAATCAAAGTTGTTAATTCCCTTGTACTTGACATGAGAAACATGATCTTGTTATTTTATGGAGTCTAAAGAGGTCCTACTGGTAGGAAGAATCAAAGATGCTCAAGTGGCCCTTGCAGATTTCCTAGACAAGAAGGTTTTGCTAACCATTTTGGTGGTAGATATCCCAACATCCTTTGGCATGTTGTTAAGAAGGAGTTTTTGCAAAGGCTTGGATGGAGATATACAACTTGATTGGTCTTCTCAGTAACCATTCTAGTGAAGGGTGAAATGAAGAATTTGTTTCCTATGCAAAAGATGAAGTATATTGTCAAAAATATAAAGATCCAAAAGCTAACATTTTGTTTCAAGATAGTGGACTGGGTAACTACTTCTTTACTTCGAAAGAGACGATAATCTACCTTTCCTCACGAGAAGATGAAGAAGACCAATTGTGGACAATGGAATTTGATGAAATCCATTCTAGTGAAGGATTTGGATCTGGTATTGTTTTGAATTCTCCTTCGAGTGAGTTATTCCCATTTTCTTACAAATTTCAGTTTGATAACACCAACAACACTGCAAAATATGAATCCCTTCTTCTCAGAATGGATGTTGTTGAATCCATGGGCATCAAGAAGATAAAATGTATTGGTGATGTTGAGGTGATCGTCAAATAAGTAAGGAGTCAATAACGAGTAAATAATCTAAGGCTCAAGCATTACTTTGGAATTGAGTATGTGACTATATCGAGTCTTTTTATGCTTTCTCAATCCAATCGACTTCCCGTGAGCAAAATGTAAAAGTTGACTCTCTTGTAGTTTTAACTTTCTTTATGAATCTACACCCATCCTTTAATAATGACAAAGTGGTTGTTGAAATGGTTTTCAAGTTAAGTGTGTTAAATAATGGAAATCATTGGTAGTTATTCAATGAAAACGGTAAAATTCTCTCTTTATTGGACAAAAGAGATAACTTCAAAATATTTTATACAAGGAAAGTGATAATCGAAACAAGATTTTTTTGTGGATGAGGATAAATAAGGGATAGACATAGTTGACTTAGAAGGTGTCATCAGGGTGAAAGGAAATAAGATCCCAAAAGGTATCGTGTCTCTTGAAGACTTGTTTGATAAATATGATGGATTAATCAAGCGTAAAGCTAAAAATTCCTCTCGGTGTTTAGGTTATTTTGAGAAAGAAAATATCGGTACCATTGAACAATGCCAAGAATTGTAAACATTAGCAAGATTTTTTCACTAATAGGAAAGAGAAGATTCATCTCACTTTGTTAAGAAAATATTTTGATGTTCTAACACATTCCTATAATGAGCTCAATTCTTTCAACCCTAAAGATATTCATCATTCAATCTTGTTGAAGCCTATAGCCAAGCCTTTAGGTAAAAACAAGTGGTAGTATAAACCAAATATTGTTATACAATCAAGGAAGAGGTCCTAAAATGCTAAATGCAAGAATCATTTCCCCATCCATCACTCCACATGCATGGAAAAAAATTGTTCCGTGAGGAAGAATAATGGAGTAATGAGGATTTGTGTAGCTTCCACAATTTGGACCAGGCTTTTTGAAAGGATAACTATCGACTTCCTATCATTAATCACATCCTACATGTAGTCACAGGATCATATATGCTCTCATTTCTTGATGGCTTCTCTAGGTATAATTAAATGGAGGTAGCGAGAAGAAAATATACATAAAATGACCTTCATAACTCCATTTCACAGCTTTTACCTATAGAATAATGTCATTTTTTCTTATCAAAGATGGAGAAAATTTTCAATGGGTAATGGATCATGCCTTCAAAGACCTCAAAAAATTCATTTTTTTCTATGTTAATGACCTCACAGTATTTTCAAATAAGTGAGAATATCATATAAAACATTTAGAACAAGTGTTGATCAGGTGTCAATATCATGGAATCTCTCTAAATCCCAATAAGTGCATCTTTGGTGTTACTAAAGGGAAACTCCTTAGACACATCGTGAACAAGGAGGGGGACTAGAATTGATCCAGAGAGGATAAGATAAATTCAAGCATTGTCCTTACCCATGAGCAAGAAGGGAGTTCATTCTTTCTTTGGCAAGGTAAAATTCCTCTATCGCTTTGTCCCGATTTTGCTTGAGATGACTAAGCATATCACAAGTATGATGAAGCCTCAAGCAAGATTCAAGTGGAATAATGAAGGAAAATCAAAATTTTATGCAATCAAAGAAGCAATAGCCAAAGATCCTACTCTGGTATGTCCCAATTTTGATAAAGACTTCATCTTGTATTGTTATACCTTAAAGCACACACTTTCGGCCATCCTAGTTTAAAATAATGAAGAAGGCATTGAAGCACCTATTGCTTTTATGAGTTTCCCATTGAAAAACCATGAGTTGAGATACAATAAAATGGATAAACATGCTTATGATTTGGTCAAAGTAGTGATAAATTGCATATTTTAGATTCTCAACTCATGCGTTGTGGATATGGTCACAAGATCTACAATCAAGTCAATCCTAACTCAAGTAGGATCCAAGAGACAAGAGAGGAAATTGGGTGGCAAGAATTCAGAGTATTACTTAGAAATATTACCTTCAAATATTGTTAGGGGAAATGGATTGTGTTGGTTGATAGCGAGAAGATGAAGCTCTCTCAACTCAAAATGATACAAAAGAATGTTTTTCTATGAATGTGTAAGTAAAGACTTGCCCCAAGTAATTTTTGTAAATACCACCAATGATTGGTATGTTGAAATTACTTACTTTCTTTCTTATGGTGAGTGTATAGCTCATCTCGATTACAAAAAGAAGAAATATCAATCTCAAATCATCCAAGTATGTCATCTAGGATCACATGTTATACAAGAGGGGATTAAATGGATGCTTTCTAAGGTGTGTGGAAAAAGAGAAACAAGATAAATTGCTAAAATAATATCATGATCATGGTTATGGTGGGAATTTCTCTAGAATGGTGACTTCTCAAAAAATTATCCATGGTAGGTACTATTGGCCTACCTTTTATACGGATGCTTAAGAGTGTGTCTCCAAGTGTGAACTTCTCCAATAATTTGTAGGAATACCAAAACTTGTTCTGCTTCCCCTCCATCTAGTGGTTATCGAATAACCTTGTCAATAATCGGGCCTAGACTTTATCGATTTATCAATCCTCATTTAATTACATGGCATACCTATTGTCTAACAACAAATGACTACTTCGAAAGTGGGTGGAGGTGATTATAGTCAAATAAGCCATTTATGAAATGGTATGCAATTTCATCAAAGAGAACATTATCGTCTGTTTTGGGATCCCTTAGAAGATCTTATATTTTTCATCCATGGATTTGACTAAAGTCTCGATATGGTTATGGAATCTTGCTTTCTCATGCATCAAAATACTACTTTTAAGGGAATGGTTAGGTTGAGTTAAGTAATAAGAGTATCATGACCATTTTTAAAAAAATAGTTGATGAGAATCAAATAAATTGGCATAAAATATCGATAATCCACTATGGGCATACATGATTACTCCTAAAAAGGAAATCGGTATGTTACCATTCCAATTGCTATACTTGGATCAAGCGAGATTCCAATCCTTTCGTTGACTTACCAACACTCCAAGTAGTGAATATAATTGAGGATGGCGAATACCATGACTCCCTTGACAAGATAATATTTCTTCTTGAAAATATTTATGAAGATAGGTTCAAGGTGGTTGATTAAATAAAAGAAAATAATTTGAAAGTCAAAAATATTTTTGGAAAGAAATAAAAGGATGTGGATTTCAAATTTATAGATCTTGTCTTGTTATGGGACAAATGGAGAGAACCAAAATGAATCCATAGAAATTTTGATTCCTTATGGCTAGGACCATTCCAAATATGGGAATCCTGCAGAGAAAACAATTTCAACCTCTTATATCTAGATGACATATATTTGGGATTTCCTCACAATGGGAAATATTTAAAGTTGTATAAATAGTCAAAGTAGGTTTTCCTACACATGTACCATAGGATATTTTAGGATGTGTGTTTCCCTTTCCCATTGTGTGTGTTTTTCTTTTAATCCGTGTGTGGTGTGTCTCCCTTTTGTTATGTGTGTTCCCTCTTTTAATCTATATTTTCTTAAGTTGAGACTCTGTAAAGCCCAATGGATAAGGCACCGGTCCAAGTTGTATATTAAGATTATGGATTTCATGATTATATTTTCCTCACTTCATACAATATAGAATAATTCCACAAGTGAGCACCATTTGTTTTCATCTATTTTTAAGGGAAAATTCAAGTTGAAAACATGACAACTTTACCTTACTATCAAATGTTTTTCTTGTAAACCCTCATAAGAACTTATCGGATCATTTCTCCTTCATTTTCACTCTTATCCCCTTCCTACAAGTTCTCATGTGTTGTAATATCTTTTCCCAAGTTTTTGAAATGTGAAAAAAATCTCATGAAGTTCTTTTGATGCAGTGCTTCTCAAGGAATATTCTTCAATAGACTTAGAAAAGGTTATTTTTAGCCTTTCTAAGATAGGTTTACATCCCCTAGAAAACGTTTGAATGCCCAAATTCAGTGGGAAGTGTTATTGAAGAGATAAAAACATATTACAAGTCATTTAGGAAATTTTAGGGAAGATTTGAAGGTTTGGGGAAAATTTCAATGAAAGCGGATTTCTGAAGGTTAAGGAGCTTGTAGTTCAAAATATTTCCTGAGATTTGGAAGATGATTCTAGGATCTTCGTAAAGAGTTATAGGTCAAAAAAATATACCATTGGAAATATAATTCATCTCTATAAATGATCATATTATTTACAAGACCAAAGTACTTCTTTCCACATTCTATTTTTGGCAGGCACACTCTATGGTCCTAAGAAAAAGGATATTTTTAGGGTTATTTTAGAAAAATATGATCATGGGACCCATTTGATTCTTCTCAAAAGGTTTTTTGGAGAAAATTCATATAAATAAGTTCCAAAAATTCCTCATGGAGCTCCGGAAACTTCATCTTCAACGCTCTCCTCAAGGTAAGCGTCCAAGACTTAGTTGATTTCACGGATGGACACATGTCATCATGTGGTGAAGGCACACTTTCTTATCCCATATGTACCATCCCCATGGGATAGTTATGATAAAAAAATTCTATGTCCATTAGAGCCCCGTGGTCGATCAAATGACCCTAATGAAGACCAATGATGTCATATAAAAACCTTCTCACCTCATCCTAGCCCTTCCCGTCGTGTAACCACAAAGTGACACTTTTCATGCACAGTGAGGGAACACTTTTATTTCCTATCTATACCATCTCCTTGGGATATTTGGAATACAAAAATTCACCCCATGCCCATCTAAACCCTTGGTTTTCCACATGACCCCGGAAGGCTCCATAGGCCATTTTTCGACCACTTTTCCTCTCTGCCTCGTCAAATCACCTTCCACCACTTATTATTCCCAGATGATGGAATTTTTTTTACCATATTTCCTGTCCCCTTAGGATATTTGGGACATAAAAATTCATCCAAATATATCCCTTTCTCAAGCTCTTCATGTGACCCAGTCTCATCCCTCGGGTGGTTTTTTTTTCTATCCCTCTCCTCCAAGCAATTATTGTCTTACACATGTCATGATTAGGTGAGGGAACATTTTTCTTCACCATTTATGCCATAACTTTGGGATAGTTGGGACAAAAAAATTTCTCACTCCCAAGAAGATTTAAAAACCAAAACTTGTTAAAAACATTATCTACCACTAATTCTTCTTTCTCTGTATGCGTGCATGAGAGGTTTTGATGAGAATATTTAAAAACCATTGCAAAAGCATATACATTCCATTTTTCCTCCATGAACTCGTGAATAGAGATAAAAATATCTAGGAAGATTGCATTTTGTTCAGAAACCTTGCCAAAATTTATCCAAAATGACTACATGTCTGAGAACGAGAAAAATTCATATCCCAATCGGATGAACGAAATTGAACAATATTTTCATAGTCTTCCTCTTTCCCAGGTGCCTTCAAGAAGTAAGTGAAAGAAATCTCATAGGTGCCTTGTATTTTTAATTGCAAAAACCCTATTTTTCTATCATAACTTACGTTTTTTTTCGATTTCCCATCATTCCCGTAAATGAATCAAAGCTAAACTTTTGAATATAGAGTCCGTAAGGATAGCATATTCCTTTGAAGTTGGTTTCGTCACAATCCGAAGTGGGGAAGGGTAGTTTCTAAGAATATTAATTTTCTAGTTCCCTCACTTATTATAAATAGAAACCTTCCCAACAAGACATTGAACTTAGAAAATAACAGAGATGAAAAACTAGGTAGTTTTGATTGAAGAAGCAAAAAAGCACAAAAATGTAAAAACAAAACAACTAATATCTAAAAATAGAAATTTTCCATGAATTTCAAAGAAACATCTATGAAAGTGTTCCTAGCATGTTATGGGTTCCACAAAACTGATTCCAAGTCAAAAAACTAGTATTTCGCAAGATACCATCTCCTAAACCCCAATTGCTAAAAATAGAAAGTTCCAATTTTGAGTGTTGAAAGCTTCTATCATCTCCATTTTGGATCATCTTATTGTTTTTCTCAAACATGAAGTGAAAATTATCTTGTCTGAATCCCATTTTAGCTCTTTCATCATAATACTTAGGTGTGGGTGATAGTGATGTTACGCACATGGATCTGGAAGATCTCACGAATAGGATGTTAGGTGTACCTCGAGAACTTGTGGAAGAGAAAGTCTACACAAGAAGGTTGTATTTTATGGGTGGTGTCTGTGTTATTTTAAAGAATCAAGTTAGTATTGGCATGTTCCCATCATTATGAGCTAGAGACTCGAACCATAAGATTTGATGAAAAATCGATTCAAGCAAAGAATCACTCCCAAGAAAATTTCCTAGTATATGAAAATTCAAGACTGGAAAAAATGGTCATCATTGCAAAATATTTTACATCAGGTGAATGGTCCAAGAAATATTCCTACCTCTAAGGCCTTTCACTAGGTTTGTGGTTAAAGCAGGGTAGAAAGCCATCCCATATGCCAAAATCCCTCTCCCAAAGTGAATTTCACAAGGGCTTCTTAGATGTGATCATCCTCCTAAGCCAGCTAATGGGAGAAGAAACAAAAAAATATTTCCATGATTAGATGGCCTTGTTCATACTCACCATCATCGAGGGTAGATAGATGATAGATTGGGGGTAAATAATCAGTGATAACTTGCATCACCAACTACTTCAAATTCTGGTCTCCAAGGAGTTTCCAAAGACTTCATACTTGTTTTATGCCCTCACAAGAATGAAACCATTAAGATGTTTTAAACTCACCCAAAACATTTCTCAATAGGATCTTGATACGAAAAATATCCACATCCGAGCTTGAACGAAAGAAATCAAAATTTTGTAAGAATGAATGATGCACTCGTTATGTTTGTCATTAGATTGTTGGAGGGAACTCTCACTTGAGGTTATATCCACAAGTCTCTAATAAAAAGCTACGGATCCTTCTTCATATTGTTTTAACATTCTCCTATATCTCGTGTCTAGTTTTTATATTTCTCTACAAAAGATGACACAGTATTTCACTGACAGGATGGTATTGTTCAAGATGTGTAGGCATCTTTTTCATGTCAATGGTAAACTAAGGAAATAAAAGAAGAAGACTTTTTCTTTCCCCATCTCTCTCAAGATATTCTCCTATAATAGTGCTCATAAGGCTACCAATGTGGAAGCATCCTTCTTTCCCCTATATTCATACACCCCAAAAGTAGACTTCAATATTCGAAGTGATCAAGAGACATTTCACCTCCCTAACTTACATCATGTTCCATAGATTGAATACTACTGGGTAAATTTTGTAGATGATTTCTAAGTCAAATAATGAGATCACATGAGGATGAAAATTGGGAAAATGAGGAGATTCTAGTTTGATTGGTATGATGATTCCATCAAATATGATAGCATAGTGATGTATGATCTAGAATATCATGTGGTGAAAGCATCACCCCTTATGCAAGTGTCATGGAGCATCTACGAATTGGGGGATATGAATGAGGAGAATAAATTTTTCATTAGAAGATAAAAAGAGTTGTTAAAAAATAAGAGAGCTGCCCTCATTTCATTAGGAAACTTTCCAAATCTCCAAAGGAAAGCATCTCATCATTCCTCTTCAAAGGCCATTGAGAAAGCTTCCACTCAACTCACTCAGAGAACATTCAAAGATAAATTTATTGGAATTAGAATCTCCTCACTATAGAAGGTTTCACAAAAAAGGTAATAACAACATATGACCATATGGTAGAGTTAAAGAAATGGGAAATTAATCTAGTTCATCCTTCATTTCCGTAGCAGTCCCAAAGCTTCTCATCTTCCATTGTTACATCAGCCATTCCTACACAAGATGTTCCTTCCCATTATGAGAAAGAGACAAAAATCATGCTAAGTTCTAAGCCTTAGATGACTGATATATTTCCTTGGGTGTAATAAATGATCATGAAAGATGCCCACACAATTCAACAAGTAGCAGATCACCGACTTCTCATCTATAGCCTCAATGGTCAAAAGAAAGAAGGTAAAGTTATCTCAAGTAGCTTCATGCTTTTTCAGTGGTGCTTTGGGAAACTAATATATATAAATAGTCCAACCCAAGGTGAACAAACCCATTGAATAAATGACCCCATTGACTACGAGATGACCACCATCCCCTTAGGCCCAACAACTCATGAGGGAGATGCACATTTGTTTAGATAATCTTCCACTTACCTTCTCATGAGGAATCATTAGTACAAAGAAAGAATTAATCAATTGGAAGATCATGTGAGAAAATTCACCTTGTACATTTAAAATTTCATGGATCTAAATTCTTATTCATCCCTTATAATAGAATAAGTTACTCCTATCATTACCTTTGATCTAGATTCCATTCGAAGACATAAGGCTTCACCATGCAAGGGTGAGAAAATGATAAATGGGTGAATGAGATCATGAAAAAGTGAAATTTATTATTCCAGAGATGAATTCATTGTTCAATTACATGGGCACAACAGGCACAAAGTTCATAATGATAAGAGATGAAATCAAGAAATAAAAGGAACACCGGGATCAAGTGTTTCCATTAGTAACAAAATTGGGGAAACCCTTGTTTCCACCAAAGATTCAATTCTCCATCTGAATAGTTGTCACAATTGTGTTCTAAAACCTTTTTTCTAGGTACAAGATGTTGAATTTTACTCTAGATAAGTTAGATTCAAATGAATAATGTGCTTCTAGGATGCATGATGATGTCAATGCTAAGATACATAAGCTTGGAGTGCCCGCAATTCATGAAAACAACTCAGTAGATGACTTGTTGAATCCATTTGAATAACTTATCAAGAAATAAGTTAGTGATCCATTTTCCTTCAATGAGGACACACTAGAGTCTCTCACCGAGATAAGGGATGCAATATCAAGCACCATGAAGAAACATCATTCTTGGTTCATAAAGTGTAAAAACATCAATGTCATCTCGGATAGGTGGCTCAAGTCCTTATATTTTGTTCATATTCCCTAGGCCAATAAATTTGAATGTATGGTTTCTCGATATAGCAGAGAATTCAAAGGAGTGGAGATATTCCCAGAGGTACTCAAGTAAAGGTCCATCAGAGAGTAAAGAAGAATCAGCAAGGGAATTGTCTCCATCTGAGTAGTTATCTCTCTTCTTTTCTCTCTCTTCCCTCTCACTTCCTCTCTTCCTTCATGTTCTTTTTCTTCATTAAGGGGTTACACTTTTCATTTTTGTCTTATTAAATTAAATGTGACTCTATTTTGCATTGTAATAAGTAATCCTAAATTAATAAAAGGGGACATAATTATATTCCTAAGAATACAAAGAGTCACATGTTATAAACAACAAATGAAAGGTCATCTGGGAGTATGTTTTGTAAAATATAAATCAATGTGGGAATCCTTTTTTAACCATTATAATATTGGGTAACCATCCTTTGAGGGAGTGGTATACAATTTTTAAATTTTGATGTGATTTTTACAAACGATTGTCCTTCGAGGATCACCAGTATTTTTGCTTGTAATGCTTAATAGTTTCCCTTTGAGGGAACAATTTATATTTTTGATAGTATACATCCATGCATATATTTTCACTTCATTTAAGCTAAGGGAAGGCCTAATAGATCATTTAGGAGTGGAAAAATATGTGTTTACAAACTACACATGCGTACTCTTAACATGTTTTTAGTTAGTAAATGAGGGAAGATGAAAGTAATGATTGGGGAGAAGATGGATGCAATGAGCGAAACCATGGTGCTCATTTTTAAGGTTGTAAATATAAGTTATTGAGGGATTCCACATAATTCCAAACCATTTCTATAGTATATGATGGGTTGGAATGATATATTTGATGCAACTAATTTCATGGAAGTAAATGTGTTAATAATAGAAAGGATACAAGTGTAGAGAATTTAGGGGTTCCTTTTCAGGTTTACCATCAAGGGAGGCTAAGTGATAAGCTCCAAACCCATATTTATGAGTGATGATATATGGACCAATCCAGTTTGGAGAAAACTTCCCACATTGACTCCTTTCTAGAGTAGTGACATTTTGATTCTCTTTGAGGACAAGATCACCAATATTGAAGTCACATTCTTTGACATGTTTATTGTATGTTATTTTGATGTGTTCTTGATAGACATGATGATGTTCAAGGGTTGTTAGGAGATGTTCATATAACAATTCAATTTATACTAAGAACTCCTGATGATACTCCTCATAAAAATGAAATCTCTGAAGAAGACACAAAGAGATGGAATTTGGACTTCAAGAGGGAGAAAGAACTCAAAGACATAGACTAAAGAGAAGGGAGTAGCACCTATAGGGGTTGGCATGTTATTCCAATAGGCCCAAAGGGAAAATAAAATTTGGAGACACCAATTCCTACCATCTTGATCAACGGTTTTCATGAGGATTTTGTTGAGTGTTTTGTTAGAGGTTTCTTCTTGATCATTTGCTTGTTGATAGGATATGAAAAGATAAGATTGATGTTGTAGGTGTCGTGAATTTTTTGAATTTATTTTTTTGAATATTTTTCATTATCTATGATAATTTTGTGAGGAATGCCAAAGCAATAGATAATGTGATGGTGGATGAAGTCGACAATCTTATCATCTTTAGTGGAGATAAGTAGAATCACTTCCACCTATTTTGTGAAGTATTCAGTAGTAGTGATGATAGAATGATTTTTTCCTGATAAATGAGGGTTGATGAGTCCAATGAGGTCAAGTCCCAATTGTGAAAAGTAAATAAATATTGGGTAGATTATAGATCCTGACTTAGGATGTGAGTGAGGTTGGAGTGTTGTTGACATTTGATGCATTTCTTGATGTGTTTGCAAAAATATTAATTAAGGGTAGTCAATAATATGCCACTCGTAGGACACGTTTGGCAACAACCAAATCATTGAAGTGTCCACCACATATGTCGTCGTGGACTTCTTGGATAAATTTGGTGGATTCATGAGATTTGAGGCATCAAAGTAGGAGGCCATCAAACCCACGTTTGTAAAGGATGTCGCTTAGGATGACATAGCAGTTAGTGTATTGCACAAAATATCTCTTAGCATTCTTAGATAGATCAAAGGGGATTTTAGATAGATAAATATAGTCACAAAATTGAGTGTACTAGCAATCTGATTGATTGTTTTTGACAAGAATAACAGAAGGGGATTCATTAGTATGATATGGTTAATCAATTCTATGAACAACATCGAACAATTTGAAATCTTCATTTGATAAGGGGATGAGTGATGTAAGAGAAGACATGGTGTTTGTGAAGTTTTTGGATTATTAAGGAACTATTTGGATTGTATATTGATCGAAGGATCTTAATAGGAAGTCAACAATGTTTTTATATTTTTATAAAATTTCATTCTTACATTGATAGATTCCTTTGATTTTATTTATGATAAGAAGGAGTCTCCATAGATGTCAAGGATTTGAACACCAAGCTTGATGAAAGTAGTTTCGATACCCATAATGATGGCTTCATACTCATCCATGTTGTTGGTGCACTTGAAATTTAGTTTGAAGGATAGAGGAATGGGAGTCCCTAAGGAGGTATGATGATGATACCAGCACCTCCCCTACCGAAACTTATAACCATTAAAGAAGAGGTCCATTATGAGGGGAGTGTATTCTTGATCAATAATGTTGATAGATTCATCGGTATATTGTTCATGAGGTGGTTGATTATTGGGGAGGAAAGATTTCATGAGTTAGTTGGAAAGGTATTTCCCTTGATAGATTTATACGCCGCGAATTCTAAGTAAAATCCAATCATAAGCATGAGCCATTAGGTGATGTGATGACTTTGGTATTATACGAGAATGCATAAAATTGAGACGAGTAAAGATGGTGATGACATAAGTATTATGGTTAAGGATATACTAAAAATATTAGAAGTTGCAAAGTACAAGGCATAAAATAACTTTTCTACTTCTGTAATGAGTTTTATAGTCGTGAAGAGTGTGGGTCATGTAATAAATGACCTACTCTCTACCCTAGTCATATCAGATGTGCTAGTAGATTTCCCAAGGCATGATTGGTGGAAGATATATTTAAATAAAATGACTCCCCTCGTGTAGAGGTGTTCGCATGAGAAGTGATATAAAATATTTTTATTTATTAAAAGGACTTTTGAAAATTTTCATCCCACTTGATATGGACATCCTTTTGTAGGAGATGATGAAAATGTTGAAAGTGGTATGAAAGATGAGAAATAACGCAGAAGACTGATTAAAATTGACCTTGGAGTATACGGAGTTTCTTGATATTAGAGGGGGGCATCTCTATGATGGCTTTAATTTTGGAAGGGTCGACTTCAATGCCTCTAATAGATATGATAAACCCTAAATTTTTTCCTCCGAGAACACCAAATACACAATTGGTCGAGTTACGATAGAGGAAGTATTGAATAAGGAGGGAAAAGATGACATAGAGGATGATGAGATGCTCCTTCTAAATCTTTGATTTACCCAAGAGATCATCAAAATAGTATTATAAAATTTTATGGATGATATCATGGAAGATATAAGTCATGGTGTGTTGATAAGTGGCCTCAACGTTCTTGATTCCAAAAGGAATGACTTGATAGAAAAATTTCCCCCATTGGGTAGTGACAGATGTCTTATGTTAGTCCTCTAGTGTGATGAGGATATGATAATACCCAAAAAACCATCCATAACAGATAACATGTCATGGCCTCATGTGAGTTCAACAAGTTGATCGATGTTAGGAAGAGGGAATTCGTATTTAGGACAAGCAAGATTGAGATCTCAAAAGTTTTTGTAGATACGTAAATTTCTTGAGGATTTGGTTACAAGTATAATATTGGACACCCACTATGGGTATTCAAAGAATGGGTAAGATGAATTTAGTAAAGAGAATACATTATAACTTTTCTTTTATGAGAAAGGCTATGCGAGGGTGTATCCTACATAGCATTTTCTAGACAAGTTTAGCATTAGTAATTGTGACAATGTCGTGGAAAATGATTTTAGGTTAAATACCTAGCATGTCATAGTATGAGCATGTGAAGGCCTAAATTTTCATTGAAATAAAGGTGATGAATTCCTTTAATTCTTTTGAATCTAAAACTGGATAACTTTGACTATGTGAGGTTCTTGCTGATTCCCTATGTTGATGAAGATAGTGTATTCATTAAGGAGTGTAGACATGTCAGGTGGTAGATTCTTTTGAAGATAAGGGTCCTATACCCCCATATAGGATAGGATGGATTAATCACCATGGTATTTAAGAGCATCGATAGTAGAGGAGCTTTCCTCTATCAATTTTGGTAATACTAGTGGAAGTGTCTTATTTCCGTCATTAGTTGTATAAGTAAGTTAGTGGTCCTAAGGTGATCATATTGATTTAAAAATTTAAGAGGAATTGATATGGTGTCATATATGTCCATAGATTCATCATGTGATGATGAAGAGGATGGATTTATTTCTTCTAAAGATTTGGGTGTGGTGATTACGGAAGTATTTGAGGAAGGCTTGTTGAAATCTAGTATGAATTTCTCATGAGGCTTGTAAGACTCTCAAATGCAAAGTCATGTATAACTTGTTTGTAATGTCCTAAAATAAAAACTTTCCATGCACATCGATGAATATAAACTTGGGAAAATTATTGATTGTATAAGAATGATAATTCAAAGTTTTGCATGATATTGATTGCCGTGGTTTGAGGAAGGATGATCATTACCTCTATAAATGAGGTTGGCTTTTAGATGGGGAGGACTAAAATAGATTATATCTCTAATTTTTGGTTCATGCATTGGTTATTTATCAGGTCTCCCATATGTTTTAGGTATAGGGAGAAAGTTAAGGGCTAGAAGGTGGTACTCCCCAAGTGAGAGACATTCCATAAAATATTGGAAGGAGATATTTTTGGTAGATTAGATGTTAGGGATGGAAGAGCTTATTGAATCTTGGTTTGAGGGTGTAGAATTTTTTAATTCAAGTAGAACATCATTGGCTATAATTCATGTGACATGCTTTGAAAATATTTGGGTCATTGCGAATAGTGAAGGTTTTACCTTCATACTCATACCTTATACAATGATGTAATGTTGATAGGATATAACACATAATATGTATCCAAGGTTGTACCAAAAACATGTTATACGAAACTATCCTTCCACAAGATAGAAGAGATCGTCAATGATTTTAACAACTACTTGGATGGGTAAAATTATCGTGCCTAATGTAGGGACAACATTGTCATTAAAGGCACGTAACATGGTAGGTGACTAGGTGATTATTTTTTCAGTAACTAAAGCTTTTGAAAACATGAGATGATATGATGTTGATATTGGAGTCATTTTCAATCATATCTCTCTTGAAAAGAGTATTTTTTATTTGGGAAGTGACAGAGTGCGGAATATCATGGTCTTCAAGCTACAAGGATGGTACTTGAGAATCGTTAAAGGTGATAAAGAAAGGGACATTTTAAGGGTGTTGATAATTTTGGTGAATGGTTGATGGTCATATGATGGTATTGAGATAGATTGGAAAGCCTTGATATTTTCTTATTGGTGATGTGGAGAATTTTGAACAAGCTTGTAGAGAGACATCTTCACAAGATATCGGTGGAGTAGTTTAACGACAATATTTTTAAGGATGTTGTACATTGGGTGTATGGAGTCCGAGAATAGACACCATGGACTTAGAAGATGACATGTTAAGTGATTTAAAAGGACAAGATATATAGAGACTTTGGGCTCACTTTGATTTTAGGCCTTTGATTCTTATGTGTGCACTCTTCTGGTTATACGAATGACATCTATATGATGGAGTAGATTTTTACTAGAGGAAATCCTACTTTTATTATATGTGAATGCGGTGTTCAGTGATGGCTCGAAGGATCGAGTTTTAATGGTTTGATCAATTGGTTTTATTTAAACTAGATGTTTTGGATTTGTGGGGAGAAATAATTTTCTAGTAATTCTTCAAATCAGTAGCATGGAGGTATTTGCAGTCCTTATTAGAGTGTCTTAATGTTTGATGGTATGTATAGAATGCTTCATAATTATATCAAGAGGGACTCCAACCCCGGATTCAAATGAATTAGTAGGGGTAATGTTATGGTATATGATTAGATAAGATTTTCAAGGATTCTAGTGTAATATCCTGTCTTAGTTGTCTAGGATGAAAGTGAGGGTGAACGGATATGTATATTTTTGGTGATTTAGAGGTTTGAGATAATGGGGTCATGCTCGACATGACACATCTAGGTACTAGTTAGGAATGATCATAGGTTTTATAATGTAATCATGAATTTAGACGAAGGATCGAGCCCTAAGATGAAATGCAAGGGTTGTTTATTTTGTAATAAAGTTATATGAGGGTTGGGTGGCATAATTTATATTTTCTACATGGATTATGAAGTGGGATTATTGAGATACTTGATTTGGTGTTGAGTGACATGGTCTTCTAAAAGATATTTAAAACTTCTATGAGTTTATTTTCTAGGAAGTTAAAAGAGATAATGGGCGGAATCTAAAAGGATTTGATAGATGTAGGAGTGTTCATGATATTAGTAGTGATGAGACTAGAAGAGTTGAATTATTTGGCTAGTGTCTCTATCACAAAAATACTAGGCATTGATGGTATAAGAGAGGATATATTTCACAATATTAATAGTAAGGTGTGAATCAATGACATTGGATTGGGGTTGACTAATGGATGGGGAATGATTTGGAAAAGGATGTTTAAACACATCCAAGTTTTATTTTAGAGGTGTTTATATTATCAAGTTGTAAGTCAACTCATTCTATGAAATCATGAAGGAAATTTGTGAAATAATGACACATTTTGATGTTGTCCCCGAAACTTGATGGTACTTACAATAATTGTTATCTCGATACCATGATGTTTTAGATGTGGATATGTCAACAGGGTGAGTAGGAGTAAGTATAATCATGAACATGACTTGAAGTTTGTCAAAGAACATGTTATAAGACTCCCCAATGGGTGTGTAGTTACATTGAGGTCAGGTTCGTTTGGATTCCAAATGACATTTGATGCAGCCTTTCCAACAATTGTGTTTGTTGAGTCTTTAGATTTATCATTTCTAGAAGAAGGTTTAAATGAAGAATCGTGTTTGGGTTTCTTAGACCTGATTTTAACCTTACCATCTTCAAGATCACAAAGCTCTAGTTTTTGATCCATGGTAAAGGCTTCATCGAATGTTTGAAAGGATTGGATATGGAGGGTTGATGATATGTGCTTAGCATAGGATCGAGAAAATATCTCAATCGAATCAATTTGTGAAAGGGAAAAGGATAATTGATTTTTAGCCCCTTCCATATTGTGAAAAAAATCATAATAGATTCATCTTCAAATTATTTAATAGTGTAGAGATCAATGATGGAGATCTTGTGAGAAATTTTGATGGAGAAATTCTATAAGAACAACTACACAAGTTGTGTGAAAGAGAAGAGAGAATATTATGGGATGTTGGGTACCATTAAAGGGTGGGACCTAATAAATACATGGGAAATGTCCTCAACATGAGATCCTGGTCATGGGTAATGAGATAACATGCATGGCAGAAAGCTATGATGTGTTTCTAGGTAATCCTTACTATAAAATTTAATGAATTTCTAGAGTTCCCTGTGTGTGGGATAGGCCTTAAAATTTACTTGATGGGTGGATAAGTTAATCATAAATCCATTCATATGAAAGGGTGATTTTAGGACCCATAAAGTGGCAGCCTTCAAGGTTTAAAATCATTTTCATTAGTTCTTGTAGAGGATCATATGTGATGGTTGTTGAAAATTTGAAGATGACAACCCGAGTTGATTATAGATATATGGGTTAGAGATATGGTACAAATGATATAGTAGCGATATATTAGGATGAATTGGACCACACACTTTGATATTATAGGATGTTGAGATACCGAGGGTTATAAGGGTTGAATGTATTGATAAGGAATGGGAAAGAAATCTTTGATAAGAGGCTAGGATGGTTGTGGTATATATTGAGAAGGGATTATAATATATTATGAGATAAGAGTAGTGGATTCATGTTGTGAAAAGGGGTAAGTACTGGTGATGGAACTCATGTTGATAGGGGTTTGTGTGGTGATGAGCTTGAAGAAGGATCTAGTGACTTATATGATTTTTGGTTGTGTGTCTTTTGTGATGAGATAGAATTAAGATTGAAACTAGCGATATGAGTTGATCAAGCGGGACTGATGTTCTTGATTCACCGATAGTGGAATAAGGTCTTGTTTATTGGATATAAAGCTAATGATCGGGTCAATAAGTCAAGAATAATCGATGGTGATAGTGGTAATTAGAGTTCATTTTCTGGATCTAGTTATTGACGACGAGATACCCCAAGAGGAAAGGTAAACATTAAGGTCTGCCGGTTAGAGTCTAGAAGTTATGTAAATATTGGATAACCATTCTTGAAGAATTGTGGGCTAAATAGATCTAGAATATCTAATGTAGGTCTGGCCGATTACTAGGAGAATGTGGAGGTTATGGACCATTCCCTAAATGTCGTCAAAAATGATCTAGTATTCCTGGAATATATTGAATTTGGAACTTGAGAGTGTCTAGTGATTGTTGAAGAGGTTTATCATATCATTGGTACTTTGAAGATGATATTGTTTAGTAAAAAAACATGAACTAATCAAATAATCAACGAAGAAAAATAAAAATGAATGTTTTAAACAACTAAAAACAAGTCACACAAAGAATTTGATTATCTTGATTAATTAAAGAAAAGTGTGAAATGAAAAAATGACTAAAAGGGTACTAAGAAAAGGCCAGCTATGGCTGGTTTTGGGTGAGTTCAAGGTCATTTTCCTTTATATAACTATAGGTATGTGAAGCCTATATCTCGCCTTAGTGCTGGTATGAGGTGTGATATTGCGCCTACCCCCTCACTTCATGGTCCTGTGGTGATAAGGGTGTTAGGTGCTTAGCCGATATATTGCCCATTAGATTGTTAATACTCAGCTAGAACACTACGTCATCTTTTCCTCTTACTATCCAAGTAGGTCCACCCGGGAACCATTGTTTAAATGATAATTTTATGTGATATGTGATTTGGTTATGTGTGAAGGGAGTTTTGGGAATGTAATTCATTTAACTTCATAATTAGATTAGATGAGAAATTAGATTGAGGATTTGTTATTAAGAACCAAAATAATTATTGATTTCTATGAAAATAAGCCACAAAAATACAATGCTAAAAGAAAGAACAAAAGAAAAAGGAATTACTTGTGATTATTAACTTTTTAATTTTTAATTTTAATTTATACTCATTTTTGAAGAAGTGAAAGAAAGAAAATACCAGCTAAAAAAGGATAGAGAAATTGGAAAGAAAAGAAATAAAAAAGATATAAAATCTAAATCACAAAGGGACTAGTGTCCCATCGGGCATGTGAGGATGTTTATGGTGATTTTTCAGTTTATTACTGTATATTGAAATACCAAAAATTCTAAATAAATCATGGTTTACCGATACTTGTGTTGAAAAATTCAATGTTTGGATGAGTGAATACACTAATGATGTAGAAGACTCCTCCTTTCACCGATCGAGAGGACCTCGTGTACAAAGATAGCTGAACAAGATAGATATTAGATAATGATTAAATGTGTTACTCAACAAAGGTTGGTCATAGGAATCCAAAGGGCTTCCTTAAGGGGTGTCAACTCATGTTTTATAATCAATTAATATGATAATGAAATAAGATAATGAAAATATGATTAAAATTCTTGAGAGATAAAGAGATCATGCTCTCTATCAGGTGGCCTAGGAAAGGGTTGGCACTAGTTCAAGCTCTTCATAATAGTTTAACTAGAATTTTTCCATGGATTCATGTTCTTCATCTATTATCTCAAGTTTCTCCTCAAAGTATTTGATTTTAGGTTTGAGGTATATGGTGCACAGACCGAGTTCACAAATAATGTCAAACTACTCCCACATGAAAGGTAGTTGTATGATCGAGTAATCATAAATACTTGTAATGGGGTGTAGTTTTCCTCAACATTCATCTAAAGACAATACATGATTTCAACATTATTTGTTAGAAAATTCAGATGAAAATTTATCAATATAAGAGGATTTGACAATAATAGACTACAATTAGGAATTAATGGTGATCAAGGACAAAGTGATCTATTTTAACAAAGGTTGATAAAATAGATGGTGTCTAATACAAGACAAAATTTGGTAATGATAAGGTGAAGTAAAAGGACTCTCAAGACATGATAGATGCAGAGAATAGAGATTTTAGTACATATAAAGAGATAATGAGAGGAAAAGGAAGTTGAGGCTCCAATCAATGGAGATTGGGATTGGCGGCGATACCTAGTAATTTGCAAACTTGACTAAATAATTAAATTAATGGCTAAAAGAAAGACATAGTGTAGAATGGTTTTCTAGGAGGATGAACATGAGTTTTAATTAAATTTAAATAATATAAAACATCATTAAATTAATGTAAAGGATTGTACTATACCTTGTTGCATGATGTTGGGGATGATAGATCTCCAAGTGGCAAAATGAATTATGGATAAGGACTCTAAGGGATGGAAGTAGACTGTGGAAGATCTTCTAATGTCATGAGCTTGTAAGGTCATAGTAATTCATCCATGAATCCAATCTCTATATGATATGCCAAACTAAGAAATATGCAAGATGGTGACTAAATAGGATTTACAAAGATCCGTAATGAATGACTTCGATCTTGAATCACCATCTATCCGATCGAGAGAGGTTAGAAACAAACTATGAAAGGATTGTAAATAGTTGAAACCACATGCTATCTCAAGATTAAGGTTGTTGTAGGGATAGTGGGAGGTTAGGAATCTATGTAGGAAGAGGTTAGAAGGTTAGGATGAATAGGATAATTTAGGCTAGGTTAATTTTAGGTGGTTAAATGAGGTTCTACGTAGGTAGATGGGTGAGTAGGGTAATTTAGGTTAGGTATTTTGTGGTTAAATAATATTCTATGTAGTTAGATGGGTGTTTTGCGACATTAAATTATATTACATGGATAATGGACTTAGGATAGTGATAATAGTGTAAATAATGATAGTGTGATTAATATGTGTAGGGTCACCTAGGGGTGAAAAAGATGGTATCTACATTTGCCCCTTTTGTTGAGTTGTTTGTAGGCACCTGGTTGCGAGAAAACAAACTAGTGTGGAGATGCCCCAGTTTTGTTGTAAGGATATTGTTCCCCCTCAATCAAATCACCGAATCATGTTGCTTATTGGATTGAAAAGAGTTAGATTGATTGAATAGTTTTTCTTTAAAATACTCTAAGATTTGACTATAGTCTAAAATGACCATGCCATAGGATTATGTAGAGATGATAGCAATCTTGGAAGAACACAAAGTAGGGGACATTATATGGCCTCAGGAGGGAAATGCTAATGTGGACTTCCTACAAATGTGTTCTTCATGAAGATTACTACAAGGAGAGGTTCCAATGGGAGTTCTCTCGCGTGGATGTGTGAAGTCGTGAGACCAATAAATTAGAGGGAGATATCCACAATGTGTGCAAAACATGGATGTATGATCAAAAATAGAGTTTTGACATGGTGTTGAGAATCAAAGAAAAGGAATATGAAGTCTATATGACCAAGTGTTAAAGTGTATGTTGGAAATTTCTAGAGACCAAAATTGATCAAATGTGTAAAAATGGATAGGATCGGTAGTGATTAGTGATCATTGATGGTTAGGTGACCTGATCTATGTCGATTTTCGATTGATGAGATCCTATAAATAGGGTTTATATAATCTGAGTAAGGCATGTAAATGGATCATTTTCACATGCTTGAATTGTAATTTGAGATTTCTAAGCGATTGATTTTGTGTTTTGAGAGATGGAGGCAAGAGGGACTGGTCGGAAGAGGTAGTGGGTGAGGAGAGGGGTAAGTAGATTCAATTTTTGTAATTTTTCTTTTATTTTCTTATTTTTATTGATTTTCATGTGTATTTAAAAATTTTTGGGTGGGAATGCCCAATCATCATCGATCATACAATTGATGGAAATTGGGAAGATCGCCATCTTTTTATATGTATAAATCGTTGTTGACTAGTAATCAATGGCACTTGGTTTATTTATTGGAAAAAATCATTAATTGATGTTATTTCCTTTGTTTTGTAGGTGAGAGAAAATATATACCTCTGGATTGGATCATAGACATGTTAGAGGATATTAGAAGTTGTGTGACAAATACATAGTGGGATTATTTGATTGTCATTGGTTTGGGGGGATTCTTCCATTACTAACAGATTCTGAGAGATGTCAGGTTGATGGTAGCATTATTGGATAGGTGGGACCCGAGTATAAGGACATTGTAGTTTTGCACTAGAGAGATGACGATCACATTGAAGGATGTGTGTCGTATTATGAGAATGTTGATTTAGGGGAGAGAATAGTACCTATAACATGGGAGGCCCATCTGGATATTACAAGGCGATGTATGGAGATGATGCCTCAGATATCAAATATATAGATGGGAGTTTCATATTGAGAGTTATTATGATACGTAGGTATCACAAAACTAGATGATGTCAATGGTTATGTTGGCCATTTCTTGTTATATACTACAAGATTCAAGGGGAGGTAGGTTTCCATGGACACTAGGGGTGACATAGCTAGGATCATGAAACATCAAACAATGTATGTCGGGGGTGTATCTTGCAAGCACATGTATATAATGAGATTTGGGTTTTTTTAGAAAGATAATGTTTGGTTTAGATGTGGGATTTCTGATTCACCATTGGGCCTATGAGAATATTATTATAGTGAGGCCACCAGGTTTACCTTGGAGGGTAGTGGGTTTCATGAGATGGAGATTTGATTAGAGGCGAGATGATGAAGTAGTACATAATGAGGCATATTATGCAGAGAACCTAAGTGTACTACCCGTATATGATATTGTTTGGAGGCCATATGCTATATTTATTGCTTGGCCGAGATATGGATGTATATTTGGCTTCTTTGAGATGGGTATGGTGGATTCGAGAGGCAGCGATCATGCATGATTGATCCTATAAAGTTCCCTAGTACAAAGATAGTTTGGGTTACGAAAGTAGATACCTAGTGAGTTAATTTTCTATTGGCAAGATGAATTAGAAAGAGACCTCCTAACATCAAAGGTGGCCGATGATAGACAAAGGTAGTAGAGGAGGGTAGCCCAAGGGAATTGATGTTGATGATGTTGGGATTATAGATCGGATCGGTGAGTGGTGGACACAATAGTGGCCAGCCCGAGGAGATAGAATAGTGCATAGGTGGAGAGGTGGGGAGGTAGAGGATGAGGGTGATGAGGAATCGGTGAGACTGCAGGAATTATTTGATGCACTCTAGATAGAGAGAGACTAGTTGATACTGGAATGGTATACCACTCATCGTGAGAGGGATTCTCTTCTATGGGAGAGATATCAGAATGATTAGAGCATGATACTTTTCAGCGAGAGGGATAGATATCACCAGTAGCGAGAGGTGTTGTGGGTGAAATATGGGTGTACAGCACGCATCGAGCCCTTGGGGAGTGGAGGGCAGGGAGCAAGGCCAAATGTGGGGAAGGTAATAGTTCTTACAAGAGGAGTGCCGACATTATGTGTGGGTCCAATGACATCTCCACATTTTATGATGTTGAGTATTATCCTTCCTCGGGAGATGAGATGTGATACTATAAGTGGCTTGTGATAGAGAACCTCCCAGATGCACCTCGCTACTGAAGGCTAATAGTTCTTATCAGCTTGAAGGCCACCTCGTTGATAACTAGTAGTGTTGCACAACCTTAGATATATCTAGAACATGATGGTGGGCTAGAGGGAGGCAAAGGCAAAGATAAATTGTCTCGATTTTTATTTCATCACTTAGTTGGTGTATTTTTTATATGAATCAAATTTATATAGCCCTTTTGAGTAATTTTGTATAATCTTCATTGGTGATGTGTGTGTGTGTGTGTGTGTAATTATTATTATGTCTTTTTTCTTGATTTATATGTGATGTTATATATGAGCTTTTAATGTGATTTTGAGATATTTGGTTAGATTATATGTATTGATCTCATGTTTGATGTTGATGTAATGTAACTTAAATATGGTGATCTTTATATGTTTTAATGAAATTTATCACATTCTAGAATAAATGTAAGATATTTTCTATTGAATCGATTTGATATATATATATATATATATATATATATGTATATATATATATATGTATATATATATATATGTATATATATATATATGTATATATATATATATGTATATATATATATATGTATATATATGTATATATATATATGTATATGTATATATATATATATATGTATATATATATATATGTATATATATATATATATATATATATATATATATATATATATATATATATATATATATAATATGATGGTAAATTTAATATGTATGACAATGCACTTGAGGCCTTATAACAAATGTTAACACATAACTAGTAATCGTTAGTCACATATAGGATCATGGATATATGGAATGAGCTTATATACCTTCTTACAACATGGGAAGGGTTCATATGTAGTTTGTATGGGGGAGTGGGTTCTCCTTTGATGGTTTGTAGGCTTGTGCCCTAGCTATATTTTTATGTGTGCAACTTAATCAATGCAGTAATTTTGTTGCTTGATGTGAAAGTTGATCAATGTGGGAATCCTTCCTAGGATGATTTTTATTATTTTAATTTTTATGTGAAGGTTGATCAATGTGGGAAGTCCTTTTTAACCATTATAATACTAGGTAGCTATCGTTCGAGGGATTGGTCTATAATTTTTTATTTTTGATGGCCATATTTTGATGTAATTATTTATTAACATATGTCCTTCAAGGGATCTGTCCGTATTTTTGCTGGTAATAATTAATAGATATGCTTCGAGAGATCCATTTATATTTTTGAGAGTATAAATCTATACATATATTTTTGACTTTGTTTAAGCTAAGGGAAGACCTATTAGACTGTTTTAGGAGGTAGAAAAGATGTGTTTACAATCTACACATGTGTACGCTTATCATATTTTTAGTTGGTAAATGAGGGAAGATATAAGTAATGATTTTGGGGTTCCTACTTCTTATGAGGAACTTTTCCATGTAGAAAATGCAATGAGAGGGGTCGTAGTGCTCATTTTTAAGTTTATAAATATAAGGTACTAACAATAGACCACATAATTCTAAATCATTACAATATTGGATGGTGGATCCATAATGGAATGAGATCTTTGATGAAACTAATGTCATGGAAGTAAATTTGTTAACAATAGAAAGTTGGTAAGTGCATAGCATTTAGGGGCTCCATTTAAAGTTTACCACCCAAGTTGGAAAATTTATAAGCTCCAGACCCATATTTTTGAGTTATGATATATGGACCAATCCAATTTGGACTAAACTTCGACCACATTGACTCCTTTCCAAAGTAGTGACATTTTGATTCTCTTTGAGGACACTATCACCAATATTGAAGTCATTTTCTTTGATTTCTTTATCGTATTCTCTTTTGATGCATTCTTGATATGCATGATGATGTTCAAGGGATGTTAGGATGCATTCTTCTAATAATTCAAGTTGTTTTAAAACATCCCGATGATACTCCTCATCGAAATGAAATCTCTAAGGGAGACACACAGAGATGGAATTTATACTTCAAGAGAGAGGACATACTCAGAGTCGTAGACTAATAAAAATGGAGTTACACTATTATGGGTAGGATAGCTTGTCTAATAGGCCTAGAGGGAAAAACGGAGATGTCAATTCCTTCTAGCTTGATCAATGGTTTTCATGAGGATTTTATTGAGTGTTTTGTTAGAGGATTATGCTTGACCAGCTTTATCGAGGATAGTAAGGATATGAAAAACTAAGATAAATGTTGTAGGTTTCAGTAAAGTTTTTGAATATTTTTATTTGAAATATTTTCCATTATCTATGATAATTTTGTGAGGAATGCCAAAGTGACAGATAATATGATGGTGGATGAATTAAAAAATATTATATTCATTATTGGAGATAATGGGAATAAATTCCACCCATTTTGTGAATTATTTTGTAGTAGTGATCATAGAATGGTTTTTTTGTGATAAACGAGGGTTAATGAGCCCAATGAGATCAATTCCCAACAAAAAAAATGCAATAAATACTAGGTGGGTTGTAGAACCTGACTCGGGATGTGAGTGAGCTTAGAGTGTTGTTGACATTTGACACATTTCTTGACATATTTTCAACAATATTGATTAAGGTTAGACCAATAATATCTCATCCATAGGAAACATTTAGCAATAACCAAACCGCTGAAGTGTCCACCACATATGTCATCGTGGAATTCTTGGATAACTTTGGTGGATTCATGATATTTGATTCATCAAAGTAGGAAGAAATCAAAATCACATTTATAAATGATATCACCTAGGATGACATGGAAGTTAGAGCATTGTATAAAATATCTTGTAGTGTTCTTAGATAGATCATAGGGAATTTTAGTTTAAGAAATATAGTCATAAAATCGAGTGTACTAGCGATCCGATTGATTTTTTTTTACAAGATTAACATAAGGGAGTTCATTAGTATGAGATGGCTGATCAAGTCTATGCAAAACAAAGAAAAACTTGGAGTCCTCATTTGATAAGAGGATGAGTGATGCAAGAGAAGCCATAGTTTCGTGAATTTTTAGATGAGTGGGGAACTTTTAGATTGTAGACTGATCGAAGGTTTCTATGAGCAAGTTAACAATGTTTTTGAACTTTTGTAAAATTTCATTCTTATATTGATAAGTTTTATTTTTTTGATTGATGAGAAGTTGGAAATCTTTGTAGATGTCAAGGATTTGAACACAAATCATGACTAAATTCTAGAGACCCATAATGAGGGCTTCATTCTCGGCCATATCATTGGTGAACATGAAATTTAATTTGAAAGATAGGGGAATAAGAGTCCCCGAGGTGGTATGGTGATGATAATGGAACTTTCCCCAAACACTTAGAACTATCAAAGAAGAATTTCATTTTGAGTGGAGTGTCTTATTGCTTGATAGAGTTGATAGATTTATCAATAAATTGTTCATGATATGGTTGATTATTAAGGAGGGTACCTTCTACAAGTTGGTTGGTGATGGCTTGCCTCTTGATAGATTTTTGTGACATGAATTATAGGTCAAATTCAGGCATAACTATGAGCCATTGGGTGATGTGATGACTGTGGTATGGTATGGAATGCATAAATTTGAGACAATTGAACCCGGTGATAACATAAGTCTTGTGGTTAAGGAGATAGTGATGAAGCTTGGAAGTTGTCAACACAACTTCTTTACTTTGTAATTTTATAGTCAGAAGAGTGTGGCTCATGTAATAGAGGGTCTGCTCTCTACCATGATCATCTTGATGTGCTAGCATAGCTCCAATGGTGTGGTCACCGGAATATATATAAATAAAATGGTTCCCCTCATATGGAGGTATAAGAAAGGGTGGTGATATGAGATATTATTTGAGATCTTCAAAGGCATTTTGATAGTTTTCATCCCACTTGATATGGAAATATTTTCAGAGGAGATGATGAAAAGGTTGAGATTGGTATGAACGCTAAGAAATCTAATGACAGATCGATTGGAATATACCTTGGAGACTACATATTTTCTCGATATTGGAAGGAGGGGAATATATATTATGGATTTGATTTTGGTAGGGTCTACTTCAATGCCCCTGATAGATATGATAAACCCTAAAACTTTTCCAAAGGTGAGAACATTAAATACACATTTGGCCAGGTTAAGGTGGAGGAATTATTGAATAAGGTGGGAAAATATGACATCAAGGATGATGATATGCTCCTTCCGACACTTGGATTTATCTAAGAGATCATCACTATAGTCTTCTAAAGTTTTATGGATGATATTATGGAATATATAATTTTTGGCTTGTTGATAAGTGGTGATGTCATTCTTGAGTCTAAAGGGCATGATTTAGTAGAAAATGGTTTCCCGAGGGGTAAAAAAGTATTATGTTGATCCTCTAGTGCGATGAGGATCTGATTATACCAATAAAACCCATCCATAAGAGATTGCATCTCATGGTTTTCCATGAGGTCAAAAAGTTGATATATGTTAGGAAGAAGGAAGTCAACTTTAGGACAAGTGAGATTCATTTATCAAAATTTTACATAGATACATAAGTTTCTAGAGGATTTTTTATGGTTACCATGTTGGATACCCACTCTAGGTAGTCAATGGGTAATATGAAATTAGTAGAGAGAAGAGGTTGTAAATCTTCTTTATGAATAGGGATACGCGAGGTGCATCCTACGTAGCTTTTTTCGATGGGCTTGGCATTAAGAATTGTTACAATGTTATGGACATTGATGTTAGGATCAATACATGGCATGTTGTTGTATGATCATGTGAAGACTGACTATTCTCGAAAAGAAAGGTGGTGAATTCCTTTAATTATTTTGAATCTAAAGACTGGCCAAATTTGACTATGTGAGGTTCTTGAAAATTCATTATGTTGACATCGATAGTTGATTTAAGGAGTGTAGATGTGTCATGTGGTAGATTATTTTAAAGATAAGGGTATTTTTCCCCCATATAGGATAGGATGGATTTTTCATTGTGGAATTGAATAACATCAATGGTAGGAGTCATCCTCTATCATTTCAAGTAATAATTGAGAAATGGTATTAGTTCCATCATTAATATGATAAGTGAGTGGTCCTAAGGTGATTTTATTAATTAAACAAGTTAGGAGGAATGCATATGGTTTCATTAGTGTACATAGAGTCATGTGTAAAGATGAAGAGGGTGGATTTATTTCTACTATAGATTTCAGGTGGGTGATTATAGAAGTGTTTGAGGAAGGCTTGTTAAAACCTAGTCCACATTTTTCATGAGGCTTGCAAGACTACTCAAAGGCCAAGTCATGTATACCTTGTTTGTAATGTCCTAAACCAAAACCTTTCCATGCACAATGATGAAGATAAACTTGGGTAAATGATTGATTGTATAAAAATGAGGATTCAATGTGAATGGTTTAGAATGATATTGATTTTCAAATTTTGAGGAAGGATGATCAATGCCTCTATAAATGAGGTTGGTTTTCAGATGGGGAGGACCAAAGGAGATGATATCCCCAATTTTTCATTTGTACATAGGTTTTTTTTCGGTTCTCCCATATTTTTTAGATGTAGGGAGCGAGTTGAGGGATAGAAGTTAGTACTCCTCCATCAAGAGATGTTTCATAACATCTTTAAAGTAGTTATCATCAGGTATATTAATTGCATGAATGGAAGAGCTTGTTAAAGCTTGGTCTGAGGATGTAGAATTTTGTAATGGAAGTAGCAAATCATTGGGCCGTAAGTCATGTGAAAAGATTTAAAAGGATTTGGGTTGGTGGGAATAGTGAAATTTTTATTTTCATACTCATACTATATACAATGATGTAATTTTGATGGGACTTAATGCATAACACATATATAAGGTCATTCCGAAAACATCTTATACTAGAACTCTCGCTCCAAAAGATAGAAAAGATCAGGAAGGATTTTAACACATACTTTAATGGGTAAAATGACAGTGTCTAATGTAGGGGGATGATGTCATTAAATATTCATAACACGGCAGGTGATTGAGTGACAATGTTTTTAAGTAACTAAATTTGTTTCAAAGTATGAGATGATATGATGTTGAGACTAAAAATGTTTTCAGTCATAACTCTCTTTATGAGAATATCCTTGATTTTGGTAGTGACAAAGAGTGGAAGGTCATGGTCTTCAAGCTACAAGGATTGGATTTCATAATCATCAAAGGTGATAATGGAAAAAATTTTAAGCATGTTGATAAGGTTGACAAATGGTTGAGGGTAATCTGATGGTAATGAGATATTTTGGAGAGACTTGATAATTTCTTGTCAGTATTGTGGAGAATTTTAAACAAGTTGGAAAAGTGACATCTTCACAAGAGCTTAGTGGAGTTGTTTAACAATGGTATTTTGTAAGGACATGGTAGATTAGGTCTATGGAGTGGCAAGGATAGATAACTTTTCCTTGGAAGATGATGGGTTAGGTGATTTATGTGGGTGAGAGAGATAGATACTTCGGGCCCACTTTGATATGAGGAATTCAAGTTTTGTGTGCACATTCTTTTGGTTATATGAACAACATCTATCCGATGGATCGGGTTTTACTAGAGGATGCCCTACTTCTATTCGATGTGGATGTGGTGTTGGGTGGTGATTTATATGGATCAGGCTTTTAAAGTTTATATGAGTTGGTTTGATTTGATCTAGATTTTTTTGGATCTCAGTAGGAGAATTCCTTTTCTATCAAGGATTTTAATCATAGTATGGAGGGCTTTACAAATCTCGGTGGAGTTTCCTAATATTGGATGGTATGTGTAGAATGATTTATAAGTATACCAAGAGGGATTCCACCCTTGGGAGTCAGATAACTTAATAGGGTTAATTTTATGGTAGATGATTAGATAAGATTTTCAAGGAATCTAGTGTAGTATCATGTCTTAGTCTTCTAGAATGAAGGTAAGGGTGAAGGGATATGTATATCATTTGGTGAGTTAGAGGCTTGAGATAATGGGGTCATTCTCTGCATGACATATTTAGGTTCCATTTGAGGAATGATATTATATTATTCAACGGTAATCATGAATTTAGATGAGGGATAAGGCACTAATATGGAAGGAAAGGGTTATTTATTCCATGATAAGGTTATATGAGGGTCGGGTGGTATAATTTCTATTTTTTTATAGATGATTTGTGGATTGTGTAGTTGGATTATTGAGATACAAGGTTATTATCTAGGGCTTTTAAAGAGACAATGGGTGAATATAAAGAGTATGTGAAAGTGTATGAGGGTTCTCGATCTTAGAAGTGAAAATAATTGAAATGTTAAATGATTCACTTGGTGTCTCTAGCCCGAAACAATGGGTGTTTAGGTGTAAGAGGGATATTTTTGATAGTATTAATAGTATGATGATAATTAACGATGTTGTATTGAGGTTGACTTGTAGGTAGGGGATTATTTAAAAAATACTCTATAAACACATCAAAGTTTTGAATTGAGAATGCATTCATATTTTCAAGTATCAAGCCACCTTGGTCAATGATATTTTGAACGAAGTTTCTAAATGAATGAAACCTTTAGATATCATGGCCTCATCTTTTATGGTACTTACAATAATCATTATCTTGATACCATGAGGGTTTATACATTCATATTTCAATAGGTCGGATAGGAGGTAATTTAATCATGCACGTAGCTAGAATTTTGTTGAATACTTCACTATAAGACTCCCCAATAAGTGTGTGGTTATGTTGAGGTCAGGTTCATTCAAATTTTGAATGAACTTTGGATGTGGCCTTTACAACAACTACATTTACTCGAGCCTTTAGATTTATCATTTTTAGAAGAAGATTTAAATGAAGACTTGGATTTGGGTTTCATATACCCACGTTTAACCTTAACATCTTTGAGAGTGTGAAACTTCATTTTCTAGTCCATGGTAAATGATTCGTTGAATTTCTCAAAGGATTGGATCTAGAGGGTTGATAATATGTGCTTAGCGCAGGATCAATTAAATAAAACAATCAACTCATTTTGTGGAAGTGAAAAGGATAATTGATTGATAATCCCCCACCACCTAGAGATGAAATATACAACATAATCATCTTTAAATTGTTAAATGGCATAAATATTAGTGATGGAGATCTTACAAGTAAAATTGATGGATAAATTCTCTAAACAACAACCGCACAAGTTGTGCAAAAGAAAAGAGAGAATATTGTGGGATGTTTTTGTACCATTTAAGGGAAGGCCTTGATACGGACTTGGGAAATTTCCTCAACATAATATCATGGTCATGGGAAAAGACATAGATGCATGGGAAAATCTCTAATGTGTTGCCGTGGGTCCTCCTTAACGTATAATTTAATGAATTTTGGGAGTTCCTAGTATGGGTGATAGGCCTAAAAGGTATTGATGTGTGGATAGGTTTGTTGAAAATCTATTTATATCAAAGGGTGCTTTTATGACCCATAGTGGTGGATTCAAGGCTTGCAATCTTATTCATGAGTTCTCAGAGAGGATTGTTTTGAGATGGATGTTGAATTTTGAAGATGAAGAGCCAAATTGGTTATAGATATGTGGTTTGAGTCTTGGTAAAAATTATATGGTAATGGGACATTATGATGAAGAGGATAACTCATCGGGATATTGTAGGGATGCTTTAAGAGACTAAGGGTTCTGGGGTTTGAATGCATTGATAAGGAATAGGAATAGAAGTGTTCATAAGAGGACAATATGGTACTATATTGTGAGATAGTGACAAAGGATGGATAGTGTGAAAAGAGGTGAGTACTAGTGATAAACCTCATATTGATAGGGGTATAGATGTAGGGATAGATAATACTATATTATGGATCGAGGATGTAGGTTGTTGTGATGGGATGAATTGAGATGAAATAGGAGGGGTTATAGTAATAAGGACACCAAACAATCTTACAAGAGGTGTAGGAGGAGTATTAGAGGTCAGAGAACCGGATATGGAAGGAGATGTCATATTTTTGGTTTGTGCATCTAACGAGCTTGATGAAGGAGCTGATGATGTAGATGGTTGTTGGTTGGATGTATCTTGTGATGAAATAGTGTTAAGATCAAAACTATAAATTGGAGATGATGAAGTAGGAATTGATGTTCTCGATTCATCGAAAGTTGAATAGGGGATGAGTTTTTGGATAATAGGTTCATGATCGGGGTCAATGAGTTGGGAATAATTGATGGTGGCAGTGGTAATGGGAGGTCGTTGTTCGGTTATTTTTTTAGAAGAGCACACCTTGGGAGGAAAGGTAAGCATTAAGGGACACCGAGTTATAGTATATAAGTTTTTAAATATTGGATCACCATTGTTGAATAACAATGGGCTAGATGGATCTGGAATCTCTAATGTAGTTGATCGAGTACCAAGAGAATGTGGGGGTTTTAGACTAGTATCTAATGGTCATCGAAATTGATCTATTACACATGGAATATCTTGAATATGGGACTTGAGAGTTTCAGGATAATTGAAAATGATTTTTCAAATTATTATTGTTTTGAAGATGATATTGTTTTCTGGTTAAAACCATGAACTAATCAAACAATGAATGAAGAAAAAGAAAATTAGTTGTTTTAAAAACTAAAAACAATTCATATAGAGAATTTAATTATCTTGATTAATTTAAGAAAATTTTGAAATAATAAAATGGTTGAAAGGGTACTAATAAAAGGTTAGCTAAGGCCTATTTCAAGTGAGTTCAAGGTCAAAGTCCTTGATATACCTGAAGGTATGTGAGGCCCGATCTAAGTTAATGTTGGTATGAGGTGGGATATTAGGTCCTACTCCCCACTTCACGGTCCCACGATGATAAGGTTTTTAGGTGTTTAGCCGACATACCACCCACCAAATTGTTTATACTCAACCAGAACACCGAGTCATCTTTTCCTCTTGGTGATGAAATCCAAGTAGGTCCTCCTGGGAAGGATTGTTTAAATGTGAATATGATTTGATATGCAATTTGGTTTTGTGTAAAGGTAATTTTATGAATGCAATTCATTTAACCTCTTAATTATACTCGATGAGAAATCAAAATGAGGATTAATTATTAAGACCCGAAGAAATTTTTATTTTTATGAAAAAAAGACACACAAAATACAATGTTGAAAAAAAAAAATGAAAGAAAAATGATGTACTGTGAGCGTTATTCTCTTTTAAATTTTTAATTTTAATTTGTACACGTTTTGAATAAATGAAAGCAAGTCAATATAAACTAAAATATTAGAGATTTTGATGAGAAAATAAATAAATAAATATATAAATAAATATATATATATATATATATATATAAAATAAATCATAAGAGGACTAGCATCCCACCGGGCATGCCAGATGTTTATGGTGATTTTCGGTTAGTTGTTGTTATCTTGAAATATAAAAACTCTAAATAAATCATGGTTTAGTAATACCTATGCCAAAAAATGCAATCTTGGGATGAGTGGATACACCAATGATGCGGAAGACTCCTCCTTTCACCGATCGAGAGGACTCGTACAAAGACAGCTGAACAAGACAAATATTAGATAAGGATTAAATGAGTTTCTCGATAAAGGCCAATCACAGAATCCAAAGGGCTTCCTTAAAGGGTGTCAACTCATTTTTACAATAAAGTGATATTATAATGAAAATATAATTAAAATTCAAGAGGGATAGAGAGATCCTTCTCGTGTTGTAGGTGGTCCAAGCTAGGGCTTTTACTAGTTCAAGATCTTTGAAATAGTTGAACTAAAATTATTCTGCATTTTCTCATTCTTCTTATATGATCTCAAGTTGCTCTTCAATGTCTTTGATTTCAGGTGTGATGGATATGACGCACAGTTTGAGTTCGTGTATGATGTTGAAATCCTCCCACATGAAAGGCGCTTATACAATCGAGAGATCATATATACTTGTAATGGGTATTACTGTCCTAAAATAGTCATCTAAAGATAATTTACATGATTGCAAAGTTTTTTTAGAAAAAGTAGATGATAATGTATCAATATAATGGGAAATGAAAGGGATTGATAAATCATTAGGAATCAGCGTGATCGGGGACAAAATTATCTATTTTAAGAAAGTATCATAAAATATATTTTATCTAATATAAGATGAAATTTTCCAATGTTCCGGTTAAGTACAGTGGACTCTAGAGATAGAATAGATGTAGATAAAAAAATATTTTAGTATGTATAAAGAGATAATGAAATGAAAAGGGTGTTGAGGCTCCAATCAACAAAGTGATTAGCAGGAAGTGATCCCATGTAATTTGATAATTTGACTAAAGAATTGAATAAATGGTTAAAACAAATATAGAGTTTAGGATGGTTGTCTAAGAGGATGAAGGTGAGTGTTGATGATTTGTAAATAATATAAAACATAATTTAAATAATGTAAAAGAGTGCACTATACCTTTCTAGATGATGTTTGGGATGATAGAGCTTAAAGTAGCATAATGAATGTTAGATAAGGAATCCTAAGGGATGACAAAAACTATAGAATATCTTCTAACTTTGTGAGGGCTACATGGTCACAAAAATTTGTATGTGAATCTAATCTCTTTTTGATCTATCTAACTAATAAATAATGCAGGATGGTGACTAAATAAGATCGACGGTGTCCGCAAAAATCATCATCGATCATGGATCCATGTCAATCTAGTTAGAGAGGTTAAAACAAGCTATAAAAGGATGGTAAATAGTTGAAACCACTTGCGATCCGGGATTGAGGTTTTTGTAGGAACATTGGGAGGTTATAAATCCAGTAGGAAAATGTTAGGATGTTAGGATAAGTAGGGTAATTTAGGTTAAGTTTGTTTTAGGTGGTTAAATGAGATTCTATGTAGGTAGATGGGTGTTTTATGATGGTAAATTAGATTATAATGATAATGGAATTAGGATAGTGATAATATCGTAAATGATGATAGTGTGATTAATATGTTTGGAGTTACCTAGGGGTGAAAAAAGTGGTTTCTAAATTTGGATTATAGATACTTCCTTAAATAAGCCAAACATAGACCATGCACGATAAAGGATTTATAAATCAAGAGGAAGAGATCTCATCAAGTATGGCTTAATTTCCATTTTTTAATTCTTCTCTTACTACAATTTAGCAAGAAAAAAAGGGCGGATTTAACAAGCCTTCCAATAACATGAAATGATCTTATAAAATATAATAATGGTTGTTGGACCCCTAAATTAACCAAGTACCTAAGGCATGAATGGGATGTGGTGCACGTAAGGGTGGCATGAAGGCATGCATAGAAGTAGCTCTTAGGGATTCGCTAGGACTCGTGCCCAAGCAGGATGGATTCGGGATTTAGTTGATTTTCAGCAATGAGTAAAGATGAGTTAAGGGAACGAATGGAAATGTGACTAGATATAGTTATGGATAAGCTCTGGAGACTTATAGCTCAAGAAAATAATATTCCAGTTATCATTACGGTTATCATGAAGGGATAAGGAGCCGAGTTTGTTATGGTCTAGCTAGAACTTGCATGCTAACATTTTGGCATGTTCTTGGGTAGTGGTTGGGAAATCATGGAAGATTCCTTTAGGCCTTTTCTTGTAATGATGAGTGGTTAGAAGAGATTCCTTCCAGTTCCTTCTTATGTATGGTTTTGCATGACATTCGATATATGGAGACATATATTGATAGTTAAAGAATGTTTGTGTGTGTAGAGAATGGATAGAGAGGGTAATACATGATTGTAAGCTTTGTAATGAAGCCATGATAGAGAGCATGTTAAGAATCATTTCTCTGTATTATCTCCATCCATGGAATCTTTTAATGTATTCTTGGCTACTATAATGTGATGAATGAATACAATGGAATGGTTTTGAACATCTGTGTTATGGATCTTGATCTATGTGTTCTCTTTATTGTCTATGAATTCATACCCTTGTGTTCTTGATATTATTTAGGGTTTATCTATGATATTGTTGTAATGTGATCATGTTTACTTCCATATGTGGTGTGTCTAGACCTAGATCTAGTTCTTGATCTGGGTTGTAAGAATGACTAATTTCTATCTATGTAACCATCTTTTTGTTAATGGAGAACATTCTCATAAAGCTCACATAAAAGAGGGCTCAACACCTGTGTGCACCTCAAGTGAGCATCCATATCAGTCTGGATGATGTGTCAATGCTCTTGGGGTTTGAAGAGAAGTAAGAGGTAAAGAGATACTACAATGGTTGTCAAGGACATGGTGTATAAAGGTGTAGATTGGTAGGAAGGTATTAGGTTTCTTATATAGCTTTCTAATTTGGGAGAATCTTACAACCTCTAGTGAATGTGGGATAAAGTGAATGTAGGACTAGAAAGGGATAAATATGATAAGAAGAGATTAATTAGATACTAATAACTCATGGGAGTTTGCAAAGATTTAATTAATCAACAAGGATTTATTAATAGGCTAAGTTAAGATTATAGAAGCCATTTGGAGATGATTAGGAGGGAAATTAGTATAATTTGAAAGGTTTGAGAGGGGATTTAACCAATAAGAAGGTTTATTGATTAAATACAATATTAAAAGCTTAATTAACTAATATTGGTTAACTAATTCATTAAAAGAGGATTGTAACTAACAGAGTGGTGTTAATTGGCATCCAAGATGGGGGATGAGGCTGGTTAATTAAGGAAGTGTCATTAATTGACCGAGATGAAGGGGAATGCTAGCTAATTAGTGGGAAATTCACTAATTATAACCAAATGATGGTAAAGAAGATAATTAGTGCAATCTTAGTATTAAAATTGTGTAGTTGAAATTAGGTGTCTACATTTAACAAGCCTTCCAATAACATGAATTGTTCTTCTCAAGTATAATGTATATTAAGGAAATGGTATATAAAGGTATAGATTGGTAGAAAGGTACTAGGTTTCTTATATAGCTTTCCAATTTAGGAGGAGCTTTTAACCTAGTGAATGTGGGATAAAGTGAATGTAGAATTAGAAAAGGATAAATATGATTAAAAGAAATTAATTAGATATTAACAACTCATGGGAGTTTGGGAAGGTTTATTTAGTAGGCTAAGTTAAAATTATAGAAGCCATGTGGAGATGATTAGGAGGAAAATTCGTAGAATTTGAAGTGTTTGAGAGGGGGATTTAACCAATAAGAAGGTTTATTGATTAAATATGAGATTGAAATGTTAATTAACTAATAATGGTTAATTAATTAATTAAAAGAGGATTATAACTAAGGAAGAAACATTAATTGGAAAATAGGATGGGGGCAAGACTAGTTAATTAACAAAGTATTGTTAATTGACTAAGACAAAGTGGAATGTTAGATAATTAGCAGGAAATTCACTAATTATAACCAAATGACGATAAAGAAGACAATTAGCGTAATTTTAGAATTAAAATTATGTGGTTGAAATTAGGTGCATACATTTTCCCTCTCTTTGATGTGGTGTAGCTCAAGTTTCGCCATTTCAAAGATAGTAGATGATTATATTTTATAAGGGTAAAAGAAAAATTATTAGGATGGACGATGTCCCTTGAATGTCAATGGGGTGATATAAGAGATCGATTGATGCTTGAAAAGAAGAAGAGAAATTACCACAGAGGCATAAAATTTCATTACAATGGTTGGGATGCGAGCTTGGTTCGATTTGCATGCTCAAAATTATTGATTTAGCTTTGATCCCTTGCACTAATTAAATTATGAAAGGGGCAGAGGGAGGGGGAAAACATTTAATTGTGATAATTATGTTTTAGCAAGTTAGAATAAACAAAAGTGAGAAGGAATGTTAGTGAGAGTGGGTAAGATGGTAAATGATGGAATGAAAGATAGTAGTGTAGCGTACGCACGCAGTGTGGTTTCAGAATTACCTTTTTATTTTATGTAAGCATACAAAAAGGGTAAAATGATATAAGAAGCCATAATATTGATTTTTGTGTAATGCAAAAGGACTTACTCAAAGTAAAATACATAAGAAATGTTATATGAGAAATTAAACAAACAAACACAATCAAATAAACTTAAACAAGTAATGTTCAAGAAAATTGTACCAATGTTTTTGTTATCCAGATTCAATACCCAAATGTTCAAGTTATATGAAAAGGGTTAAAATGATGTCCCAATCAAGGATATATACAAGGGATTGGATGGAGGACGTAGAAGTCTTATGAAAATAAAATGTGCACTATGAAATTACCCCAACCAATGACATATGTCGAAAATAAATACATAACAAATAAACAAGCTTTTTTAATGAAAGAAGATCACAATATGATTTGCATGTCATGTGTTATAATGAGCAAGCACTGAGGTAGGATGTTTTGTAGTATAGTTTCCAATGTTTAATGTTTTGTATTTTTCACATGTTTTGGGATTTTGATTTTTTGTGAATGTTTATGATTTGTGAGGTTTTACCAACGTGGTTTTATTTTTAGATGTTTTAATTTTTAGTATTTTAGAAAACAGTTTCATCAATGTTTTTATTTTTGAAGTTTTTACCATTATTTTTAGAATTTTGAGGTTTTTAAAAATTATGTAGAGAAAGAACCGAGTGTCGAGATACCCCTAGCTAGAAGAGAGGATACATAAGGGAAAATTATACACATATATAAAATAATAGGATAAGTCAGCTCAAGGACAATAGAGGTAGGTTCAACAAGATTACAATGACAAGCCAAGGAAAAAGTTGGGAAGAAGTGATCATGCCCCAAGTGCGAGGTTATTGTGAATAATATAATCCTTTTAAGATGTCAGAAACCTATTTTCACTAGAGAACATGTCCAAACTGAAACAATTACATGGTTTTCACATTTGGAAGAATTTAATTCTATTTACTATTTTTGTGATTTTAATTTTTAAATTTTTGATATGCCTATGAGCTCAAGTATAGGCCCTTGAACCAAATTATACTACCACAATGTATGGTCCTAAACAGTTAGGCTACAAATTTCCTCTCTTTTCACACTCTTTAGTAGTATTGAGCTGGTTTTCTTTTAGAATGAGATCTCCCACCTCAAATTCACGAGAGATGAGGCATTTATTATAGCTAGCATGAATTCTATTCGATACACTTTTAGTTGGTCCAAGGCATGGAGACATTATTCATCCGTAAGTTTAAGCTCTGCTAGTTTTGCCACTATATAGTCCTCTTCATTGTCCATATAGTCTTTCAAGGATATTCACAATGAGGGAAGCTAAATCTCTAAAGGGATTATAGCTTGAATTCCAAACACAAGGGAATATGGGATTGCACTTTTGGATGTGTGGATGGAAGTTTGGTAGGCCCATAAGGTAGGATGGATTTGGAGATGCAAGTTGCAATCTATCTTACTAACCACTTCTCCATAATAAAAATAAGAGTTTTATTTGTAGCCTAATCTTACCCATTACCTTGAAGCTAATAAAGAGCGATCAATTTTGACATTTTTCAAGCGTTAAGCACAGAGACTTCACTTTCTTGTTCTTAAATGATTTTTCATTTTTAGATACAATAGTAGAAGGGATTACATAGTGGAAAATGATGTGGTTCATGATAATTTTTGAGATCTTAGCACCTATGACATGGGTGAAAGGAACATCCTCTATTAATTTGGTAAAGTACTCAATCGTGGTAATGATATGTGTATGGTCATCAAATGAGGTAGGTTTAATCTTACCTACGAGATCGAGCCCCCATTTGAAAAATGTCCATAGTGTAGTGATAGATTATAAAGATTAAGACTACACATGGATCAAGTTGTCATGCTTTTGGCACAAGACAAACTTATTCACATAATGGAAATAGTTCATCTCCATAGGAATCGTAGAAGTTTCTTTGTGATGACCATGCCACTAGTGTGAGCACCACATATGCCTTCATGTGCCTCTTTGATAGATTAGATAGCCTCTTCAGAATTAAGACAACACAAAAAAAAACCATCGTAGCCTCGATGATAAAGAGTTCCCCCAAGGAGGGTGTAATGTGAGATGCACTGGATAAGGGTTCTCTTTTGGGAATGGGAAATGTCAAGTGGAAGGTACCATCCTGTAAGTAATTATAGATATCACTATACCAAAGGAAAAAGGGACCAAAACTTCACATACCAAACATTATTATGGCATGTCATAAACAGAACCCCGAGATGATCAATGAGGAATTGAAAAAACTCTTGTATCTAGTGATAGTTATAACAATGATCCAATAGTATCCATGGCATCTGTTGACATGTTATGTGCACAAGGGACCTATTAGAAGGTGATATGAATGAAATACTCTTTTAGACTATAAAATAAGCATTTATATGGTATAAGATTCTCATATTTGATTTTATATTCATCATTCACTTGTTTGATGATGATTTTTGAGTCACCTATAACCTCATCTTATTTATTATTCCATTTTATAGTGGCTTTTAAACTGCGGTAAAAGCTTCATACTCAACAATTTTTTTCTACATAGAAAATCGAGTCCAAAGCTTGATAAATAAGATCACTTATAGGGGTGATAATAAAAATATTGCCCCAAATCCATTAAATGTGAAGGACCCATCAAAGTATATTTTCCAAATAGAATATTCTTCAATGTACAAAATAGAAACATTTGGCATATCCAGGACTCAAAGTGGTTTCATTCTTAGTAAGGGTGCTTATGTAAATTGGTTAGAAATTCCTTATCCGTTTAGCACTTTTTGATGGACATACTCAATGTCAAACTCACTTGGTAAAATTATCCTATTTTCCATCCTCCCGATGAGTGAGTTTTTTGATAATATGTACTTGAGTGGTTCAACTTTAGATATGAGATTGGTGTTTTAATTCAGGAGATAAGGATGCAACTTCAAAAGTGAAGACAACAATCAAGCATGCTTTCTCAATTTTTGGATAATTGAGATCATAGGAGATCAAGTTACAAATGAGGTAAAAGATGGATCTTTCTTTTTGTTTGGCATCATATTGTGCCAAGAGTGCACTAATAGCAAATTAAGTGGCAAAGATATAGATTAGTAGGGGTTCACCCGGCGTAGGTGGTACTAGAATGGGTGAGTTATACAAGTTTTTTTAGTTGGGAAAAGGCTTGTTTAAAATCAATACCCCAATGGAAATAAACATTCTTTTTAAGAAAATGGGTGAAGGAATGAAATTTTTCTGCAAGTTACGAGATGAATTTGTAAATAGATTTAATTTTTCCTTGTAGGCTATGTAGTTGTTTAAGTGTCTTGGGAGAATGCATCTCATTAATATCGTTGACCTTTGTTGGATCCACTTTAGTTCCTCTTTTGGAGAAGATGAAGCCTAATATCTTTCTAGATGTCACACTGAACACACACTTCTTTGAGTTGAATATGACCTTATAATCCCTTAGCCATTCAAATATATGACAAATCATCATGTGAGGAGCTCTACACGGGTTTGGGACTTACCAATAATATCATCCACATAGTCCTCTACAATATCATGCAACATATCATGAAATATGATAGTCATGTCACGCGCATATGTGGCACTAACATTATTAAGGCTAAAAGGTATGACTTGATAGGAAAAAAATACAAAGGAGTAGTAAATGTGGTTTTATGTTGATCCTCTTTCATAATTTTAATTCGATTATAGCAAGAGAATTCATCCATGAGGGACAACAATTCATGGCAAGTTTGTCAATATTTGGAAGAGGAAAATCTCCTTTAGGACATATTTCATTTATTTCCCTTCATGGGGTTCATTAGCTAGGTAATATCCTAGCATGTTCATTCATATTTAGATAATTAAATTTGATAAAATAAAATTCAATGTACCAATGACATGAGGGGGTGAAAGGGTTTAATTTATTAATATTTTCAATTAGGTATTATAGGTAGGCTAGAGAGGTGGGCCAAAGGATAGGGAGGTTTAATTTTAATATAAAACAAAAGCATTTGAACCCTAGTTTTTAAAACTAAATACATTAAATTTGTGAAAGGAGTGTTATCATAAATTTAAATCATAATCTCTTTTTGACTAGATGGAAAACGTCTACAACTTACGTAATGGGTTTTTGCCTAGATGGAATCACCAGATGTGCTTGCATGTGCCTCAAAAGGCTGAATCCCACCAAGAACACATCAACTTGATGAAATAAAGTGAAGACCTCTTGTCCCACCGGGTGTGCCAAAACTGTTAGTGCAAAATCACAGCACCCCTAAATGGCCAAAGATGTGAAGTGGTTAAAATGGGGCATTTGGTGTGATTGCATAACATTGGATCATCTCTCAAGCTGTGGGACTTGCAAACCTGAGATGATCCTCCGAGAAAGCCGCCTTGTTCCTAAACTACCTGCCGCGAGATACTCTAATGTAGGAAAAAACTAAACTATCCTAATCTAACCATTCCAAGGAACCAGAGAGAAAGAGAGGGTGAAAGAAAAGCCTACACTAAAGTGGTGATACACCAGAGAAGGAAAGGGGTGAGATGCTCTGTTGAGGGAGGATGAAATAGGGGAGAAAGGAAGATGGGAAGGTCGATGTAGTGACAAAAACCTAGACCCTAATCCATGATCAAAACTCCATGAAACACAACACCTTGCGCCTGGAAATGTGAAATACATGCACAAAAAATAGATTTGAAAGGGAGAGGCACGGAGAGACAACAAAACAATGCAAAGGGTTGAAGAAACACCACAAAAACACATTTTATTGCTCTATATGGGTGCATAGACCATTACATTTCTACTTAGAGGAACAAAAATGCTTGCCAAGCGTAGGAGAAGGTTTTCAACTCAAAATGGATTCAAGAAACAAATTTGACAGAGTTTCCCTACACCTAGAATAATCTCTCTTTCTCAAATGAGAAGTGTTACAATATATAGAAAGAATAAGAGAGAGAAGAGGGAAAATTTGAATCCTATTTCAACTACCATGGGATATGCATTGAATCCTACCTTAAAGACTCAACTGCTATCAATCAATGCCCATTTCAAATTTTCCCCAAATCTATCGATTCTAGTTCCCTCTATCTATCCAGTGTATTGAAGAAGAATGGAAGATCAATCGAATCAGATCTAGTAGTTGGAGAAATCGGGCTCTGTATTAATGGCCTGGAAGATGTTTTCCCATTTTTCACCCACCAATACTTGAAAAAATGATATTTTATGTTTCCAAGGCATAGAGGGCATCGAGACATTTCCAAAAAATCTTCTCCCACCCAAATCTAAGTTCTCAGTCAAAAGATATGGCCATTTGAATTTTTGGGTCATGGGCGTGTAATATTTAAATGAGTCTGTCTGTACCGGGTCCACGTGGCATCTTTGTGCTCGTTTGAGATTTGACTCCTTCCTTCACTCTTGGAATAGTTCCCCCATGTGACACGTGGTGGCATCCGTAGGTTTCCTATTTCCTTTGTATTCTTCCTGAGTCTTTTCCGCGGTGGAGGCACTATATCCGACCCAAGACACATGGAGGCTTTGCGCATGTTTAGAAACTACCCCTAGAATTTACCTTTGGAGTAGCGTGGATACAACATGTGGAGACCTCCATAGGCCTTTGGAATTTTCAATGGTCACCCTCACCTTTTTGGGCTCTAGGACACGTGGCGAGCTGGCACTCATTTGAGATTTTCTTTTGGACTACGCCTTTGAAATGGCATCGTGTTGACACTTGGCACCCTCCACTACTGGCCCGCCTCTACTTTGACTATTCAAACCGTGACTCTGTCCCCCCTTTTTTTAAATCCTGGGACATGCAATGAGCCCACGCTCGTTTGATTCTCTACCTAGGGTCCCGCTTTTGAATGTGTGTTGTTTAGACACTTGGCACCTTCCACCTACATTCATTACTTAGCCATTTTGGACCCATTCTCCTTTTGACCTCTGTTGACCATTGGCTACGTGGAGGGTTGGTGTAAGTTTGAGTCTTTTCCTTGGGCTCCCCTTTTGGAATTGCATTGATACAACACTTGGCCCCTTTCATGGAGTCGAAGACTTTTCAACGGCCGGTGCAACATTTTAGAGCTCTGGATACATGGAGGCTTGGTGTTTGTTTGAGCTTGCCCCTTGATTTTAATATTTGGAGGTGCACCATTCAAACACATGGAGGCTTCCGTTGTATCCTCCATACTTAGTCAATTTTGGGTCCATCTCGAACAATTTTGAATCCCAAAGACTTCAATCTTCGTCGCTTCTTTTCCTTCTTACTCCTGGCTCTTTTGACACTAATCCTCCTTCCTTGACCCTGTTGTTCCATTTCCGAGCCTTCTTGTAATCTGTTTAATGGATTTAAGGAAAGGATTCTCTCAATAGAGAAATTGTTTGAATTTCTCCTAGCGCATGGTCGTTTGATCTTTTGCAGCCCCGCCACTTCCATTGTAGAGTCTCCCTATAACTTGTTTGTAGGATTCAAACGTGATTTCTCTGGTTCTTTCGTGTGGGGTCATGGCTAATCCAATATTTTTCCGGGGGGTAAAATATGGATAATAGTTTTGGAGATTCGCAGGGTATCTCGCTTGCTAGATGAAAATACCAGTAGCCTTGAAGCGTTCATTGGGCATGGAGTCACAATTAAAGGCCCGGTACCGACCCTTCCTTCAAAATTTACTCCTTGAATTTCTGCACTTTCTATGTTCTGCCTTGTCCCTAAGCCTTCCCACGCATCTGCACTCTCAATTTTCATAAGAAAATATTGAAATGGAGTTTCTGAGAGTATAAAATTGTATTGACCTAGGGCTTTCATTTGTCCCTGAATGGACTGACTTAAAAATGTCCTTTGGTTGCTGCATTTGTTTCATTTTTGGAACTAGAAACTGCTACAGATAGCTATGGATCTTTTTGCCATGAATACTAAAGAGCCTGGCCTTGGTCTGTCCCGAGAATGGACTGTTACAATGTTTACCCGGGGCACATTGAACTTCGCAATGACATAACCTTGGAGCAAAAAAACACAACAACAATGCTATGTATAAAGAATCAAATCATACATGCCTTAAATGAGACATGTAGAGTGTGCACAAGCACTTCTTCTGCTGAAAAAAAAAATCTACTCCTACTCCTATACTAACCAAAAAGAAAGAAAAGCTTAAACAAATCCCACTATAGCTAGGGATAAATATCTTCCCTTTCTCAAAAGGGGCTATCATGCAAATGATTTTACACTTTGAATATGGCTTACTAGATGAATAAACAACTGACTTTAAGCTTTTCCTCCACCCAAATCATCAAGGTATCTACATTAACAAAAATACCTCCTCAAGCTTATTGGTATTGGACTCCTAGAGATGTTGATGATGACCCTTGGTACTTTGATGCTCATCCTCATTCCCTGAAGTAGGCATGACTAGTTTTGGCTTCTCCCTTGGCTCTAATGAAGCCAAATATCTGATTGGGCAAGGTATGGTCCTTTGAATTTTCCCATGGTTCGAACTCTAACTCCAAAAATGGAGTCTTTTTGTGGACCTTCTTGGATGGATGGTGAGAGAGAGATGATGACATCTCCTTGATTTTTCTCTTCATTCTCTTGTGAAGAACATGGAAGACCATGATCTTCTAACCCCAGGTTCCGTGAGGGTTGTTGTGAGACACAAGTGCTTTGTCTTTGAGTGCCCTCCTTTATGGAAGCAGGCTCATGTGCTTGGAAGATGGATGATGGAAGAGAAAATGATGTGATCTCCATGGGATTTTCTCCATCAAAGAAATCCTCCAAGTCATACAGATAATTTTCCTCATTGTTGTCCTATTGCATGTGCTCAACCTCCTCCATGGTGTCTTCCTAATCTGAAACTTGCTCACCATGGTTCCCTTCATCCTCAAACATGAAGTTTTAAAGATCAAACTCTTCTTCAACATCAGAGCTTGAAGGGGATGAAGTGGAAGGAAGAACTGAAGGTTCTCATGTAGCCTTCTCCACACTTGGAACCTCTAAAACTGTACGTTCCTCCTCCATCATGGGTTCATCAATCAAATTAGGCCCTTGAAATGAAAGCAAAAAAATGCAATGATGCCTTCTTCACTAAGTGGCCTCAACTCTGATTCGATCTCTCCTAGCTACTCCTCTTCAATGGGACTTGGAGCTGGTTGTTCTTCCTCTTCAACTGGTTGTGCAGCTTGGGTCAACTCAGCATCCTCTTCAAACAAAGTTCCATCATGGACACTGCATCCGGAGTAGCTAGACTGCTGATCTCCTTCTTGTTTTTTTTGTTCCTTCTTTGTTGCAAACTCGGTCTCAACCACCACATGATCTTCAAATTTGACCTCATCTATTGGCTTGACCATCAAGGGGATCTTTATAAACCCAAATTTGGTAGCCGAACTCTTCATATTGTCTGTCATTTCTTCTCTGTTGGTCTCCCCTTCTTGTTTTTTTCCTTGACTAGATTCTTGAGTCTCTTCCCAACATGGACTTGGGAGAGCAAGTGGAGTGACAGCTTAGGGTTCAACCAACTTTGCAATTATTTGTGGTGGGGAGGAAGTGAAACCCGATTGTTTTTTTGAGGGGATGACTTTTTGGAAGGGAAAGGGGGAGAGGAATTGAAATGGGGTGGAAGACTAGGGAATGGAGAAAAGGAATCAACACTTGGGGCAACAACTGGGAAGCTTAGAAATCGAGCTTGGGTTGAGATGGTGATACTTGAGAAAGAGAAAAGAAAAGCTATGAGATGGTGGACTTACCCATTGACAAGGTTTTCTTGACTTCAACTCATAAGCCTCGATCTCCTCGACCCATTGTGTAAGTTGAGGCAGCACTTCAACCATGAATTCAAGCTTCTCTCGAGGGTTGTAATGTCTTGGAAAGGGCCTCACCATGGACAAGGTACCCTGCAACCAATCTTGAATGCCTTAATTTGTGTTATGGCCCTTGACTAAACCATGCCACCTCCATTTTTGAATTTTCTTTAATAAACCAGCGTTCTCCACATATTTTTCACCATTGTATGCATCCCTTGTTCTTGATAAACTCCATGGAGAAACTGACTTTGAACTCGCTCATATGGGTAAGCGTAATGATCCTTGATCTGATTATAATGCTGATTTGGAAGAGTTGGGAAATGTGTTGGAGATGGACTGCATTGTTATTGTAAGTGTAAAATCCATGAAGGGAATGAAGTCATGTTTGTACAACTTCGTGGAATGGGAGAAAATGAAAGAGATGGAAGAAGGAAATGGATGAAGATGATTGGAAAATGGATGGAAAAGGTCTGCAACTCAGAGAATAGGTTTTTGACTAGATGGAGTCGCTAGATGTGCTTGCATGTGCCTCAAAAGGATGAATCCCACCAAGAACACATCAACTTGATAAAAAAGTGAAGACCTCTTGTCCCACTGGGTGTGCCAAAACTGTTAGTGCAAAATCACAACACCCTCGAATGGCCAAAGATGTGAAGTGGTTAAAATGGGGCATTCGGTGTGATTGCATAACATTGGATCATCTCTCAAGCTATGGGACTTGCAAACCTGAGATGATCCTCCAGAGAAATTTGGTTCTTATTCCTAAACTACCTGCCATGAGCTACTCTAATGCAGGAAAAACTAAACTATCCTAATCTAACCATTCTAAAGAACCAGAGAGAAAGAGAGGGTGAAAGAAAAGCCTACACTAAAGCGGTGATACACTAGAGAAGGAAAGGGGTGAGATGCTCTGTTGAGGGAGGATGAAACAGGGAGAAAGGAAGATGGGAAGGTCAGACAGAAGTGACACAAACCTAAACCCTAATCCATGATCAAAACTCCATGAAACACAACACCCTACACCTGCAAATGTGAAATACATGCACAAAAATAGATTTGAAAGGGAGAGGCATGGAGAGACAACAAAACAATGCAAAGGGTTGAAGAAACACCACAAAAACACGTTTTATTGCTCTATATGGGTGCACAGACCATTACGTTTCTGCTTAGAGGAACAAAAATTCTTGTCAAAGCGTAGGAGAAGGTTTTCAACTCAAAATGGAGTCGAGAAACAAATTTGATAGAGTTTCCCTACACCTAGAATAATCTCTCCTTCTCAAATGAGAAGTGTTACAATATATAGAAATAATAAGAGAGAGAAGAGGGAAAATTTGAATCATGTTTCAACTACCACAGGATATGCATTGAATCCTTCCTTGAAGACTCAACCACTATCAATCAATTCCCCTTTCAAATATTCCCCAAATCTATCAATTCTAGTTCACTCTGTCTATCCGGCATATTGATAAAGAACGACGAATCAAATTGAATCAAGTCTCGGTAGTTGGAGAAATCAAGCTCAGTATTAATGGCCTAGAAGGATTTTTCCCATTTTTCACCTACTATCACCAAAAATGATATTTTTTGTTTCCAAGGCATAGAGGGTGTTGAGACGTTTCCAAAACATCTTCTCTCGTCAAAATCTGAGTTCTCGGTCCAAAAGATATGGCCATTTTAATTTTTTGGGTCGTGGGCGCATAGTATTTAAATGAGTCTTTCTGTTCCGGGTCCATGTGGTAGCTCTGCACTCATTTGAGATTTGACTCCTTCCTTCACTCTTAGAATAGTGTCCCCATGTGACATGTGGCGGCGTCTGCAGTTTCCTATTTACTTTGTATTTTTCTTGAGTCTTTTCCACGAGCAGAGGCACTGTATCCGACCCAAGACACATGGAGGCTTTACGCATGTTTAGAAACTACCCCTAGAATTTACCTTTGGAGTAGTGTGGATATGACATGTGGATACCTCTGCGGGCCTTTGGACTTTTCAACAGTCGCCCTCACCTTTTCGGGCTCTAGGATATTTTCTTTTAGATCGCGCCTTTGAAATGGCGTCATGTTGACACTGCACCCTCTCGCTACCGGCTTTGCCTTTGCTTTGACTATTCAAACCGTAACTTTTTCCCCCCTTTTTTAAATCCTAGGAAACGCAACGAGCCCGTACTTATTTGATTCTCCACCTAGGTTCCTGCTTTTGAATGTGCATTGTTTGGACACCTGGCACCTTCCACCTGCATTCATTACTTAGCTGTTTTGGGCCTGTTCTCCTTTTGACCTCTATTGACCATTGGCTACGTGGAGGGCTGGTGCAAGTTTGAGTCTCCGCCTTGGGCTCCCATTTTGGAATTGTGTTGAGCTGACACTTGGCCCCTTCCACCGAGTCAAAGACTTTTCAATGGCTGATGCAACTTTTGGAGCTCGGGCGTGTGGATGTTTGACGCTTGTTTGAGCCTTTCCCTAGATTTTAATCTTTGGAGGTGCATCAATCAAACATGTGGAGGCTTCCATTGTATCCTCCATACTTAGTCAATTTCGGTGTCTATTCTCGAATGCATTTCAAAGCCCGAGACTTTGAATCTTCACTGCTTCTTTTCCTTCTTGCTTCTGGCTCTTTTGACACTTCTCCTCCTTCCCTACAGCCCCTACTGTTCCATTTTTTAGCATGCCTGTAATCTGTTGAATGGATTTAATGCACGAATTCACTTAACAAAGATATTTTTGAATTTCTTCGCACAGGTCGTTTGATCGCAGCCCCTGCCACTTCCATTGTAGAGTCTCCCCGCAACCTCGTTTTTGTAGGATTTGAACATGATTTCTCTTGTTCTTTCTGTGTTGGGTCGTGGCGGATCCAATATTTTTCCGAGGGGAAAAAATATGGATAACATTGACATGATAATGGAGATCCATTCTGAATATTCAATAGGTCTAATAAAACCCACTGCCAGTAACTTTTCTAGTTCTTCTTTAACCAAATGAACTACATGTGGATACTTTTACGTAATTTTTATTTGATCATTTTTATGATTCATGCACAACCAATGAAAGATCCAATCCTAGAATATCAGCATATGACTAATCAAATACATCCATAAACTCCCTAAGGAGCATAGTAAATTCCTTATGTTCATGTGCGGTAAGAGAAGCCGCTAATTTAACCATTTTTAAGTTTATCTTCTGTCTTAATGTAAACATTGATAGTCTCTTCAACCAGCAGCTTTGAACCATCCTCCATACACATAGGATCAAGAAGGAGATTGATTTCTTCCTCTATTGGCATCTCAATGAAATTTTCATTAATTGAATGATCACTTATATTATTCGTGTTTAATTGTCCATTTTGTTTGTCTATAAGTTCATTGAAGAGGTTTTCACCGTAAGACTTGGAGGTTAGTAGTTTTTAATTAATTGAGATCCTACAACCAAAAAAATTAGGTAAAAATAAAATGAGTATTAAAATGGGTAGAGTTTCCCCTTATTCCTATAATATTTCTGCAAAAACAGAATGTTAAACCCTGTAAACACCACCAAAACACCAAAAATATGATTAGATTGATTAGTAATAATGTAATGCTACAATACAACAAAGGTGTTATTTGACAGAGCATAGTCACTACTTCAGGTCAAAGGTATCAAAGTGAATAAAAGGCTCTACTAAAGAGAAAAGGTGTCAATACATGGAAAATGTGATATTTTAGGTTGTAAAGGTGCCAAAAGAAGATTAAATGGGTCAAAGCGAGAAAAAGGCATTGGAGTATGAGCAAAGGTGATACAATGTCAACAAAGGCACTAAAACATGGGATAAGGGTGTCAAAAAAAAAAGGTTTATTTTAGAAAAGTGTAGTTTTTAAAGTATTAGCATAGGTACTAATTTACATACATATGAACCAAAAGACAAAAAGTGCCAAACCTACACAATCGAATGTTAGCAAGAAATGTGCTAAAGTAGCCACAAAGGTGGCACAAGTTTGACAAAGGCATTAAAACATAAGCCTGCAACCACAACAATTAGTATAATGTACAAAGGCATTAATATTAGGTCAAATGTACCACTTCTCACAACATAGGTGCTTTGAAAGACAGGGTAGAGGCGTCACTCTATGTTGAAAAGACAATCACGAAAATTCAAATTTTGAAGGTGTAAATGAAAATGAATTTTTTCCAAATTTTAGAAGCTTGTTCTAAGTATGAAATACTATTTAAAAAATTGGCGGTAAACCCCACTTGGACACCAAAATGTGGAAAAAAAGTGGTGTTAGTTATAAATGCAAACTAAGAACTAAACCAAACTAGTTCCTAATCTAACACACCTATTATCTACCTCTGATTGAGTAGGATAAAAAGGAGAAAGAGTGTTATACTTGCACTTACCTACAAGCTCCAATGTTCTTCCCTTGTTGCTTTGGATGTGCTCAAGATAGTTGTTGTATTTCTTCAGATTTGTGGGATGATTTGAACAACACCTCTCCTTGTTTTTTTGATATTTGGCTTGATAGCTTGATAGATATGAAGTCTTTCTAGAGATATTTGGGAAACATATAGTTGTAATTTTATAATTTGGTTTCATTGAGGGTGGTGAGCCAAATTCATAGGTTATGGGAGGAAGAATGAAGGGTGGAGATTGATCCATGTGAGATGTGGATAAATGGTGGAGAATTGGTGAGAAGGATGGAGAATTATAGAATTACATAATTCTAGAAATTAAGAGAAGTATCTATTGAATTTTTTAATTTAATGGAGAGGAAAATTATTTAAATTTTTGAATAAAGAGGACATAAATTTGGAGAGGCTTCTACAAATAGAAGCCTCTAGATTTGGAGGGTTTTGTTAGCTTATGATTAGGTAAGATTAATTGTGATTAGGGAGGGATTGTATGGAGAAACTAGGTGCATGATAGGTGTAGGGTAGGTGGGTAAGTGAATAGGACTTTTTAATTCTTAGAATTTGATAATATGGATTAGTTAATGGGATAATAAGATATTAATAATGATTTAAATGATTAAGGATGAGATGGGATTATTGGGTGAATAATGAGAATAATTGAGGTATGATAATGGGGATGATAACAATTAATCTCATGGATAATCATTATATACTTAGTGATGGGAGATCAATAATGTATAATAAGTATGTTATTTGTTACATGAGTATGTTGACACTTTACATGTCTACATTTTTCGTAGTTTGAGGGTTCGGAGGAATAGAATTAGAGGATAATAATATTGGAGGATTTAGAGGATTAGAATATTCGAAGAATCGGATTAGAGTATTAGAGGAGTAAGGATTCATAGGAATAGGATTAGAGGACTAGATGAGTACGGGATTGAAGGATTAGAAGATACTATATTTTAGAATAAAGGATGCCCTAAACAAGGGTGAAATTTTAGGATTGTTGGATCAAAAGATTCCTTGGTCAAGGAGTTAGGATTGGATGATTTTAGATTATAGGATGCCCTAGTCAAGGGGTTAGGATTGAAGATTTAGGATTTAGATGTGATGATGGTGTATTTTTCTATGCTATGAATTAGTACTAACATGAGTATACTGTGAGTGTGTGGATAATAATAGTAATAATAATGTAAGTGACATATGAATAACACTCACGTAGGATTTAAGTGAGTGATTTTAGGGAATGTTAAGAGAATAAAGGGTGTGAGCTAATTTAGGGATGGTTAATGGTTATGAGAGAATCTAGGTGGTTAGAATAACCATCCTAGATTAGTGTTAAGAGTTATAATATATACCTCTATATAATTGTAACCTATGGTGTTAATTAGAATGTTAAATTGAATTTTTATTGGGGATATTCTCTTTCCCGAATATGGGGTAAAACCCACATTTGATAGGAAATTAAGAGTAACGGAACAACTTCCTACGCTAATCTTGAGGAGAGATATTATGCAAAACTTTCAACATAATAAAACAAGTTACAGAAATATCAGCAACACATTCATAACAAGAACACAAACACCAGATATACATGGGGAAAATCCTTTCGGATAAAAAACCCCACACTCCAAAAGCCCACTCAATGTATTTTAAATCTAATAAAAAAATTACATACACTTACAGAGCAAGTTTCTTACAGGAGTATCACCAGAAACAATTCTAGGAGGATTCCAACTTTATAGTACTTGCAAATCTCACCACATCAATTGCTTCTCCAAGCCTTCAATTTATAGACCTCTGGTTATACAAGAAACCATCTATGGTTTACAAAACCATGTGCCAAACCTCTCATGAGGTGGATAACATTAAAGAGAAAGATTTCAGTCTAAAATTAGGCTCTCACGTCCACAATATTCTCCCCTATTTTTGACCCTTATAGATGTCATAAAATATGTCATAATATCTCTAAAAATAGTCCTTCCATGATATACTATCATATGGGAATCTTTTGACAACTCCTATTTCTATTTTTAGAGCACTGACAATGCGAAACAGTTGTAAGAAAATATTGACTGAATAAACCAAACAAGGTTGAGACACCTTATTTCCAACAATCTCCCACTTGTCGAATACCTTGTAAGGGTCAAGGGAAATATACCATCATGGATCAACTACTATGAGAGGCCCATAGACTCGAAACACCACCTAAATTTTGTTGTGCTCATGGGCTTAGTTAATGCATCTGCAACATTCGCAACTGTCTCTACCTTTTCCAGCTTCACCCTACCATCCTTGACCATATCTCTCATGAAGTGATATTGAACATCAATGTGTTTGGTCTTGGTTCTTCACAAGGCAGATTGAGCTCTGACTATCACAATACATTATAACTGCACCTGTTTCAATCCAATATCTGAACACAAACGCTTTAGCCAAATGGCTTCTTTACAAGCATGAGTAGCTTCCATGTACTCTACCTCAGTAGTGGACAAAGTGACCACAGCCTATCGCTTGCTCATCCAACTAATTGCACCACCATTAAGAGTAAACACATATGCACTAGTGGATCTTCTACTATTGACATCACCGCCCAATCTGAATCCACAAAACCATGAATACGTAGGGAATGTTGATCTCCTCTTCCATGAAAACATATAGAGTACTCTGATGTACCCCGCAAATATCTGAAGACCCTCTTAACTACATCCCAATGCACTCTTCCAGGATTAGACATAAAATGAGAAAGAACTCCCACTGCTTGGGCAATGTCTGGTCTTGTACAGACCATAGCATACATTAAGCTTCCAACTGCACTCTGGTAAGGCACTTTGCTCATTTCTTCCATCTCCGATGGGGATGAAGGACATTTTGAAATGGAGAGCTTCATTCCCAAAGTAACAGGAACACAAAGTGGTTTACAATCCTGCATGTTGAACCTTTGCAAAATAGAACAAACATACTTACTCTAGCCAAGCCATAGCTTTCTGTTCTCACGATCTCTTCTAATCTCCATCCCAAGTATGTGTTTTGTTGCACCAAGATCTTTCATTTCAAATTTTGTAGAGAGCTGAGATTTCAATTTTGCAATCAAACCTTTTCCTTTCCCAATAAACAACATGTCATCAACATATAAAGTAATTACCAGAAACAATCACCATCAAATTTAAAATATACATAGTGATCAGATTTAGACCGCACAAACCCCAAACTCAACACATATGAATCAAACTTCTGGTACCACATCCTAGGACTTTGTTTAAGGCCATATAGGGATTTCTTTAACTTACAAACCATCTTGCTTTTACCTTTCACCATGTAGTGCTCTAGCTATGTCATATAGATTTCTTCCTCCAAATCACCATGAAGGAAAGCAGTTTTCACATCCATTTGTTCAACCTCTAGGTCATAAGCTGCTGCAATAGATAATAAAAATTGAATGGATGTCATTTTAGCAACAAGAGAATATCTCACCATAATCAATACCCTCAACTTGAGAGTAACCCTTCGTAACCAACTATGCCTTATACTTTTCAACATTTCCATATGAACCAATCTTTTTCTTAAACACCCATTTACATCCAACAGGTTTCGACCTTCAGGCAATGGTACAAGGTCCCATGTATCATTATTTTTAAGGGTTTCCATCTCTTCATCCATGGCTATTTTCCAGACTTTGCATCATTCATACCCAAATCCTCTTGTACAGATCTCGGTTCATCAATGTTAGTACTCAAAGCAAATATACACTTCTAATCATCAGGAGAATACCCATACCTTTCAGGTGGTTGCCTTTGCCTTGTAGACTTTCGAACAAGCTGAGGTGGAGATTCTTCCACTTCTTCCTCCTCTTCTTCCTCTTCTGAAGATTCAGAGCTTGGTGAGCTCTCCTCAACTTCTTGTCTATTTTGGGGTCTCGATTCAACTTTCTCAGGTGTAGAAGGAAGTTGAACCACATCCTTTTTTTGTTCATTTTCTTTATGTTGTTCTGGCTGAAAATTAACAGGGAAAGATTTAATCTCTCTAAAAATAACACTTCTAGAGTATATTACCTTTTGTGCAATAGGATCCCAAAGCTTGTATCCTTTCACACCATAGCCATATCCGATGAAGATACATTTGATAGCCTTAGAATCCAACTTTGTTCTCTTCTCCTTAGGCACATGTGCATATGCCTCACAACCAAAAAACTCTTAGATGTCTAATTGAAGGATTTTTCCCCGACCACGCCTCCATTGGCATTTTATCAACAAGCACTGATGTAGGAGATCTATTTATCAAATAGCAAGTAGTGGTAATAACTTCAGCCCAAAACCTCTTTTCTAGACCAGCTCCAATCAGCATGCTCCTAGCCTTCTCCATCAATGTTCTATTCATTCTTTCTGCAACTCCATTCTACTCGGAGAATACGAAGTTGTCTTTTGTCTTTTAATCCCGTGCAATCTGTACAAAATCTATCAAAGTCTGTAGAACAAGTACTCACCACCATTATCAGATCTCAAACACTTAATTTTCTTCCCAGTTTGAGTTTCAACCATAGCCTTAAATTCCTTGAAATGACTAAAAACTTCATATTTACTCTTTAAAAAATATACCCATGTTCTCCTACTAAAATCATCAATGAAAGTAACATAATAAACTGATTTAGCAATAGAAGCAACCTTAACAGACCAAATACATCCGAATGGATTAGATCTAAGATACATGAAGACTTATGAGTAGATGAGTAAAATTGAACACGGTTTTGTTTGCCATAAATACAATGCTCACAGAAATCAAACTCCAGATTGCAATCATTCAACCCCTCAACGAGGTTCTTATTTTTCAGGGCTTTTAAACCCTTCTCTCCAATGTGGCCAAGCCTTTGGTGCCATAACATGGTCTTCTCTGCAGGTAATTTTGATTCGGTAGACAGAGCACCCTTGGGTACCCAGAAGCCACGACCATCTGCAGAGGAGGAAACCCTCTCCTTTTTCAGCAAAATAGTTACTAGCTTAGTTTTATCCGAAGTGCTATTGCACTCAACCATGCATGCATCAAGTTGGTACAATGTACCCAATCTACTTCCTCTTGCTATCACCATAGCACCTCTCACCATTTTCACACCTACTTTAGAAAACTGTACATGCACACCCACATCTATTAGCTTGCTAACAAATAATAAATTTCTTGCTAGTCTTGGGATATGCAAGACACCATCAAATCTTCTAATTCTACCCATCAGAAAATTTCACCTGAATACTACCACGGCCAAAAATTTCAAGGAAAGAATTATCACCCAAATACACCTTACCACCATCATAGTTTTCATACTTACTAAACCAGTTTTTGTTAGGGGTCATGTGGAAAGATGCACCTAAGTCTATCAACCATGCATTATCACCTGCACGAGTGGCCAAAGTTGTAATAAAGGCATCTCCATCTTCCTTTTCGGACTTAGAATCAAAATCATGCTTCTTCTTTTTCTTTTTCTTTTCTTCTTTGCATTCCTTTCGAAAGTGTCCAGATTTGCCACAATTTCAGCATATCGATTTGGACTTACCAAAGGATTTTGATCTCCCCTTATTCTTGGAATGGCCACGCTTATACTCATTTTTGCCTCATTCTTTTGTTCTTCCTCAAACACTCAAAGCCTCTTTGGTGTTCGTTGAAAGACCTTCCTTCTCATCTCTTCGGAGAGTAGAGAACCAACAACATCCTCCATCTTCAGAGTGACTGAAGTGCTCCCAATGGCCATGACTAGGTTGTCCCATGAGTCTGGCAACAAAACCAACATAGTTTGGCACCTTTCTTCTTCATCCATCTTAACTCCAACCAAGCTCAACTGAGTCACCAACGTATTGAATGTTTCCAGATGCTCAGATATTTGTCCACCTTCTTCCATTCTCAAGGAATACAACTTCTTCCTCAAGAAAATCTTATTTACTAGAGACTTAGCTTGGTATATCTCACCCAACTTTTTCCAAAGCTTCTCTGAAGTGGATTCTTCATGGACATTTATCAGGATCGAATCTGCAAGACATAGTCTAATAAGACCTTTAGCTTTTCTATCCATTACATCATATTTTGTAGCCAAAATTGGATCCGTAGGCCTATGGACCTTCTCATCCATTGCATCCCATAGATCTCGATCAACCAACAAATCTTCCATCTTCAGCTTCCACATTTCAAATTTTGTGCCAGAAAATTTCTCTACGTCAATCCTCCCAGATGTGCTCGCCATTTGAAAAATATCTGCAACCAGATAACAAAGTATTCTCTGCACAAGCTCCCACTCAAACCCAGATTAACACAAAAAACCCAACAACCCACAACTAAAACCAAAGGTGATCAGGCTCTGATACCACTTGATAGGAAATTAAGAGTAACGGAACAACTTCCTACGCTAATCTTGAGGAGAGATATTATGCAAAACTTTCAACATAGTAAAACAGTTACAGAAATATCAGCAACATATTCATAACAAGAACACAAACACCAGATATACGTGGGGAAAATCCTTTCGGATAAAAAACCCCACACTCCAAAAGCCCACTCAATGTATTTCAAATCTAATAACAAGATTACATACACTTGCAGAGCAAGTTTCTTACAGGAGTATCACCAAAAACAATTCTAGGAGGATTCCAACTTTATAGTACTTGCAAAGCTCACCACATCAATTGCTTCTCCAAGCCTTCAATTTATAGACCTTCGGTTATACAAGAAACCATCTATGGTTTACAAAACCATGTGCCAAACCTCTCATGAGGTGGATAGCATTAAAGAGAAAGATTTCAGTCTAAAATTAGGCTCTCACGTCCACAATATTCTCCCCTATTTTTGACCCTTATAGATGTCATAAAATCTGTCATAATATCTCTAAAAATAGTCCTTCCATGATATACTATCATATGGGAATCTTTTGACAACTCCTATTTCTATTTTTAGAGCACTGACAATGTGAAACAGCTGTAAGAAAATATTGATTGAATAAACCAAACAAGGTTGAGACACCTTATTTCCAACAACATTTGGTATCAAAGAAGGTTTTCAGGCCTCTTTGAATGTCACCCGAATCATGCTTCATTTGTCAAGTAGATTCAAGAAATGGGTTAGCAGATGGACCACAAACCTCTATGACCCCATTCCCTTATTCTATGCCCATTCATTTGTTGTGAAGAAATCATTGCAAATGAAAGACCAGCGAGATACCATGGAGACCTCATGTGAAATCTGGCGTTTGTAGCAGCCACTCTTCTTGCATATTTGTCAACAATAATAGAAGATATCACAGACCTCGCAACAAACCTGATGACATCCATCATTCACTTTCATTGTCTTCTCTCTTCCAATTTTTTCACTTCTTCTGTAGTATTTTTCCCATTCTGTTCATAGTTTTCATCAAAAACCAGAAAATTATTATAAAAAATAGAGACATTATTGTATGTGGTTCCGTAGGTGTAATTATTTGGAGATTCTGATTTCTGCCTTTACAAAGATATCATGTTTGGTTTTATGTTGAAGATCATTGCATTATTCTGAGTTCAATGGAAAATACTTATGAGGTAATTACATATTAGGGTCAGTTCTTATTTTCTTACATGGCAAAATAGTCTACCTGCGAGTTGCATCGGATCCCACCTTTTTGGAATATGGATCTTAACTTTTCATTGGTTAGATCTATATTGGTCTCTCATCGAATTCCTATATCCCTAAATGTAGATCGAAACGGTTTATACTTCTTTAGATCTTTCCTCACAATATCTCACCGTCGATGTGGTAGATGTAACAAATCTTTAACTCCTCAGTCAAGTGTAAAATAGATCACGAAAGAGGATCTCCTTTCCTTAACTCATAGACAGCGAATCTCAACAGATTGGGATAAGTGAATGGATTGGCTGGTAGCTCCTTCCACACGGTCCTGCATTTTGTGACATTGATCTTCTTAATCTCTCGATGATCACATAATAACAGTCTCAAGTCTACTCTCTCATCAGTGAGCGTTATTTATCTAAGGCTCTTCAGAGCGTCTAAAATATTTTTGAAAAAAAAAAGAATCAATCACATCATCTTCATTGACTTTTGAAGGTGATGGAATTGTCCATAGATGAATTGGATGGCTAGCTGATTTTTGTAAAATTCCAATCGTAGATTTGGGATATTTTACTCAAAATGAAATCAACTGTGTAGCACAATGTTCAGATGAGTATTAGGACCTACAGTTTGATGATATTTTGATCCCTAAGATAGACAAGTCTATTTTTAATGAGAGTTCCAGCAGTCAAAAGATTACTTATTCGAGGATGCATTTGTCTAAGAGAAGAGAGCAATAACTTGGAGGCATTTTAAGAGGAGAAATGGGCTTCTCAATGTGTCGAGACACTCAATTTTAGGTGGGTCAAGGAACCTCGAAGGTGCATTTGACATAAAGGATAATATTGATATCTTGCAATTGGTAAGACATTCATTACATCCTATCTTCATCGAGGACTTCTCTCCAATGGTGGACAAAAACTCACTTAAATCTCATGCTCAGCATCAAAATCCTCCAAATAACTGTAATTATTTTTGTATAGAATGCTTCCCACAGTGGATGGTTCAAGTGGTTCTAGAATCATTTATTATTGGTGGTTAACTATCCTTTTCACAAAGGAATATAAGGAGCGAGTGGTAGAAGATTTGAACCATCTCGAGTGCCTTTACTTTTTTAAAAAGGAAAATTTTGTATTGGTATTTTTTCCAAAAGGGGGAAGAAATATAATCCAATTTCAAAAAATCATAAGAACGACTAAATTGTATTTGGATGAATTTTTAGTGGTTATTTACATTGAGGGGGGTTATGAAAATTAGGTCAATGAATGTCACATCTCTAGACTATTGTGTCCTCTCCCCATGGTAGCACTAAGGGGGAATGTTAGGAATTAATCCTAAGATGGGTGTATTCAATAACAATATTAATAATTTAAGTGATATATGAATAACACTCACTTAAGATTTAAGTGAGTGATTTTAGAGAATGTTGATAGAAAAAGTGTGTGAGCTAATTTAGGGGTGATTAGAGGTTAGGTGAGAATATAGGGGTTATAAAATCCATCCTAGATAAGTATTAGGAGTTAGAATATATACCTCTATATAATTATAAACTATGGTATTAATTAAAATGTTGAATTTAATTTTTATTGGGCATATGCACTTTCCCAAATATGGACCCACACCAAGAGTTAGAAGATTGAAGATGTTTGGATTTATTTGGATGATAGAATGGGATGAGAATTGATGAAGTGATGAGTTTGATTGATAATAGGATGTTAGAAGATGCCCTAGCCAAGGGGTGAGGATTTTGGATGTGAGAGGGTATGATTTAGATGTTAGTATTGATTGATGGATAGAGGATTGATTGGATAGGAGGATGAGGAGGTTAGATAATGAGTGATGATGAGTATTAGATGTGGATGATGATAAGGCTAGAAGATGATGATAGAAGGGGGTGTGATACCATAAATTTCTCACTTTATCGCTTTAACAGATTGTGATTATTGATGTGGCAAAAAGAAATATGCACCAAAGTATAAAGACCATGATGATTGAATTGCCAAATTACCATGTCCTCATATCATTGGTCAGATTAATATAAAAATATGGTCCTCATATCATTGGACCTACAAAAGAAAAAGAAAAAAAGGAGCCTCATATCATCAATCAAATGTAAATACATAAAGGTAAGAAAACACACACAAGCAAAAACACACATTGCATTAATATTTTTGGGATTTTAAACTTTTGGATGGTTTGTTTATTGGAATTTTTACTTTTTTTTAATTTTTTATAATTTTATGATTTTTTTGGATTTTTTGAATTTTACAATTTTTTTAATGTTTTTAAGATTTTTACTATTTTGGGTGATAGACAAGTAAATTTGGTCGGGTAGAAATAAACAAGAGGAAACACGTACAAACATGGTGAGAGAACAGGCTCCTGGAATATTTTAGGGCATCGTGGCGAGTATAAAAGGGGTCAGGGGACCACATGGTGAATCATTTTTACCGCATTTAGATAGAGAGAGGAGAGCATCCAAGAGAGCATGATGGCCTACATGAAGATTTTAGATCACCGAGCAAATGTTGTGAGGAGTTACCAACGATTGACAATTGATGGACCTGCAAGAGGTTACTTGTGGTTTTTGAGTTTTTTTGCGTGTTTTCTAGCGCTTTAGGGATTTTTAGGGAGATTTTTAGGCGCTGGGGTAGGAAGTGGCAGCTATGCACAAAAAGTGGCACCTATTTGTCGAAGTGGTGCCTTATGTCGTTGTGGGAGTGTAGGATAAGCTTTGGTGCCTATGTGCTTGGATAGGTGTATGTTTTGTTGCCTATGTGCCTGGAGGGTCCGAATTGGCACCTTTGATCTAGATTAGTGCCTATGCATGTATTTTGGTGCCTATGTAGGAAAGAATAGTGGCTATGTTAAGGGGGAATAAATGAAGCATAATGGCGCCTATGCACTAGGTGAGAAAATAGAATGGTGCTTATGATTTAAAATGGTGTTTTTGTATCAAATGACAACTTTGTATATTATAGCGCTTATGTCATAAAGTGGCATCTATGCCTATGAAGTGGTGTTTATGCCATAGTGTTGGGAGTTAGATTTTTTTAAGGAGTGGATTGTTAAAAATAGGGATTAATAAGATGGGTAATTATGGTTGGGGGATAATACATGTGATTGGATCTGTGTTGGTAGTTTTGGATACCGTACAGGTTAGGCATCAGTGATCTACTACTTTGATAAGATTATTAGGCGGACTGATGAGGAGTTGGAGGAGGAGGAGGCTTCACTATTACACGTGCTCGAGATATTTCATAGAGCAAGGATATTGGTGATGCAAGTAGACCAAGGGTTAGTGACCATGTTGGCAGAGAGATGGCACTCAGAGACCAGCACCTTCTTGCTTCCGATAGGAGAGATGATGGTGACCCTAGAGGATGTCTACCATATATATCGGGTCCCAGTGGAGGGGGAGTGATTGTGGTGTGGTGGAGAGGTATGCACAAGCGTGGTCTCATTTGGGTTTTTGATGAATGTAGATGACACAACATGTTGAGAGGCTCTGATTGACTTAGGGCTATCTTTTAGAGAGGATTTGATTGAGTAGGTTCCAATGTTGTTGTGTTCTTTGATCAGCTACATTTTATTTCCTGATGGATCAGGCTACTACTTTAGCATTGGGTTTGTAGGTAGTCATAGATTGTGTATGCATGGGGTCCTATATTATTGGTATGCTTATATCATGACTTACACAGGGTAGTGTATCAAAGAGGTAGTAATATTAGAGTAGACATCTTACTATAGATTTTGATTTATGACAATATAGTTGTAGGTTGGTTGATCGACATTCGAGAGTAACGCGTGGATTATGATCCTTCAAGATATGGATGACACATGCACATGGGTAAGAGAGAGCATCTGGGGAGATGGATTGGTATAAGAAGAGAATAGATGAGTTGCAAGTAAGGGAAATTACATGGTGGCTATATCTGAAATATGAGGCATGGGCGGGAGACTAGGTTTAGTTGAGCAGGATCTAGATGTCATATTACTTTATGGGGTTCTAGACTTATATGGTAGAGTGATACCAGCCGATTGTATTTTGTAGAATTTTTGCATCATACAAAACATTCCTACAAGTCTCCATTTGTTTGCATAGACTACACAGGAGTCTAAGGATTGGGTTTCACTAATTTTGGAAGATGTGCCAGCCATTTTTGATGATGTACATATTGTCCCATGGGTACCCTTACCATCTATGGCAGATCTAGGGACACTATAGGGATATGAAGAGTGGTGGCACGGAATTAGGATGGCCATACCTTGACACAACCACTAGGGGGATGAGATTTGTACATGGGAGATGATAAATATATAGGATTTGCCTTAGGTACATGAATTAGTGGTGCATAGACCACGGGGATAGGTAGAGGAGTAGTTACAAAGACGCACCACCTATTATTATATTGGGTGTTCCTCTATTCTAGTAGTCGGTGGTGCATTCACCAAGATAGGATGCACTAGGCCGAGTTTGGATAGACATGAGATTTATGTGATGGAGGTGGATAATTCTATGGGGTTGGTATAGACATTATGTCCCCACATGTTGATATAGGATGACCATATCGGGAAAATTTTAGCGTGAATATTCGAAGTTTGGCGAATAGTATAATTCTATGAATTTGATTTTGGTGAATACTATAACAATGGCGGTTCTCGGTTTTCACCTAAAATTCCCATAAACAGTAATCTATCCCATCTGAATCACAAAGGAATTTCTCATCCCAATGTATATTTTTATATTAAATCGCCACATGATCGCCGCGCCGGGATTTGAAAACATTAATGTATCACCAAGAAATTGACACACGAGAGATTTGAAAACATTCATGTTTCACCAAGAAATCAACACACAGGAATTTGTAAACATTAATGTTTCACTAGGAAATCAACATACTAGGATTTAAAAACATTAATGTTTCATCAATAAATTGGCGCGCCATGATTTGAAAACATTAATGTTTCGACAAGAAATATAGAGAACCTTATTTGGCCAAGAAAACATTCCCGAAATTTTCCCAATATATACACAGAGGTGATGTTCTCCCATGTATTTGTGAAGTATTAGAAAGGGATTTAGCAAATAGGCATATAGCAATTTGCTTACAAAATTTCAAATAAATCCAGTCTTTTGGCGCTTGGCTAGTGTGTTAGCTTTACATCCTAAAAGCACTTACTACTCGCTCTATTTAAAATCACCTCATATATCTCCATGAGTTCTTTGCTCTATATATTCCTTGTTATATCAATGTATCTTCTTTGAATATTTTTGTTAATGTTCTCTCTTCTGACGGTATATATATATATATATATATATATATATAGTGGTTTCACTTTCCATTTATTCCACGACTATTTCACCGTCCTCGACATTGCCTCGTCCCACAAAGGGACCCAAAGGATATATAAAATGTGGTACATTCCGTAGGTTTCACGTTCACTAAGGGCATTTCCTTGGGAGACTGACGGAATGGCGATGTGTGGCATAGATAATATTTTTATCAAACAATGTCTTGGACAATACATTTACATTGATAATATTTTGAGCAAAAAAACTCACTAGGAATTGAATTCACTTGTTTCTTGTACAAATTTTCACTCATGCATAAGGTTGTGCATTTGGTAATCAAACATTTATAAAAACAAGTAATATTTAAATGACCAGTTTATAAAATAAATAAGGGTATTGAGAATAAAATACCAAATTCCAAACATGATTTACAAGCAAGCAAAAGCTAAAAGAGAATATCACTCTTTTGAAAATAGAAAGAGTAAGGTAATTTCTTATTTTCTAGAGATTTATCCTTTTTCCTAGTGATTTTTTGCATAATTTGTGTGAATGAAATGCAATTTTTTAATATAGAAAATAGAAAGCTAGCAAGCATGCATTTTGTTTCTCTAATTATTATTTAATTTTTATTTATTAAAATAAATTTAACAAAATATAAAAAGTAAATTAGTAGTTGTAGTGCCCACTTCCCTTTGACACCTTTTGATGCTTATTTTGATACTATTGATTACATTATGGACATTATTATGTTTTGATTTAGTATGATGTTAGACATTGGTCATGGATTATTGTGATATTGATTTGGTTATGATGCATGATGATTATTAGAGCCACTCATATGTGGATGATGATATACTATTTGACATGGATGTTTTTCGGACATGTGATTTTGGATATTGTGAGTAGACTTAGAAATGGACATTATATGTGGATGATACAATTGTTACTTTGATGTTGTTGATATAAATTGTAAGTGATTCTGTTAAATTGCTTTGATGTTGTTGTGATTCACATATTTAGATGATTTTTGATTATATTTATATCATGTTGGATGTTCTAATATGGCCACGAGGCTGAAGGGGGTATTTGTGTTTTGCAGGTTAAATATCACAACAAACATCGGGGATTGGAGACCAACCACAATGGAATTCTAGGTGAATTCGACAAGGTCACTATAGCAACTTGTTTTGTGTGTGTGTGTGTTGTATGTTGTTAGAGATTCCCATGGGGGATTTCCTTTATATGTGACCATGGGTTTGTGTATTTTATTATTATTGTATGTATTTTATTAGTAATGTGTCCCTTTCTTTTATTTAATTAAATTGTGATAGATTAATGTGAGAAATCATATGGTTAAAACTTAAATAAATCAAATTTGGGTTATGGGAAAGTAATAATGGAAGTTTTTGGCTCTTGTATTTAATATGTAAGGGTTGTGTAAGAGTTTTGTAAGTCAGATTTTGGAGTATGAAACACTCCACCTCCTTGGAAATTCAAATTTGTCCTTGGGGGCTATTTTTGGAGGCTTGTGGGACAAGTAAAACTTGTCCCATACCTCTCAATTTAATTTACCAACCATACTTATGGTTGGAGGGGTGATTTTTACTTTTATAATGCATTTTATTAATCATGTTGCAAGTTTTGATTGCACTCTCTTGCATTTTATTTAATTTGTAGTCCTTTGGGGTGTGGGCTTTTAGAGTGTGCAAGTAACTTGTCATATTTTCACCCACCTCTTTATTGTGCCTTGGAGAATGAAAATTTGTCTTTTGTGTTGAAGTTGAGGATGTGTGATGTGGCATCCTACATGGATCCACATCATCCTCTTCTCTTCCCTCTTCTATATAATTCAAAAAGTTTTCTTATTTTGGGTTGTTGACTCATTTTGTAACTTCCTTGGGGTGCATTTTCTTGTGTTGGGAGCTCTTGCTTTTTGAAAGGAGTTTGGAGTAACTTTGCATGCTTGGAGATTGCTATTTTGGGACTGTAGTTTTGGGCATTGAAGCTTGTTGTTGGAAACAAAAGTTACTATGGAGAGGTAGGAGTTTAATCCTTCTTTTATGTTGTTATTTTCTTGTTGTGTTGTGTGAATGGTGAATGTTGTTATGCTTTGTTTGGCTGTATGGGTAGAATGCCATAGGAATGGTGTAGGAGAAGGCTATGGGGAATCCATGTGGGGGGGCATAAGGGAATGCCACCGCATCGAATGTGTGGAGGGAGTTTGGGTTTGGGATCCACCACGGAAAAGAAATAGCTTGCATTTCTTACTTTGTGGTGGGCATAAGGAAATATGTGGGGGAATGAGGGATTGTGTGGGGCATAAGGAAATGGGTGGTAAATTTTATTGGTAGTTTGTAATAGGTGGATGCCCAATTCCCATTGGGAGGCATAAGTAGCTTCCCCCATAGACCTTTCTCCTTTGGCTTGCATGATCATGCCTGAGTTTGTTCTGATTGTTTGCAAATGCGATTGTAAACTACTTGTTTTCTTTGGACTATGTTTTTATTGAAATGTGTAGGTTGAAAGAATGTTGTGTTGATGGAAGCCAATTGTTTCCATAGGTTGAATTACACCTCTTATTGTATTTTGGTAGGGGCTCGGGGGCCAATGATGAAGGAAGGCTTCTCCTTTCATTAGATGTCTTGGTTGGGTGGAGAGCGTTGCCTTTCCCCCACTTCTGTTGTGATCAAATTGAAGAAAAAGAAAACTTGCATGTTGTTGTTCTGGAGCAAAGGAAAATGCAGTTTGACAGTCCCTTGTGAAACAAATTCATTTGTAATCCTTTCCCACTTGATGTGGATGAAATTGTAATATTTATATTTGTGAAGAAAAGATGTTGTAACTGATTGTGAAAGTTGTACATTTGAATGTGAAGGATAATTATATTATGTTCTATTTATTGGAAAGGAATAGAATTCTGTTATTGCATTCAAACCTTGTAAGATGTAAAGTTTTATAAGTGAAGTCAATAAATAATTTGCAAGATCTTCTCCCATATGCATGGTTGGATTGAATTCAATGTTTCATTGTATGGTAAAAGAGAAAATTAAATCTCTTGTAAATATATATATATATATATATATATATATATATATATATATATATATATATATATATATATATATATGTATGAAGGGAATTATATTGCTTTGTCTCTTTTTGAAATATATATTAAATTGGAAATCAGACTTTACAATTTAGCTTTGAAATGATTTTTTTATAAAAAACTAAATGTATTAGATTAGATTAGAAATAAAATATCACACTTAAATGATAAAATTGATATACAGATTTTCCTAGAAATGAACCTCTGTTGTAAATTTAAAACTGGCAACTATTTAATTAAAATGTATAGTTTGGGCCTGCACATTATAATCAACTTGGAAACATTAAAATTTGGCATGTTGTATTATCAATGAACTCAAATTGACAAAGAACACTTAAGAAAACAATTTAACCATTGCAAAATCAAACCCAATCCCTTCCATAGCCATTTTCTGTCAATTGTTGGACAAAATTCAAATTGGAATCAATTGAGCAAATTTACCTTCCTAAACCATTCTAAATCCTTCCTAGAGTAATCCTCCATGTCTTTTTGGCATGTTGAGTGAAGAAGGAGATCAAATTGAACAAAAATTATAAGTCAAAATTACCAGTTTGCTATTTAAAATCCTACAAATCATTTTTATAAAATTGACCCCTTAAACTTTATCAAAATGTAAAATTGATGATTCTGTGCAAAGAGGGCATCAAGAGATTTCTAGAAAGTCCTCGTTTTCCCAAAACTGAGCTTTCTAGAAAAAGTTATGGCACTTTAAAGTTTTCCTGCCTTGGCGGGAAAATTTGGGAAAATTTTCCCTGGCGGGCCCGCGGCTGAAAATTTCCCGTTAAAAATCCTTAGAAAAATTTTGAAAATTTTTCTTGGGAAAATTTTTGAAATTTTCTCCGCCGGCTCACATCCAATCATAGGCTGCCACGTGTCCTCACAGGCAGCGGCGGAGGTGCGGCATCTTTTAGCCCTTGGGTCTTTTAAATTTTTTTGGGAAAATTATCTTTCTCCCCGTCGGCCCGCGGCCAATCACAAGCTACCATGTGGCAGCATGGCGTGTTAGCAGAGGGGGCGAACCCTCATGACCTTTTTCCCTTGAAATTTTTTTTGGGAAAAATTTTGTTTGGAACCTCCACGGCCCTACACTCCCACCCTTGCCATGGAAATTCTCCCCGCGGACGCGTGGACCCACGCGGAAACTAACCCCTTTCCCTCCCTTGGAAAAATTTTCCAACTGACCCCGCCGCTCTACCCATCCATCTCCTTTTCTCCCTGCCATGGTTGGTTCCACGTGTTCCTAGCAGACCCACGGGTACGTGAGTGCTTTTGGAACTCTCCCCTCCTCGGTGAAATTCCCCAAACTCTCCCCCGCCCTCTTTTCTCCCTGGCGATGACTTTGATGACGCCACATGTCCCTGGAGGACCCGCAGAGGCGCGAAGGAATTTTTGACTTTACACCGTGTGGGGAAAATTTTCCAAAGACCACCCCATGACCCGCTAACCTAAAGAATGGGTTTTTTTCCCTGCTCAACATGTGTCCTCCTTTGGGAAAATTTGACCCCTAAAGTCCGCCTGTCCATATATAGAGTTTTACAAGAAATTAGGAGGACTTATTTATATCATTGGAAAGGTGAGAAAATTTCCTATCTAATGGGAATGATTTAAGGAAATATTGAATGTGTTAAGTGTGTGAAAAATCAATTTGAAACTCTGAGCCTATTAGAGAGTGGGTATGGTGTTAATTTACCCCCTGAACCTAACTGAAACTTCTAACCCTAAAATTTGGACCTTATGACCTCTGATAATTGTAATAAAGCAAAAGTATGTTGTAGTAGATTAATCTTATACCAGAACCTGTTAGTATCAATTGTTGTCTTACTGAACCTAGTTGTGGACACTTCTAAACAAAAAAAAATTATCCCATATTTTTTCCTAACTAACCCTAGGTTGTTTCTCTAGTCTCAATTTGGTTGTTTTAATGGGCATCACAAGAGTAGCCAACATACAATTTACATGACAAGTGATTTTTTTAGTTAGCCCTTCTAATGAAAATTTATAATATTTTAATGTCTTTTAGTATTGAAGTGTAATTTTAAATTTCAACATTTTTTTGAAGTGTAAATTAACATGTCTATAATATTTAATATAAAGGAAAAACATCAACATCCGGGGATATTTTTAATTCCTGCATCCTTCAAGTTTCTTGAACTCATTTTCCAAGTAGGAACACGACAGTATACAAAGAATACCCTTATCATGATTGTATCATATGTGAAACATCATATCAAAGCATTCAAGCTTCTCTCAAGAATAATGATACTTTAGCTGGCTTTGACACATTGACATTTCATTTTCAAGCCAAAGAACCCTACATACATTCTCAACCTTGAATTCACAGTCTCATACCACAACGAGTCATAGATGGAAGACCATATATTTTGTCTCAGCTCCTTTGAAATGATGAACACTCTTGGTAATTGGATTATGACAGACCTCATACCTATGATGAATCAATAATTTCTTCATGAGTAGATGCACACCTTATTTGGCTTGATGACAACATTTAGAACCTCTATACAACAGAAAAACCTCTATACATTATGACAGAGCTTGGTCATCGAGACTCCTTCATTAATCAACTAAAGACAGATCATACCTTGGATGAATCAATGAACTTAGAGTCCTTCACGAGAAGATACATACTATACTTTGATTTCAAACTAAGCACATATGCTAAGATCACTTATTTCATGTTTGATTAGCAACAATAGAGACTTCTTATCACTAGAGTGTCTTATCATTAGAGTTTCTTTGGCTACTCAATAGCTCTTTTAAATTTTTAAATTGTTTTTTCTCTTCTCAAACCTCTGATGCATCTTCAATTTTCTTGATGTATTCTCTAATTCTTATTATAATAATGTAACACTCTTGCAAAAAGTAGTACATGTTAAGTGACACAACATAATTTTTATTTATACATATTTCTCATGTTGAGATGTTTGTGCACATATCAATATCATTTAGTCTAACATGTTGTATCTTTTTTCTTTCAATTCTATAGGATTCACTGATTCAGAAAAATGGCACCTAAAAAGGGAAGCTCAACCTTAGGTAAAAAATTTATTCCAACCCCTCCTAGTAGTGGTACTAGCCTTCGAAAAATAACATCTTATTTTGAGAAACAATCTAAGGAAACTCATCCTTCTCCAACATGACCATCACAATTAAGGGATAATGATTACATTCAAAATGAAACTCAAAATGAGAATGTGTTCATTTTTTATTTGCCTGATGTTGTCAATGAAAACAACAATGAAATGCCTCCCCTTGAAGACATTACATTGAATGATGTTAAGTTTGACACTTTGTACCAACTACCTAATGGATTGAAGATGAAACTACATCACCTATCAGTGCCCAAGTGAATGTTGGAGGTGAAAATTCTGGCAATGGCAATCAATGAAGTATAAATTCCACCAAGGCAAATACTCAGTGGACACCTATTTCTAGAAGAAAGAGAAAGGAAAGAAAATGGGACTTGGGAAGGAGTTTCAAGTTAGAGTGGGTTTCTAAGTTTCCATTTATTGAACCTGTTGAAAATGAGAATAAATTTGAACCTCCCAAAGAATTAAAATTTACAATATGTAGCTGGAGATTGGGCAAGGACAATGCAATGTAACTTAAGTTGGATACTATTGAGAAGCATGAAGGAAAGATATATGAAAAGATAATTGTAGATGGTGTTGAGAAGAATGTTGCCAAATGGAAAAATGCATATGATTGTTTGCATATTAGGTATGAAAAATAATTTTAAGAGCACAAGATAAATGAAATAATAGTTACAACGAATGGAGGGACAATTACCTCTCAATTCAACAAGATCGTTCAAAACAGTCTTTTGGGTAAAATAGTTCAACTAGCTATTATTTTTCACATTTTGAAAAGAGGTCATCCTATAATATATTTTCTTGAACAAAATAAGATGTTTTCTTTCCTTGGTGTCCCACACTTTCCTCATTCTCACTGGTCAAAAAGTAGTGGTTGGGATTGGGAAAAATGCCTAGCTATGGTTGAGAAAGAAGACTTGAAAGAGAAACTGAAGTCTGCACGATACATATCTTTGTCTATTGATGAGGTTACAGTAGTAGATAATACTACTTAGGTCTATATACTTTCAAAAACTTTTTGATACATCCTCACTTACTTGTCATTCACAAGAGGAGAGAAAAGTGGAAAACCTTTGTGAGTTGGTGATAAAATTTTTGAAGGAGATTGGTGACATGGATGATGTTGCAATTGCATCAAAGCTAGTATGTGTCGGGAATATGGGGCATCTGTAATGCAAGGTCATCATAATGGCCTATGTGTAAGACTCCAAACATCTCATTTCCCTTATATGATTTCCATTCATTGTATGGATCATAGAATGAACCTAGCTTACAAAATAGTTGGCAAATTTAAACATGTAGCAAAATTTGAAGACCTTGTTCGAGAGGTGCATGCTTATTTATACCGTAGTCCTAAAAGGTTCATGGAATTCCAAATATTTTCAAAAGGACTAACAAATGGGCATAAACTGTTAAAATATGTTGACACTAGGTGGATCTCATTGTACCAACCAATTCGTAGGGTGTACGAAGAGTATCAATCCTTATTAGAAGTAATGTGGTAGAATCGCATGGAAATGGACAAGGCCCAGGATTTGATACATTTTTTGACCGATATAGATTCATTGCTGATGTTGTGTGATCTCCTTCCCGTGTTGGAAGAAATGCATTTTTTAATGAAACAACCACACGAAATAACTATCTATATTGTTTATTTTTCTAGTTTGAGGAAATGAGTTTGTATGACAATAGAATATTTGTATCTCAATGAAACTGATTTTACATGTCCAATGTTTGATGGTTGGAATGATTTGATAAAGATTGGAAATGCAAGTATCTTTCTAAATCTCAACTTGTTTGGGGAAGTATGTGCTTCTATATGTGGATATGAGATACCGATGTACATGTTTAAAGTAGTAGTTGGTAAGGTTGAGGAGGTAAAAGTCATAGGGCTATTATTTGATAACATTATATCATCAACAAGGGCGAGGTTAAGAGAAATTTTAGTGTCCCTACTAAAATAAATAAGGGAGAGATTTAGAAGGGATGCTTTACTTGAAGCAATGGCTATAGTAAATCGACCTTTTGGAATCTTGTCCAAAATGAAAGACATATGCATGAAGACTACTTCAAGAGGTTGACTACATTGATTCAACATTTTTGTAATCCTATTAATAGCAATGGAATAAATATTGTAGGTATTTTAAGCAATGGAAGTTTGAGTTCTCAATCTCATGAATTCGCCACTACAATGATTCAACAATTCAAAGATTTGGATAATCCATTAGAGTGTGGAGAAATAACCCGGCTATGGAAAAAAATGGGGTGAGTATTATTTTATAACAAACCCTGTCTAATTTTTTCTCATTGGTTGATCTATGTCAAATAATGATTTTGGGTTCAATTGAAGATGAGAGAATTTTCAGTTCCTTGGCCTTTATAAAATCAAAATTATGAAACAAGCTTGACAAAAAATTGGAAAATTGTTTTATAATTTATACATCACGGTCACGGTACAAAGTGTATAACATTCCCTACAAAAGGGGTCTGCACGGTATGGAATTCGATTAATGAAAGGAGAGGGGCTGAAAAAAATGACACAAATATAGCGAGATAACCCTATTACAGTTGAGCTGTAAAAAAAAGAGAGATTCAGTCTCAAAGATCTAGTGAATCAAATGATATAGATGATCCAGGTCCATCAAGTTGGAAGCTTCCATTGGTGGATATCCCATGATATAGATATTCATATAATAATTAATATATTTAGTACATTGTTCTAAATCTCAAACATGGATTAGCACTCACCCCAAACAAGTGCCTAAAGATAATCATATTGATTCCATTTCCATTTTTATTGCGAGAAAAACATTACAGTGAGTCATTTTTAATGAGTATTTAATATATTTCACATACAATGTTATTGATCTCTTTTATAGAAAGCATAGACCATAGTTGGTTGGTTGTTAAATCAATATGCATTTAAATTATTATATACTTTAGGAATATAAGAGTTTTGGTGTTTAATTCTAAGATAGAATAAGTGGCTTTGCTTGAATCATTACTAAAATGAAAATTTAAAAATAACATTGTTCCTCATTCAACTTGCTTGAGACATGCCTTGTATGAAAAAATTAAAGATTTTCATTGCAACAAATGGAACAATTTTCAAAATGGATCTAAAAACACTAAATATTAAATCCATACACATACATATTTAACTTGCACCTCTTTGTAAAAGTTTTGTTCAACCACAAGCAAATTAAACTATCACATATTTATTAATACAATAAACATAAAGATAACTCTAGTATATTAATAAGACAATTTACTATTTTTATCCATGACCATGATTTCCTCCCAAATAATAGAAACAACAAAACCAAACTACCACTTCAACTTGGAATCAGGCTCCACAACTTTAAAAAATTATATCATCTTCTGTAACATGCTCCACTCTTCATCTGTTGGAATTGCAATTTGTTGTAAATCAGAGTGACTAACATGTAACTTTGTTAGCAATTCATAACTGATAGTGGAGCTTTCCTTTCTTTGAATGCAAACTTACTGACAAGGTTATCAATGGTTTAATAGAGTCAAAAAAATTTTTCTCATCTAGCTTCTCAGGAATTCGGTCCTTCTCTTGAGTCATTTTTTCTTTCATCTTCTTCTAGAATGCATCCTTCTTAATGAATTGGTGTGTATTGTCAAAAGGCATTGGCAAACCAAGCTTTGTGAACTCCTATACCTTTCCATGTAGCTCATGTAACATTATTTGACACTTATTCAAAATTCATGTGCTTCACCCAACATCACACACTTTTGAATGATAGATGATACCTTTATTAAGGCATCAAACCAGTTTTGAATTCCTCTAGATGTCAGTTATGTGTCACTAAATTTGTAGATAGCTTCCAAAATTTTCTTTGATGTATCCTATCTTAAATCCATCACTTTTCTACTACTCACATGTTACGTATTCACGAGCTTATCAAATATTCTCTCAGATCACTCATGAATTCAAACAATCTAATCAAATCATCAATTTTTTGGTTTATTTTCCCCAAACATAATATTTCATATTAATCAATGCCTTTTTATGAAATCTAGATATTTTGATGTTGGAAGACTTTATTTCCTTTTTTATTTTCCCAATTCATGTTGTAATATTTCATTTTTTTTTTCTCATCATCTAGGCTCTATTGAAATCTAGATAGTTTGATGTTGGAAGACTCTATTTCCTTTTTTTTTTTCACAAATTCCTATTGCAATATTTCATTTTGTTTTTCTCATCATCTAGGCTTTGTTCCCATTTTTTGACCTTTTCTTTCTCTTCCTTCACAGCCTCTTTCAATTCTCCCAATGTTTTTTAATCTATTATTCTTACTCATTGTTTCCTGTAACTTTTTCTTCACATCTTCTAGTTCTACCTATGCCTATTCATTCAAAGAAACTATAGTCATAGAGGTAGATGATTTTATCTTCCTCTCCAACTCACCTGTCTTATTAACTATTGCTTTTCCTTTTGCTTTCTCATTTGCCAAGTCTGCCTCTAACTTTTGAATCTTATTATTCAACTTATTGTTCTCCCTCTCTACCTTTAGTAATGTTGTGTAAACCACATCATTGTTCCTTTTTGATACATTAATTTTGTCAAAAGGTTTCATTGCCTTAAGATCCATTTGAAGGGAGGTCACATCGTAGTCAGTGGGAAGCATTTCATTATCTAGTTTTACAACTTTGGGCACAACATACATGTATTCTAGGGTATCTGTGTTTGGGTTATATGTAGGCAATACCCTCATTGTGGCTAGATCTAAAGTTCCAGTAGCCTATAGAATTTTCTTCTTGTTTCTTTTATCTCTTTCTAATTTATTGGCAAACTCAGATCTCAGTAATCAAAACCTGAGGTGTTCGTAGGAGTGAACTATTCCACCTTGAATGGAGAAGGAGTAATTGAAGTTTGGGGATAATTTCCTTGTGGAATGGCAGTTTGTTTAGGGGTGGCAGTGGCACCACCTTCTATAAATAGTTTCCTTGAGCCAAGAGTAATTATACCTATGTCTTCCTCTATCTTCTACCTCTTCTCACTTCCTTGTTGGAAAAAAGCCCTAGCAACTTCAACTATTTCTATTGCCCTCTTTAAGTTTCCAACACTTTATTGACTACTACCATCATCACTAGAACCACCAACCTTAGCAATAGTAACAGATTCATGGCCAACTTCTCCTCTAGGATTTTCAACGTGTGGCTGAACTATTTGCTAAGGATTTGACTCTGAGTAAATTGCCTTTGGATTAGCACTTGTAGATGTTGTAGTATGTAGTGGTCCTTTCTCCAAAGGTGAAGCTCCAAGGCCTGACCTATCAAAAAATTTCTAGACTATACCTTTGGTGGAAGCCAAACACCTTGTCCTCTTGAACCCAAACCACCACCAGTAAAACCCAACTTTTCAACAATAACTGCTCTTACAATATATCTTTCTTTCAAACCTTCATTGAGACTTGGTTTATATGTGCTACTGCTAGGGGGACTGTGTAATTCCTTATAGGTAGTGTCATCATCACTACTTTCCTCTCGAGGATGCTCTTTATTCCACAATTTGTTGAAATCTGCATCTTCTGGAATAGAATCATAGTCTTCTATAGATTTTGGATGGCCTAGGTCCTACCTCATAGACCAAAAGGCAGTAATTTTTTACCTTGTCCAATTTCTATCTTTCAATTCTTGTTGTAATGCCTTTGGCATGCTTTTAGAGGACTTTTTATCAAGTTTTGCAGATTGAAAATCCTCTACCTTTTTGTGGAGGCTCAAGCAATCCAAAAATTTGTTTTGACAACTCTTGAGAACTAATTCCTTGCTCAAAAACAATTTCATTCATTTTTATTTATACTTCATCCCAAGATTTCTTGTTTTCAATTTTTCTAGCAAGGGTTTGCTTTCATGTTGAATTTTAGTGGCAGAGTTCTTGTTCACCACTACCCTTGCTTTAATCACCTCACATGGGTCATACACCCAGTGAGAGTCAACATCAAACTTAAAAATCTGTAAGATTTCATGTGCCACATAGAATGCTTTTCTTTCAAATGTGAACCCTCCACATGAGAACAATAAGGAAGGAAATATGCTCTTCTTTTGCTGAGAAACAAAATAGAGATTATCTGTGCTTTCCATCTGCGTATATATTCCAAGGAAAAAACTCTCTCTGTCACATGTATTGGAAATTTGTAAGGTTTTACTCTTGATCCATAAAACCTTAGCACAATATAATCCTCCGTGAAGTACTAGTCTGCTAACTGTATTTTTGATCCCAATTGAATGCAATCTCTACATTTCACAAGCAATCTAAGCATTGTAATTTTTGTAAATTCTTCATACACTTTGGAGCCCAAAAATAATCTACAAATTTATTTTAGTCCCCTCTATTATCATGCATCCTTATCTTGGGGGCCCACTTAGTTAATGGATGCACACTTCTAGTTGGAGCTCAATTGTAAGTTTGTTTTTTTCAAACCATCCAACAAACTACCATAGAATTAAATAACACAAGTAGGTAGTGAACCTAAATGTCTTAGTGTTGGAGCCTTCTTTGATTGTTAATAATTGTTTATGCATATATTCTGCAATGTACCCAACAAATCTGTATTGATAAGGTGGATTAATGAAATGGATATTGTATACCATTTCCATAAGGGTTTCATCCACTATCTCATCACTATCAAAGCCAAGGAAAAATACTAGCATAGAAATGGTATCCCGACCCACAATTTAAATATGTTAATTGGATACAAAACCTTCCCTTTCAATACCTTTGCATCAATTGTTAATTTTTGTAAAAACACATCTCTATCTTTTTTATTTTTGGCATGATAATCGCTAGTAATTTTTTCTAGGTTTATGTGGATGGTTCCTAAATCTTTGCTTTCAAACCCCAACGCATTGCCAAGATTTACCTCCATAATGTACAAAATTTCTTATCATTTTCCCTTTGTAATAATTTATTTTTGTCTCATTGTAATTTTGGGCACATATATTGAGAAATTCAGGGCAAAGGAAAACCTCGTGTAACACCATTTGTCCCAATCCAAAAGCCCAGGTTATCTAACCAAAATCTTTATGTCTCGCTTTATTGGTCTAAACATATACTTTCCCTCATCTTCGTCCCAGAAGTGTATCTAAGTTGTAAAGATCTTGTGTCAATTCCAAGATCATAAATATCATCATATTCATCAGTAAAACCAGGGGTTTTACTTTTAAGCAATTTGCAATATGGGATTTAGGTTTTACTTTTACTTTGGAATCCTGTGGAAGTAGACATGATTGGAATTTTGGATTCTGTAAACCCTCAACCCTAATTTCTCAACCCTTATATTGAAATACTTAAAAGCGAAGGCTTATACAGTGCTACTTATAAAAAAGATAATATTTAAAGAATCAAGACTGAAATGCAAGATTACACTTACTCAAAAATATGAAAATTTTGAGTCTTATACTGCGTAACTTCTATGAATCTATTATGCCTTACGTTGTAGTATGCCTTCCAGAAATAGAATTTCCATTATCAACATCACTATAAATGATTAGGTCTTTCACTATACTTTGTAGATGTCAAATCTAGTCATTAATCAAATTCCATTCAATGGATGACAGTTTTCACTTATCAGATGGCCATGTGGTAGGATTTTGGGCCTCCTCGACATAAAGGCATTACCTCGGACTCCAAGCCCACAGAATGAACCGATTCAATAATAAATTTTTAGGTCCGCAGTGACATGTGTTTGCATTTAATGACTTGGCTGTTGAAATTTTTGGGGGCCATTGAAACATTTTAAATAATAAACCCCCACTTTTTCCCATGCCACGTGGAAGAATTCCATGGATTTATTTTTTTCATGCCCCGACGGATGTGAATCTCCTAGATTTAGGCGGGATGAATTATAATTTTAGGTCCAGGATTAATTTTTCATTATTAATTTGTTGGTCATGGACATTGGAATTGGACCGATCATGTAGCTAATGAGGAAATTGATGGCCCGAGAGTTGAATTAATTTCTAATAATATAGACTAGCAAAAGCATTCGTAGGTGCTTGTGAGAGGCCGATAGGCATATAGGAGGAGTAATTGAAAGAAGTAAATTAGTGAAGATTTGCTAGCCATTCAACATTCAAGTATCCATGTAAGGTGTTGAAGATCAATTGCGATTGAAAGATCCTACAATAATTAATAGCATTATTAACATCATAGTATAAGTCGCCTTGATCTTGGGAGAAGATATATTTATTTAATATAAAATTTTATAAGGGGTAAGATTTGAGGATGGTATTTAGAAATAAAAATATAGTTTTGCCTCTAATTAATGTCTCTAAATACCCCTTTTGTTGTAGTGTGTGAATTTGAATTTTCTACACATACATAAGTACCCTAGTGTTGTAGTGATCATTACAAGTATTACAAATAAATTGAGCATTTTTTATAGCATTCATTGAAGTACTAACATATATGGTATAGACACATTGCACTACACTTACATTTTCCTGGCTAGAAAACATAAATATAAATTTGGAGTGATGTCTTTGATATTGTATAGAAGGATGGCATTTGATAAGAATTGAGCTAAGTGGAATATGCATCCCAAATACAAACCCCATATTTTGTTAGGTTTAGATGTTGGCACCCTGCTTAGGGTTAAACAAAAGAAGATTAATTTCCTAATAATTAGAGAGAAGTTTCAAAAAGCTAGATTTATAGATGATACGAATTAACAAATCTATTCATTAAAGAAAAATTAAACTTGAAAAAGTTTTTTTCACAAGCTTACATATTTAAAACACCACCTTTTAGATAAAAATGTTACGTCTCTTAGGAATTTGTAAACTCTCTCTTTTCCCCTAAAAAAATTAAACATGCAAGTTCAAAATCTAACACCTATCTCCCAATTTCCAAATAAACCAATTTCCTCACCTATAAAACTAAGCATTCATATTCGAAATCTATTGAAAATATATTTATGCTATATAGCATATACATAGAAAACATCAAATATTTAATTATTTAACAATTGTGTCACACAATACAAACAATGGAGCTCTTTATTTATCTTATCAACCAAATCCAGTAGCTCTTGCTCAACTAATCAATGCAGTCATCACACATAACTATCGAGCCTTACATTCAGTTACCATTTTCCATTATTTGGTGCTTTTGTACAAGCCCCATTTGACAACCTCACCAAAATTAAGTTGATGAGAGTGCACTAACATCTAATTTGGCTTCCAGTTCTTACAATCCTAGCCTCACCAAAATTTAGTTGATGAGAGTGCACTGACATCTAATTTGGCTTCCAGTTCTTACAGGCCTAGCCTCACCAAAATTTAGTTGATGAGAGCACAATGACGTATAATTTGGCTGCGCACTTCTTCTCAACACTTCGATTTATGACATTTGTTGGATGGAATTCTTGAAGTTGTTGAAGAAGTTGTTTTCTTACTACTTTTCGACATACTTTTTGCAATGGAATTTGTGAGAAGGGCATCGTTAGACTCAAAGAGCCCTTGTTTTCCCTCGAGTTTTGCAAAGTAAGCACTATCAAAAATGAGGCAATTGATGGCCTAGGAGTTGAATTAATTTCAAATAATATATAATATTGGCACAACTTGGAAGATATTATCATTTATGATTGGTGGCAAACATAAAGCTTGAAGAATAAATATTGGCACGTGCCACACTTTGGGCCTTTATTATTGGTGGTTGCTCGCATTCCTCTCTCCCTACCTCTCTTTGTTCGTGTTTTTGGGCTAGCAATAAAATGGTTTTGTTGGGTTTCCTTTCGTTGTTCTATGTGGGGAGAGAAGGAAATGGCCTTTACTCGGACATTTCTCACGAGTTAATGGACCCCACCCTTACAACTATACTCTAAACAAAAAATGAGCATAAAATAACAACACAAGGCCCCATTAAATGGCCCGCACAAAGAAGAATATATATATATATATATATATATATATATATATATATATATATATATATTTATATATATATATATATATATAGTTTTCACATTTATATAGTGTTTACATTTTTGACTTCTTAAATTAGATTATTTATTTCTTAAATTAATTTAAAGTTTTCAATAAATTAAAAATATATCACCCCCACTTTTTCCCATGCCATGCGGATGGATTAATATAATTTAAATACATTATATATATTATTATTTTTATACTACCAAAGGCGGTAATAGTCTTCACACCAACAAATAATCACTTTAAAAAAACAACCAAATAATTCCATTTGTATTTAGATACCATTTAACTAAAGATTCTTAGTGTAAATTATTATTTTTGTTTCAATTTTATTGTTATGCCCTTTATTCTTCAATGTGCAAAAATTTAACTTTTGTGGCTTGTTTTTCCTCAGGGGCTATTTTCACGTGGCTCAAAATTAGATGCTTGTCTCCTCTCTCCCCCACATTGAGTGTCCAAATTTACGACTTGTATGGGCTAATCTATTTCTTTGTCTCAATTGGAGTGTCTGGTTCTTTAATCCGCTTTAGAGGAAATATCTTGGTTGTTGCCCTGCATTTGGAGTGAAGCGAGTTTTCTACAGGGAAGCTTCTATTTCATAACATGGGAGGAAATCAAAGTTATGGATTTTAATTTAGAGCAGTTGGCATGGAGAAGCATGGATACTTTGATGGAATTTGGCTATTAACATTTTGTTCACACAACACTTCAACTGTAATATGCAATTTACTAAATATTGGGGATTAATTATCTGATACCAACAAATATTACACAATTTTTATTAAAGAATTTTCAGACAAGTTCTCTTCTATTTTTTCAAGTGCATCATAACATATTTTTCATTTTTATCTCTAATTTTGCAGGCTCAATAAATCTCTGTTGCCTATCAATTTAGTATCAATAGCAGGAGAAAAAGGAAAATGAGATGGGATTTTGGAGGCATCGACAATTTTACTAAACATGTTTGGGGAATTTGCAAGAAAAACTACAATTACATCAGTGTAACTCCTTAACATATACAATATTTTTGTCCCATAACTTCCACTCAAATACCTCAAACTTCGACAGTATTAGCCATATCATGGCCTTGTTTTTTATTGTTAAAGTGGGTTGAAGGGTCTCATTCCCTTTACAAAAGAGAGAGGCCAAACCTCAGATACAACATGAAGATGCAAAAACTTCATCAATCATGACTGTTGGGTATATCAAGAAAAATCCAGCCAGAACGAAGGAAGACTATAGCTATACTATACTATAGACATTACAACATATATTTAGATTAATCCCCTGAATCAGAAGACACAAAAAAATACAACTGGAGATCCCTACCTCTCAACCACACCCTCCTTAGAGTCCTGAGCAGCAACTTCATTGGCCCAACTATGCCAAAGATGATTATAAGCTTCCCCTGTAGTTTCACAGATTTCCATCCACCAAAGTGGCATTGGCTCAATGGGAGAATTGAGGGCAGCCAAATTAGGGAGTTTTAAGCGCGTCCTTCTAGCATTCTTGTCACGGCTGAAAATCATCGACTTCTCTACAAATGCCATCAACTCCCCATGATGACGTTATAGTTCCCTAATGACACTCAAATCCACACCACCTCAGAGCTTCACCTCCTCCCCCACTTCCCAGAAAGCAACATTACACTTTTTCACTTTTGTAACCAAATTTCCATAGAAAGACAGTCGAACCCAATAGAGAGAAAGGTTGACTGCATCATGGATTCAATGGCTCAATTATCAAAATATTTTCCACAAAAACCAAGGCCACACTACTATTAACCCTACACCATCCATCCTCAAACATATATTTTCCCCCAAAACCAATTTAATTACCTCCAGATCACTACCATTACCAATTTTGAAGATCCACTAAACAATTATTGGATATAGATGACTTAAAAGCCATTTCCCTTTTATTGCAAAATAAAGACAACAGGGGAACTCGAGGGGAATCCATAGGTGCTCACCGATAAAAAATGATGAAAATGAAAAAAATCAACCCATAATAAATAGGCAAAAAACAAGGCCCTTCACACACTCGAAAAGATTGGCGACAACATATATTTAAGGCCCTTCTATATTTAATGATTTCGAGACCATCCCAAATTCCAATATATATATTATGATATAAATATATTATTATTTATATAATATTCTATACTACTATATTATATATATTAAATATTATTGATATATATTATTATTTATATTTATATTTAATATGTAAATAATATATATTATACATATATAAATAATTTACACAAGTTCAATTTTCAAAATACAAAACCAAATATCCATAGATTTAAGATGAGAATAGATCAAAGAAAGTCTCTCTAAAGAAAATGAATATGAATAAAATCAAATGTTGTTTACTATTTGAATTGAAATAACTAACGAAAATGTTGTTTTTAAATAGAATTCAGAATTGTTGATGTCATTACTAATGAAATATAGTGTTTTCACATTTATATAATGTTTTCAAAATTATTATTAGATGTTATATATTTCATAATTTTGACCTTTTTCATATTTATTTTAATCAAATTAATCAGATATATATTGAAATAAAATTAACATTTTCATTTTTTTATGTTGAAGGGTAATGTGTTTTCTAATATCTCATTTACGACAGGTAAAGCTTAACCTAGCCAGTCAAATTAAAGTATGGGGATCCCTTCAAATTTTATCACTAAATGCAATGATGGAAGTTTTAATATATTTTGTAGGCAAGTGCCCTTTTCATAAAGCTTAGTAACTTTTGAATATACATATTTATTAAATATGTCACTTTTATGAAATAAGTCTTTTCCATATGTATTAAATATCTCGTTTCATAGACCTTCATTCTAGAAAATATAACATCAATAAGAATTAAATATGATAAGACATTTATTAACTACGAGGGTACCAATTAAATCTCTAGCAGCACACTTTACATGTGTCATGAATAGGTAAATTGTAATTAATTAAAACTCAGGTCGAGGGCCAAGGCTATCGATAATTGCTCACCGATGTCACTATCTCGATATGTTAAATGTTTATTACGAAGGAAGTTAAGTATTATTGATTTAATGTATAGCATTCTATCCTTATCATATTCATCATGATAAAAGGACATTTAAAAGGTAGGTGGAGGCATGTGGGATAGTGACACTGGTTTCAATGTGAATTTTTCACCATGATTTACATTTAATATTAACCATCAATTCATACCCGGGTTTGGTTGACATGTGTAAAGGTCCAATGAAGAACTCACTCAAGGATTTATAAATTCAAGGCCCATGGTCATTTTCCGACACTTGCTTTCTTTTGTAAAATCATGGGGGACCAAATTGAGTGCATCGAACCAGTATCAAGCCATAAATACATCGTGGTTTCTTCTAGTTCTGATATAGACTCAGATAAGGTTATTGTTGGGAAATCCTTTGCCCTCTCTGCTTCTAGTTCTCGTCATGATGGTGCTTCCACCCCCTCTCTTGGCCAGTTGATTGCTACCATTGTTCCCCTTCATTCTCTTGGAACTTCTTCTGAGCTCCAACCGGATTCCCTACCTAAGCAACCGATTCTGAAGTATTATTGGAACTCTCTATTATTTATCTAGAATCCCCGGACCCAAAACCTATGGATTCTCCACATGCTGCTATAAACAATGTGGATATGGAAATTGATGGCAAGTAATCCTGGTGGTGACCCCTTAGATGGACAATCAAGTCGAATGGTGTCTTCCATCCTTGCAAGTCTGCAATGATCTTTTGAGGTGATTAAAACATGACAAGACTTAACAAACACTTGCAGAGCTATCATTGATAAAGAAGTTTTCTTAATACTAACCCTCACCGACACTCTGGTGGAGAAGATCGATACCAATGCAATTAGGAAAGTGACACAAGAACTAAGAAATATATTATGATATGTAATATTTATGTTATAATATAGTTATAGGCTAAGGGCTTATAGATTTTTGGTATGCCTATGTTATGATATGTAATGTTTATGTTTCAAAAATATATGAGATACTCTTGTGGAACTGGATGCTTTTGTTTCTGGATCTCAACAAATATATGAGATACTCTTATGGATACTCTTGTTTATGTTTCAACAAATATATTTTTCCTTGTCAGCACTTGTTCTTGTGGATACTCTTGCATTTTTATAATGTCACACCTTTTGATTTGTCTTCTCCTTCTTGAAACACCATAATTTGTTCTTCATTCTAGGTTATTTCCAATGTAAGCATTGAAACCCTTCCTAGCCATTTAACCTACAACCCCGAACCCCCTGCTCATATCATGTGATTGCTATGTGTTTTCTTTTAGCAACATCAATTACCGCTAAATTTTCTTTACCTTTTATTTTTAGATTTCATCGAGTAAAGGAAAAGAGAAATCCTAGAAATGGACGATGATTTAATGTCAAAGAATGAGGAGTAGCATGGAAATCGTGTTCTATGGGATCATTCACTACCTCAAGATGTTTGGGAAAATCGTATTGCTTTGGCTTCCATTAGAATCCATATGTAGGTTCTCTCTAGTTTCTAAGGAATGGAAAGCACTCATGTCTTCCACCACATTCTTTAGGTGTTACAGTGAAACAAGGAACAAACATCCATGGATACTTGTAAATCATGATAGTGGTCATCATTGGCTGAGATACGACTGTTATAGTAGGACATGGAAAATTCTCAAATTTTTGTGGTTATCATGCTTTGATGGGGTATAGTTTGAAGATTCACATCGAGGGATAATCTTATTTTGTTTGAGTGAATCGAGTCACATTTTAAGGGTATGTAATCCACTGAAGGCTAGAACCTCCTTCAAGATTCCTTAAATGTTATCAGCTAATGAATGGCACTTTTATATTTATGCGCTGGGCATTCTAGTTGTGGATGACAACAAGGGGTATAAAGTGGTTCAAGTAGGTGCTAATAGATCTGGAGTTAATGCAAGCAATGGTACTATAGAAATTTATGATTCTTCTACGGGGACTTGGAGGATTGTGGCACGATTGAGATATTGTTTCTTCTATGGACCCATTGTCTTCAACAAAAAAATTCTTCTTAATTTCATATGAACCTATGTTGGGTGTAAGAATTTATAACACTCAAGATTATGCTACTATGTATTTTGTGTTGTTACCTGTAAGATATGGCAGAGACCATTTCCCTCACTACAGACCAAGGTTGGTTGTATCTAAAGAGAGGGTGCTACTTGTAGCACCAATTGTAGATGGGGACCATTTGGAGGACATAATTGTGTTTGAGCTCGAGCTTGAGTTTGGAAGGAGGAGAGGCAATGTTTGGTCTTGGAAAGAAATTGCAAGGATGCCCCACGTAATGTGTCAGTGTATTTCTACAAGGAAAAGGATATTCTTATTTAGTTGCACTATGGTGGGAGAGTTCTTGTGTTTCAGAAAGGTGTTTTCCAAAAATATCATCATCCTTTGTTTTCATTTAAAGCAAGGGTCTTGGTCGTGGCTTCCATAATATATAAACACAACTGGCATGTGTTATAACAGTGGCATCGCCTTTGAGCCCAAGATAATTTAAGACAACTACATATTTGTTTCCTAAAAAAACTTATAGATTTGTAGTACATTTTCTTATTTTTACTATTATGGTCTATCTTCTAAAATCCAAGCATCCAAAAAATGGAAATTTCTATATTTAAGGCACAATTATTCTCTATTGGAAACTAATTTTTCTCTTTTACTAGCATTATTTTCGGTTCGTGTGTTTTTGGCATGTTTTTAGAATTTTTGAATTCTATTTCTTTCAATAGTTGCATGCAAATGCATAGTTGGCACTCATCTTTATCCCTATTCCCACGCATGTAGCGCTAACTGTGCATTTGAATACGACCATTTGGCATCTTTATTCGATTTGATCATCGATTATTGAATGATCTGTTGTTGTTGTCGTGATTAACGATGAGAATTGTGCCAAGACCCTGTAAAATTTAAATACATGTGATTTTTAATTTTAGACATAGTAATTAGGCCCCCATACTATTTTTCATTATTTATCAAAATACAATAGCTTCGGAAGGATTTGCCATATCATGGCCTTGTTAAAAAAACACATTCTTATTGTTGCACATACTTGACATAAAAAAATAATAACAACCAACCAACAGCGTATCCTTGATTATTAAATATAAGTTATTTTTTCCTTATTATTAAAGTTATTAATCCTTCCCTACCCATCAGATAGACACGTGGTAGGATTCCAGGCCTCCCCAAGTCAAAGGCATTCCCTGAACTCCAAGCCCATGGAATGAACCGATTCAATAAATTTTTAGGTCTGCGGTGTCGGTGAGGCAAGGCAGAGTGGCAGTGAGTAATCAAAAGATACCATGTGTCATTTTCTTGTTCCTCCGAGTGGCCAAGTGTCACACATTCTAGGCACTTGAGTATAAAGGTAAGGCATGTAAAAGAAATGAAAATTTTTGGGCCTCATTATAGTAAAATTCGACAAAGGGTACTCACCAAACAAGTTACAAGAGATTCGCCATTCAATTTCCAACTATTTTATTATTTTTACCATTTTCGCCGAAAGAATGAAACAAGTTAAAGGGATATTCACCAAAACCATGAAACTAGTTACATGTATATTCGCCATGATTTCTATAATTTTTTTAGGAGGGTTCCTTAAAAATTTCTTAGACTATATGGGACATGTGTTACATGTACGGGGGCCTCAAGGTCATCTAAGGTAGTTTCATCGGGGTCGAGATGATATATGTGTCAATTTATAGGCTCGAGTGACGAGGTTGGAGGTAGAGGCCCATGCACGGCGAGTGGAGATAGAAGGGCTACAAGAGAGATAGGTGTATCTTGCTCGAGGGAAATGTAGGAGTTGAGATGGACAAGGGGTATGTTTCTAGTGTTGGTTAACCAAACGATGGCAAAGGGGAGAGGATGGAAGTAGATATAACTTTCCTAGAGAGGGAGTGAGACACGATTCGGTGGCGGTTGATGGACTAAGGCGGAGACGGATCGTGACATACGACATGGAGATGGATACCACAATTAGCGAGATGCCTATAGGGACCGATATGGAGTTTTAGATACATTTTTTTGAGACATCGAGAGAGTGTGATATAGGGATCTACATCGGTGGCTAGTCGAAATAGGGAGCTTCTCAAGGAGTTGGATCGATGGCACCACCACGAATGGTAACACTTTGCACTAGTATCGGGCCTTAGTGGAGGACTAGAAATATTATGAGTGCATCATCACTTTTAGGATGCCCGAGGAGACACTTTATGCAGATTATTTGGTGGGAGGAGATCATTGCGGTCGATGACCTCATGGAGCACAACGAGTGTATTATAGTCGAGACCATATGGAGGAGAGGATGATATGGGTAGCTCAACATAGTGATGAGTGTTGATGTATAGGTTGTATTTTTATTGTATATATGATGACCATGATGGTCACATTTTTATGTATATTTGTATTTTTATGATGCATGATGTCTTTTTTTAATGATATATTTGATGATCATGATGAGTTATGATGATGTATTGGGTTTAAGTTATCTTGTATTGATTATATTTATGATCATCTAATGATGGTATTATTTGTGGATTTTATGATGATGATGGAATGTATTATTTTGATGATGGTATTTGATTAATTTGATGTTATGTGTGATGGTTGATACATTAGATGATTTAATTGAATTTTGATGATAATTTTTATATTTATCATTTATTCTTGATGATGTTGTTGATGTTATCATGATGGTATGTGTTTATCATGGATATTTATTAGTGTAGACGTAGGTTGATATAGTGATATAATATGTTGATTTGATTTATTTTTAGTGATGTTAAACAATTTTATGTAGATGTGTCGTGATGACGTTAAATGATTAAATTGTGATGAAGTTTTATTGTGATGTGATGATGATGTTAGATGATGATATGATGATTATATGAGATGTATATGATGATGATGATTGTAGGATTTTATGTATTGGTTATGGATGATGATTTAGATGCGAAATTTGATATAGTTTTATTAATAATTAAGATGGGTGGATAATTATGGATGAATGAGATGTGATGATGTTTATTTATGATTATGGTTTTATAGTGAAGTTTGATTTTTACATGGATGTATGTCAAAATTTATGATGAGATGTACTAGTGTGTATGGTAATTGGTGGTATTTTTTTATGTGGGTAATGTAATTATTTATTTACATATGGTAAATGTGATGGATACTTACAATGAAAATTTAAAATGGAATTCAAATTATAGAGATCTTTACAACAAGTGACATGAAACGAGGTGAAATAGCAGAGAGAGGAAAGTAATTGCAAAGGGGAATGGATAGTGATAGTAGGTGGATGGGGGATGGAGAGAAATGAAAGCCTCTGGATCTTTCAAGGGTTCCATTTCTTGAGTTTGTCTTAGATGATTTGTAATGCTACATTTCTCAAAATACTTTTATAAACAATGCAACGGTTGTTAGGATCATGATAGTGTTCCTGATTCATGAAAAATCCATTGCTTCATAGTGAGGATCAGAAGAATTCTAGATTTAAGAGTGTATGATGTGGATAGGGATGGAAATATGAGTAGGGATGAAGGGTTCTTTCCCAGTGTGTTGATTGTGCTTGTAGAGCACTAGTGAACATAGGATCTAGTTTTCCATGGCTCTAGAAACCAGTTTTCACCATTGTATTTTCCCAAGGCGCCACTAAAATTGTTTTCCCCATTAGATAGATTATGTTTAATTATATTTTGTTGATATTTTTATTTTATTTTTTCTTATATTTTTATTTTGGCTTATGGGAACTTAGGTGTAGAAGTGCTTAAGATGCATAATGTTCATAGGATCATCCAAATCATACCCATCCTAAGTATCGAATTATAATCACCTAAGCCAAAACTTGGAATTGACGATGTAAGGTCCGAGCCATTTTGGTTCAAACTTGCATTTCTTTTCATGATCGACATTAGTGTTATGTTGGTTTTCTTTGAGGACTAGGTCACCAACTTCAAATTCACAAGTTGTGATGTGCTTTCTTTAGTGTCTTTGGAGGGGATTTTGATAAGATTTTAGGTTTTCTAGGTTGTGAAGGCATTTATCATTGATCAACTCGATTTCTTGTAGGTGATGGAATCGATATTCCTCATCGTCAATGAGGTGTTAGATAGAAACACATAAGGAAGGGATCACGATATCAAAATAAAGGATTTATTCGTTCTAAGAAGATGAGTGAGTATGAAGTGGAGCTAGTGGGAGTGTAGATGGATGTATGATAGGCATAGAAGGTAGGATATATGTTTGTTTTCCAATCTCATCCTTCTTAATTGAAAATTTTTCCAAGGATGTGTTTTAGCATTTTTATGTAGGAACATCCTTACAAAAAGAACTATCATGTTGATATTTTACCTACTAGTCATGAATTTTAGGTTGAGGGTGTGTTAGATGCCTTGTGATGCCTTCTTAACTACCTCTTGAGATCAAGAAACAAACTAGGAAAATTATGGAATAGTTTTTTTATAAGAAGAAGAGTCTACAACTAAGTTGCAAGACACTAGTTTGAACTAACAGGTTCCGGAACAGATTTTGATTAACCAAACACAAGATTTCCATTTTTATCTTATCGCAAGTTCACAAGGTTCCAAAATTAGGGTTACATGTTTTACTTAGGTTCAGGGAGCAAATCTCCCTCATGCCTGCTCTCAAACAGGCCCAAAAGTTCAACTAGATTTTTCACACATTTAGATTTATCAAAACTTTCCTAAACTAGGTTCATTGGATAGGAAATTTCCTCACCTTTCCAACCATATAAATAAGTCCTCCTAACTCCTTGTAAAACTCAAGTTATGGCCGGGCGGAGTTTTAGGGGAAAATTTTCCCTTGAAGGTCCGCGGGGTTAGGGAGAAAATATCTCCGCACCCCCGCCGATGCCCAAATTTCCACGTGTCAACACGTGATTGGGTCGGGCTGGCGGGTCATGAGGAAAAAACTTGAAAATTTTCCCAAATAATTTTTCGAAGGAAAATTTCCCTCTGTGCCTCCTGCTAGCTCAAATGGCCACATGGCGCCTTGTGATTGGCCGCAGCCGGAGGAGCGGTGGAGAATATTTGGATTTTTTTTGCCAAAAGAGGTTAAAAGGTAAAATGAATTACACAGGCCCATGCCTCCAAGGGTGACACGTGTCAACACCCTATTGGCTGGGGTGCAGGTCCGTGGAGGAAAAAGTGAAATTTTCCCAAAGGCAAAAAGTTATGTTTTCGAATTTTCTTTCGCGCCCGCCATGCCATGTGTCGTCACGTGATTGGCTGCGGGGACGCGGAGTTGCGGGGAGATTTTTGAAAATTTTCCAAAGGAAAAATTTTCAAAAAATATAAGTTTTCAATTTGAACCCACGCACCTCCACCGCCACATTCATCATGTGATTGGTCTAGGGCCGTGGTGTTGTGGGAAAAATTGGCAAAATTTTCCCAAGGCAAAATTTTCAAAATGTTAAGTTTTAATAAGGGTCCGCCCCTCTAAGATGCCATGTGGTGACTTCTTATAGGATGAGAGGGTGGTGGGGCCATGGAACTTTTTTTGAAAATTTTTCTAAGGTCGAATTATTTCATTTTTGGTTTTGGATGGTCATTTTGAAGTAAAACTTCAAATGGCCATAACTTTTGATTGGGAACTCCATTTTGGGAAAACAAGGACTTTCCGGAAAGATCTCGGAGTTCTCTTTGTACAAAAAATATCAATTTTGGAATTTGGTGGAGTTATCTCTGATGTTAAGGTCAAATTGAACTCCTTATAACTTATTGCATCTAAATTACATTGTTTCAATACTTAATTTAAGTTTCAGATCTGAACTGCACATTTATTAGATAAAATTTAATTGCTAGATTTATAAAAGAAAAGGAACAGAGTTCATTTATTAACAACTGTAATGATCTATTTGCCACTTCCAAAACATGGTAAACTTGTCAAATCTTGTCTAAACAATTAATTTATCCATCTTCTCATTTAGACAGTAAGGCAACGTTTAGTATTTCAAATTTTAATAATTACAAGGAACATAATGTTGTATTTCTCTCCCATATGCATTTTCTTTTCACACAGAGATAACATTTCAAAACAAAGGTTCTTATTTATTTTCCAAAACAAAATTTCTTTCAAGGACAACAATACAAATCCAGAATACATTGCCATATAAAATTTAAAGGAATCATTTCCAACACTTTATTGATAGTTCAAATAACTTCAACTGATTTCCTTTTCAATTTGATTTCAATTTGTCTAATACATGGTATGAAACATCTTTCACATTTTCTATCCAAGTAAAACAAGGAATATAATTTTTCTTTACATTTCTCAATTCAATTACAACTTCCATTACAATGCCACCATTTCGCATTAAAATCTATATACACTCATCCACTCGAAGTGGGACAGGTTACATTCAAATCTACTCAAGGAGATGACTGTCAAACTGTGGAATTCTTCTCCAAACAACAGCATGTTGTTTTCTTCTTCTTTCATCAATATTTTGATCACAACAAGGAAGGGGAAAGGCAACACTCTCCACCCAACCAAGACATCCAATGGGAAAAAGATAAGCCATCATTCCCCATTGGCCCCTGAGCCCCAACCATATTGGAATGGAACATGATAAAGCAACACATGGAAACATAGTTTCTTCACATATAACAGACATTCACATGGAAAAGGAAATGCAAAAACAAAAATATGTAGCTCTCAATACAACAACCAATTTCAATCAAAACAAAGGCTCCTTATCCAAGCAAGCAAGCCAAGCAAGAGAAAGAAATATGGAGGTCTCCTTATGCCTCCCAAGTTGAATTTTGGGCATCCACCAAAAACAAACCGCCAACATCATAGCAATCTCATATACCTTATCCCTCCTCAACCCCTCCTTATACCTCCTCCAAATTTATCCCTTATACCTCCCCCAAGGTAGAAAATGCAAGAAATTCCTTTCCTAGGTGGATCCCAAACCAACATTCCCTCCCAAGAACAAATAACAATGGCAAATCCCTTATCCCTCCTCTGATAAACCTCATAGTCTTCTCTCCACACCATGCCCTAAGAATTCTACCCATCCCTCTAAGAATGTAACCACAAAAACCATTCAATAATTTGCATGCAAGAAGGGGAAAGAAAACAGCAATATAAAGGGATAAGACCCTACCTCTCCATAATGGAGATTTGCTTTCAAACAACAGATTCTTTGTTGCACAAATCAGTCCCAAACAGCAAATGCAAAGCATGCAAAATAGTCCAAGCTCCTTCCACAAGAACAAGCTCCCAATGCAAGAGGAAAATTCGACCCCAAGAAGCAAATAACAAAATTTCAACAACCTCTAATGAGGAAGCAATTCACATTTTAAAGGGAGAGGGTGGAAGAGGATGATGTGGATTCCAAGTGGGATGCCACATCATTTTTCCTCATCCCAAAATACAATCAACATCAAACAAATAAATCACCATAAATGTGAATGACAAACCACTTACATACTTCAAATTTAGCCCATACTCAAAAGGAAAAGCATTTAAAATTTGTAAGACAAGTGCAACTCAATTCTTACACATAATTATATCAAAATACAATAAAATAGATTGATTTTGACTCCTAAATAATAATCATGGTTGGTGGAGGTTTTTGAGAGGTGTGGGACAAGTTTAACTTGTCCCACAAGCCTCCAAATTTTTCCTCCAAGGCCAAATTCGAATTTCAAAAAGGAAGGAGTGTTTGACCTTCCACAATCAGCCTTACAACTCTTACAAATTCCTACACAATCTATCACTTCACTTACACAACCCTTACATGGTAACTTACACATTCATTTCATTTCTCTTACACATGCATTAATAACTATGACATTCATTTATTTCAATCTTTTGACATAAGATTTATTTATTTATCATATTGTGATACATGATATAATTTCAAATTTAATTAATAGTCAAGACAACACATTTAATTTACATTCCACATCTCATTTTATTTAATTAAATTTTAACTATATGGCTCTCACAATATACTATCACATTTAAATAATTAAAATAAAGAGCACATAACAAATAAAATACATACAACAATAATTAAAAGGGAACACATAAATAAAACACACAAACATGACATATGGTCACAATAATGGAAATCCCCCTTGGGAAATCCTAACAAAACACAACATACAAATCAAACACAGTTGCCATGGTGACCTTGTTGATTTCACACTGAATTCCAATATGGTTAGTCTCAAGTCCCCCGACATTGTTGTGATTTTTACCTGCAAAATAACAATACCTCCTTTGGCCTCATGACCATATCAGAACATCCAAGAGATATAAAATCAACATATAATTATCAATCCAAATCACAACAATATCAAGGATTTAACATTTATTATTTAAATTCAACTGCAACTATATCATCATCCAATAGATTTCTATACTAGAGCTATTCATAATATCAATGTCACATGTCTAAAATCAACATCAATAACCTATCCATGTCAACTAGTATATCATCATCCACATAATAATAATAATGTCTCAATGATCCTCAAGCATAATAACTGAATCCAAATCAATATTAATCCATAGTCTAACATCTAACCATCATACTAAGAAAAACATAATAATGTCCATAGGAATCCATGATCTAGCATATACACATCATACTACATCAAAACATAATTATGTCCAAAATATGATCAATAGTGTCGGGGATCGAAGTATCTAAACAAAGGTCAAAGGAGAGTGGGCACTACATGCCTTGAGAGGTTTGAATGAGTCCTTGTGAGAGGGGAAAAAGAGTCAAAAATTTTAATTTCCTTTGTAATCATTTTTCCTCCAAAAAGAAGAATTTGAAATTTCAAAAGCATATGGTGAACATATGGACTTGTGAAACGTGTTTCAATTTTTTTAGAGGTTATTAGGTTTTGTTAGGTTTTTAAAATTATTACAAGAATCATATTAGGTTAAAGGACATGTGCGATGAATCTTGTGTGCTTGTGCATCATTAAGATGCTTACAATAATGTAAAAAGGGGAGTTACACATCTAGAAACAAAAATAGAAGTTGAAAGGTCACAATGTGAAAGTTAAGAAGCATCTAGAGTTCGTTACATGCAAGGTAGGTTTGAATTGATGAAGGGTAAATGTGTTTTGGAGTTCATTCCTCATGTGAGAGGAGAGAGCACAGAGAAGAACTCAGTGATATTGTATGAAGAAGCTTATGAATATATATATATATATATATATATATATATATATATATATATATATATATATATATATATAAAGCTTAGCTATAGGTTTAACTTTCCTCTTCAAAATCATTTATGAGTTTGAATTAATAGATAATAGATTATCCTCATAGTATAGGAAGGATTAAATGGTGTAAGTGTTAATGAAACATTATATATGTGTGCATTAAATTGATGTTTGTTCTCTTAATCTATTTTGGGTAAATATAGATGATTGTGATAACTCTAAGTAATGCATTAAGGAAATTCTTGGCTGATGCATGTGGTGATAAGTGTGTGATATGAGTTGTATTAATGACTGATTCATAAAATTTAGTGCATGGACTCGAGTAATGGTTTTGTGATACTTGCATGCATGTTGAAAAGAACAAATTGTGTGTGAAAAATAAATGGCCTATTTCGAACCAATGAGCATAAATTTTTCATTTTAACTCAAAATGATTTGAAATTTATACAATATAAGGATAATATTATTTTTCGAGATGGGTTTTCGATATTTTCCTTGATGTTTAGTAATTTTTTAGGGATCACACATTTTCCTAGCTAGATTGAGGTTACCTACAAATTGTTTGATAGAATGTTTGTCTTGTAAAGTCAGCATACCTCCTGGGTTTTGAAAAATTAGGATCTTAAATTTTGAGGGTATAATGATGAGACTATTTTTTAAATGGGTTCTTAAGTAAATATTTATTGGATCTTAATAGCATCAAAGGACAATTTTAGGCAACAAGACTCATGACTAACGTTTGAGCTATGAAGCTTCCGACCGTTGTATTTATCTTGTTTAAAGTGTGAAGAGTAGGGTATAGTGATTATTTATCCATTCAATGTGATATTGGGTTAGTTTATGTAAGGTTGAGCATATATAGTTGTTTTAGCGAATTTGACTGGGTATGTGATCCTCTTTTGTAGAGCTAATGAAGTTGGTTTTGAAACCTCATTGTTTAAGTAGAAATATGGTTGAAATGGTTTTTATCTACATACATTTTATTGGATGCTTCAGATTGGCCATTTCCTTATAGGTAATATGGGGTGGAAATTTTCAGCTTGATGTGAAAATGGTCACAAAATTCATGGAAATCTCGATTATTAAAGTATTTTCCATTATCTGTCATAAGAGAAGACGGAATACCATAGTGGAAAATGATGTGATTAATGATGAACTTGGATTTTTTTTTCCCGATAACATAGGTAAGTGTGATGGCATCGGCCCATTTAGTGAATTATTTTTGACACTAATGATATATTTGTGATCGTCGATGAGGTGGGATTTAACTTGCCCATGAGATCGAGACCCCGGGTGGAAAAGACCCATGAAGTAATGTAACAGGGCACATGGATAAGTTTGACATGTTTCTAGCATGGGACACATTTTTAAACATATAAACATACATGTTTCTCCATGGTAGGCCAGTAGTAACCGATTTGGAGAAGTTTAGGAAGTACCACATCACTAGTATAAGCACCACGAATTCCATCATGAAATTCCTTAAGTGATAATTCAACATCTTGGGAATTATGTCATCGCAAAAAAATTCTATTAAAGCCTCTACAATAAAGGGAGTCACCAAGAGTAGTGAATCGGGAGGTTTGTTAGATGAAGTATTTTTATGGTTGCAGGGAATGCTAGGTGAAAGGGTGTGGTCGTGGAGATAGGTGTATATACCATGGTACCATGGGCGATTGAGACCAATAATCTCATATACCATCTCAAATTTGAGGGCATCATGGGTCAGCACCATGAGTTTTTAACCAAGGACTCGTGAATTAGGGGCATCGATAAGCATGTCCAAGAGGGAACCAATGGTTTCCATTACATATACTGAATTTTTGTTTGCTCAGGGAACCTTCTTAAACTGAATGTGCTAGAAGTAAGTCTTGAAACTCCACAAGATACAGATACTCCTCCCATCTCACTTGGTGATCCGTCACGTACATCCTGAGCATGTCTTCCAAAATCTGATTCACCCTCTCAGTGTTTCCATCTGTCTTAAGGTGATAAGTTGTGCTGAAGTTAATCTTCGTCCTGAGAACATACTGCATGGTAGTCCAGAAATGGGAAGTTTACAAAGGATCACGGTCACAAATGATCTTCTGTGGAATCCCGTGCTACCGACAATCTCATCCAAGTAGACTCGTGCCACTACACTAGCTGTATACGTGGTCTTTATCAGTGAAAAGTGAACTACTTTTGTCAATTTATCAACTGTGACCATGATGGCATCGTGGTGATATCTCGACATCAGTAACCCAATAATGAAAGACATGGAAATGGTGTCCCAATTCCACTCCCATATAACATGAGGAAAAAGAAGGCTATTTGGATGTTGATGCTCGGCCTTCACTTTCTGGCACTCTAAACATCGTGACACAAATTGAGCCACGTCCCTGCGAAGGCCTCTCCAGTGATATAGCTGTCTCAAAGTGGTGTGCATCTTCTTCAGCCCAGGATGGGTTGAATAGGTGTACGATGATGTGCCTCTATCAAGATGTCCCGCCTCAAACCTTCATCTCTAGGAACATATATCGACCTCTGTGCTGAGAATACCATCTACCTCTAGAGAGAAACCATCAAATTTCCCTTCAGGGGTCTCGGGACTCAATCTTTGCTCAAGCCGCAATGTAGAAAATATCAAGAGGAAGCTACGAGATGGATCCTACTCCACAAATCTGTGCTCACTGAAGTACACATGCTCAAATGCCTCCCTCTGCTAAGAGCATCTATAACCACATTCTCTTCCCCTTTCACATGCTCTATCTCCATGGCTTACTCAAAAAGCAACTCCATCCAATGCCTCGATGAGCATTTAGATTGGGTTACATGAAAAGGTGGCGAAGACTCAAATGATATGTCCCGAGTGTGAATCTCCAGGACCAAGAAGAAAGTGTATCCATCAAACTAAAGCATGCACAACCGCCGCAAGCTCAAGGTCATGAGTCGATAATTAAGCTCATGATCTTTGAGTTTGTGAGACTCAAAGGCTACAACTCGCCCTCATGTATAACAACACCTCCAAGGCCTCTTGCCAATGAAGCATATGTGCATACAAAGAACTCACCATGTGGATTTGACACTACAAGAATGGGTGCTTTGAAGTGAGATATTTCTTCATGTCCCAAGGCCTACTCACACCTGTCTAACCAAACAAACTTCTTCCCTTTCCGCAGAAGGGAAGTGATGGGGTGTGCTATCCGAGAGAAGTCCTGCACAAATCTCTTGTAATACCCTGCTAACCCCATGAAGCTGCGCACCTCTGTCACTATAGTGGCTCTTTATGTCTAATCCATAATGACTCTAATCTTGGAAGGATCAACCGTGATACCTTCACCCGAGATGATATGACCCAATCTTGAATCCCAGATCGAAAGAAAGCACACTTCTCCAAGTTCCCGTAAAGTTGTTGCTCACGAAGACACCGAAGAACCCGACGAAGGTGCCCCTTATGCTCCTCACACGTACGTGATTAAATCAGAATGTCATCAAGAAAGATGAGCACGAAGTGATCTAAAAAGGTTCTGAATACCACATTCATCAAACTCATGAATACTACGGGGGCATTCGTCAAACCAAAAGGCACCACTGTGAACTCATGGTGCCCATACCTCATACGAAAAGCGGTCTTATGGATGTCTACCTCTGTAATCCTCAACTGATGGCACCCGGACTTGAGATCAATCTTAGAGAACACCGTGGCTCCCCTCATTTGATCAAACAAGTCATCAATGCGAGGTAGGGGATAACGATTCTTGATCGTTACCTTATTCAGCTGGCGGTAGTCTATGCACAACCACAAGGATCCATCCTTCTTCTTCACAAATATAACCGATGCACCCCAAGGGGATATACTAGGATGGATAAGGCCTTTCTCCAGAAGGCCCTCCAGCTGTAACTTGATCTCGCAGAGCTCTGGGGTGGTCATCCGATAAGGAGCTCGTGAGATAGGCTCTACTCCTGGAACCAGATCAATATGGAAATCAATCTCACATGGGGTGGCATCCCCAGCTTGCTCTCCTAGAAAACATCTGCATACTCGCTCAAAATGGGATGGTCATCTAGCAATTGCCCACTAGACCCATCCTCTTTCCTGGTCACCGACTACATGACTACATACATCTGACAACCCCGTCACACACACCGCTTGAGCTGCATAGCGGAGATAGTGCGAATAGAAATAGGTCTCCTGACCCCAGAAATCACCGACTCAACTCCGAGATCATCTGCACAAGATATAGTCTTGTGATAGCAATCCATCCTGGCCCTATGTGCAGATAACCAATCCATGCCTAAAATGACTCCATACAAGCCCAAAGGAAGTATGCAGAGATCTGAAGTGGTGGTGAAAGGTCCCAAGTTAACAACACACTCCTTTACTAAGGAGTCTACAGAGACCTTGGCTCCCGAAGCCATCTCAACATCCCAACTATGACCCTGTCTAATAGCCACCAGCCTGCATCGCTCTACCAAGGATGGTGTAATAAATGAATCAAAAGAACCAGAATCAAACAATATAGAAGTAGGAACACCTCCAATGCTACCTGTAGTCTCAATGACCGTGCTCTGGTGCTCAGCCTAGTGGTTCTCGACCACTGCATAGATCCTGTGACTCCGTCCCATGTCTCCGACTATAGGCTCTGAGATGGGTGCCTTACCCTTATTAGGGTTATGGGGGTAGTCTCTCCAAAATTGTCCCGCTACTCCACACCCGAAGCAACCACCTGAAGTTCTCCAAACTATAGCACCGCCAAAAGGTGCCCTAGAGGTAGGTGCTATGGACCCTGATGATCTAGCCATAGTCTTCTATGGCCTTTGTGGTTGAGCTCCTACTAGCTAAGCTCTAACTCCACCTTGTGTCCTAGTGGGACTCCTAGGAGGCCCCATGCTCTGACCTCTCTATGCATCAGCTCTCTAAGGTGGGCGGGACTGCTGCTACTATGGCTTGAAAGATGACCGTGAAGAATTTTGACCACCACGGGGAGGAGGAGCTGACCCCCTCGATCTACTATCCTGCAATCCGCTTAATATGGCTCCCGACCCGGCCTCTAGCTGCTGGGTTTTACCCCGATTCTCTTCTCAATGTAGGCCTTCTTAACGGCCTCTCGCTAATGTCTCAGGGCGGTGGATCCAAACTGCACCTCCAATGTCTATATTAAGGCCCCGGATGAACCTGTGGATCCACACCTTCTCATCCTACATGTAATCGGCATACTTAAGCAGTCCAAAACCTACTCTCATACTCGCCCTTTGTAAGGAAGCTCACAAAGATCATGGAACTCATCGATCTTCTGCTGTATAAATCTTCATGGAAAGTATCTGCTCCTAAATCACTCCTCAAATAGTTCCCAAGTGACTGTCTCTGAATCTATATGGAGCTTCTACTCCTCTATCCTCCACCATACTCCAGCTCCATCTTTCAGTAGATGGATCACAACATGAGCTTTCATGTTGCTAGAACAAGGACAAAGCTTGAAGCAACCGCTCAAGCTAACCAGCCAGGCCTCTTCCTGGAATCCCCTATGTCACCTGAATAATGTGAGGGCCTAAGCTTCAGGATCTCCTTGATGTGATCTGCAGCTATGGTCTGACGGCCTCTGGGCCTCTCTACCTGCCTATCCCCGAGCCTAGGGCTCTGAGACCTCTCTCTCTGTCCTAAAATATGGTCACCATGTCCCCTCAAGGGAGACTCACTCTAGCCGACTCTCCATGAAAATTCTCTCCTCCATCCTCCTCACTGGGTGGAGGAGGTGCATGTCCCTCTATGGAAGTATGTCTGTCCTGCCTACCTGAGTGCCCTCCTACCGATTCTCTCGCATAAGGCGGAATTAACATCCTTGAGGGTTTGTAAAATCCATGGTAGGATAACTATTAAACCCTAGTCCGGTAGTTGTGGTGGCGGTGGTGGAGGTGGTGGTGGTGGTGACTTTGGGTCTTTATGAATATTCCTCCTACTCCATCTGAGCTCCCTGCATAGAACAAATTGGGAGTTAGTTCATTACCTTGAGTTTCCTTTAGTTTTCTAAGTTTACTAACGTGAACAATTTCAAATAGTTTTTTTTTCTAAGTTAACAAATTTGCTAGTTTTAAAGTCTCAAGTCTCAATTTTCTAGTGTTCCCAATGGTCCAAGCCTTTGAATCACTGCTCTAATACCAAGTGTGATGCCTGCTTCAACTACCACTTGAGACCAAGAAACAAACTAGGAAAATTATGGAATAATTTTTTTGATAAGAAGAGTCTACAACCAAGTTGCAAGACACTAGTTTGAACTAACGAGTTCCTAATAGATTCAGATTAACCAAACACAAGATTTCCATTTTTATCTTATTGCAAGGTAACAAGGTTCTAAAATTAGGGTTACATGTTTTTCTTACGTTTAGGAGCAAATCTCACTCATGCCTGCTCTCAAGCGAGCCCAGAAGTTCAACAATATTTTTAACATATTTAGAATTATCAAAAATTTACTAAACTAGGTTCATTGGATAGGAAATTTCCTCACCTTTCCAACCATATAAAGAATTCCTCCTAAATCCTTGTAAAACTCAAGTTATGGCCGGGTGGAGTTTTAGGGGAAAATTTTCCCTTGAAGATCCGCGGGGTTAGGGAGAAAATATCTCGGCACCCCCACCGACGCCCAAATTACCACTTGTCAACACATGATTGGGTCAGTTGGCGGGTCGTGGGAAAAACTTGAAAATTTTCCCAAATAATTTTTTGAAGGAAAATTTCCCTCTGTGCCTCCACGCTAGCTCAAATGGCCACGTGGCGCCTTGTGATTGGCCGCGGGCGCGGAGCGGCGGAGAATATTTGGATTTTTTTGCCAAAAGAGGTTAAAAGGTAAAATGAATTACATGGGCCCATGCCTCTGAGGGTGACACGTTACAACAACCTATTGGCTATGGGGTGCAGGTCTGCAGAAGAAAAAGTGAAATTTTCCCAAAGGTAAAAAGTTATGTTTTCGAATTTTCTTTCGCGCCCGCCATGCCACGTGTCATCACGTGATTGGCTACAGGGACGCGGAGTTGGGAGATTTTTGAAAATTTTCCAAAGGAAAATTTTCAAAAAAATCTAAGTTTTCAATTTGAACCCGTGCACCTCCCTGCCACGTGTCAGCACGTGATTGGTTGGGGGCTGCGGGTTGCGGAAAATTGGGAAAATTTTCCCAAGGCAAAATTTTCAAAATGTTAAGTTTTAATAAGGGTCCACCCTCCAAGGTGCCATGTGGTGACTTCTTATAGGATGAGAGGGTGGCGGGGCCACGGAACTTTTTTGGAAATTTTTCTAAAGTTCAAAATTTAAATTTTTCTAAGGTCGAATTATTTCATTTTTGGTTTTGGATGGCCATTTTGAAGTAAAACTTCAAATGGCCATAACTTTTGATTGGGAACTCCATTTTGGGAAAACAAGGACTTTCTGGAAATCTCTCAAAGTCCTCTTTGCACAAAAAACATCAATTTTGGAATTTGGTGAAGTTTCAAGGGTCAATTTTAAGAAATTGATCTGCAGGGTTTCACATTTAAAACTGGCAATTTTTCCTACTTGTAAGATTTGTTCAATTTTAATATTTCTTCTTTTCAACATGTAAATTGAACATGGAGGAATGATATTGGGTAGATTTTAGATTGTTTTTAAGGTTAAATTTATGGATTGAGTTGCAACTGATATATTTTACATCCTTTGATGGGAAAGTGGTCCAACAAGTTCAAAAATTGATTTTGTGAAGTTCTAAAATGTCTTTCTCTGGTGTTGAGGTCAAATTGAATTCCTTATAACTTATTGCATCTAAATTACATTGTTTCAATACTTAATTTAAGTTTCAGATCTGAACTGCACATTTATTAGATAAAATTTAATTGCGTATTTATAAAAGAAAAGGAACAAAGTTCATTTATTAACAACTGTAATGATCTATTTGCCACTTCCAAAACATGGTTAACTTGTCAAATCTTGTCTAAAAAATTAATTTATCCATCTTCTCATTCAGACAGTAAGGCAACGTTTAGTATTTCAAATTTTAATAATTACAAGGAACAAAATGTTTTATTTCTCTCCCATACGCATTTTCTTTTCACACAGAGATAACATTTCAAAACAGAGGTTCTTATTTCTTTTCCAAAACAAAATTTCTTTCAAGGACAACAATACAAATCCAGAATACATTTCCATATAAAATTTAAAGGAATCATTGCCAACACTTTATTGATAGTTCAAATAACTTACAACTGATTTCCTTTTCAATTTGATTTCAATTTGTCTAATACATGGTATGAAACATCTTTCACATTTTCTTTCCAAGTAAAACAAGGAATATAATTTTTCTTTACATTTCTCAATTCAATTACAACTTCCATTACAATGCCATCATTTCACATTAAAAGATATATACACTCATCCACTCGAAGTGGGACAGGTTACATTCAAATCTACTCAAGGAGATGACTGTCAAACTGTGGAATTCTTCTCCAAATAGCAGCATGTTGTTTTCTTCTTCTTTCATCCTTCTTTTGATCACAACAAGGAAGGGGGAAAGGCAACGCTCTCCACCCAACCAAGACATCCAATGGGAAAAAGAGAAGCCATCTTTCCCCATTGGCCCCCGAGCCCCAACCATATTGGAATGGAACATGAAAAACAACACATGGCAACATAGCTTCTTCACATATAACATACATTCACATGCACAAGGAAATGCACAAACAAAAAGATGTAGTTCTCAACTACAACAACCAATTTCAATCAAAACAAAGGCTCCTTCTCCAAGCAAGCAAGCCAAGCAAGAGAAAGAACTATGGAGGTCTCCTTATGCCTCCCAAGTTGAATTTTGGGCATCCACCAAAAGCAAACCGCCAACATCATAGCAATCCCATAAACCTTATCCCTCCTCCAAATTTATCCCTTATACCTCCCCCAAAGTAGGAAATGCAAGCAATTTCCTTTCCTAGGTGGATCCCAAACCAACATTCCCTCCCAAGAATAAATAACAATGGAAAATCCCTTATCCCTCCTCTGATAAACCTCATAGTCTTCTCTCCACACCATGCCCTAAGCTTTCTACCCATCCCTCTAAGAATGTAACGACAAAAACCATTCAATAATTTGCATGCAAGAAGGGGAAAGAAAATAGCAATATAAAGGGATAAGACCCTACCTCTCCATAATGGAGATTTACTTTCAAAAAGCGGATTCTTTGTTGCAAAAATCAATCCCAAACAACAAATGCAAAGCATGCAAAATAGTCCAAGCTCCTTCCACAAGAACAAGCTCCCAATGCAAGAGGAAAATTCAACCCCAAGAAGCAAATAACAAAATTTCAACAACCTCTAATGAGGAAGCAATTCACATTTTAAAGGTAGAGGGTGGAAGAGAATGATGTGGATTCCAAGTGGGATGCCACATCATTTTTCCTCATCCCAAAAATACAACCAACATCAAACAAATAAATCACCATAAATGTGAATGACAAACCACTTACATACTTCAAATTTAGCCCATACTCAAAAGGAAAAGCATTTAAAATTTGTAAGACAAGTGCAACTCAATTCTTACACATAATTATATCAAAATACAATAAAATAGATTGATTTTGACTCCTAATTAATAATCATGGTTGGTGGAGGTTTTTGAGAGGTGTGGGAAAAGTTTGACTTGTCCCACAAGCCTCCAAATTTTTCCTCCAAGGCCAAATTCGAATTTCAAAAAGGAAGGAGTGTTTGACCTTCCAAAATCAGCCTTACAACTCTTACAAATTCCTACACAATCTATCACTTCACTTACACAACCCTTACATGGTAACTTACACACTCTTTTCATTTCTCTTACACATGCATTAATAACTATGACATTCATTTATTTCAATCTTTTGACATAAGATTTATTTATTTATCATATAGTGATACATAATATAATTTCAAATTTAATTAATAATCAAGACAACACATTTAATTTACATTCCACATCTCATTTAATTTAATTAAATTTTAACTATATGGCTCTCACAATATACTATCACATTTAAATAATTAAAATAAAAAGCACATAACAAATAAAATACATACAACAATAATTAAAAGGGAACACATAATTAAAACACACAAACATGCCCCATGGTCACAATAATGGAAATCCCCCCATGGGAAATCCTAACAAAACACAACATACAACTCAAACACAGTTGCCATGGTGACCTTGTTGATTTCACACTGAATTCCAATATGGTTAGTCTCCAGTCCCCCGACATTGTTGTGATTTTTAACCTGCAAAATAACAATACCTCCTTTGGCCTCATGACCATATCAGAACATCCAAGAGATATAAAATCAACATATAATTATCAATCCAAATCACAACAATATCAAAGATTTAACATTTATTATTTAAATTCAACTCGCAACTATATCATCATCCAATATATTTCTATACTAGAGCTATTCATAATATCAATGTCACATGTCTAAAATCAACATCAATAACCTATCCATGTCAACTAGTATATCATCATCCACATAATAATAATAATGTCTCAATGATCCTCAAGCATAATAACTGAATCCAGATCAATATTAATCTATAGTCTAACATCTAACCATCATACTAAGCAAAACATAATAATGTCCATAGGAATCCATGATCTAGCATATACACATCATACTACATCAAAACATTATTATGTCCAAAATATGACCAATAGTGTCGGGGATCGTATCTCTAACAAGGTTGTCAAAGGAGAGTGGGCACTACATGCCTTGAGAGGTTTGAATGAGTCCTTGAGAGGGGAAAAAGAGTCAAAAAATTTAATTTCCTTTGTAATCACTTTTCCTCCAAAAAGAAGAATTTGAAATTTCAAAAGCATATGGTGAACATATGGACTTGTGAAAGGTGTTTCAAGTTTTTTAGAGGCTATTAGGTTTTGTTAGGTTTTTTTAAAATTATTACAAGAATCATATTAGGTCGAAGGACATGTGTGATGAATCTTGTGTGCTTGTGCATCATTAAGATGCTTACAATAATGTGAAAAGGGGAGTTACACATCTAGAAAGAAAAATAGAAGTTAAAAGGTCACAATGTGACAGCTTAAGAAGCATCTAGAGGTTGTTACATGCAAGGTAGGTTTGAATTGATGAAGGGTAAGTATTTTTGGAGTTCATTCCTCATGTGAGAGGAGAGAGCACGAGGAACTCAGTGATATTGTATGAAGAAGCTTATGTATATATATATATATATATATATATATATATATATATATATATATATATATATATATATATAAAAGCTTAGCTATAGGTTTAACTTTCCTCTTCAAAATCATTTATGAGTTTGAATTAATAGATAATAGATTATCCTCATAGTATAGGAAGGATTAAATGGTGTAAGTGTTAATGAAACATTGTATATGTGTGCAGTAAATTGATGTTTGTTCTCTTACTCTATTTTCGGTAAATATAGATGATTGTGATAACTTTAAGTAATGCATTGAGGAAATTCTTGGCTGATGCAAGTGGTGATAAGTGTGTGATATGAGTTGTATTATTGAGTGCTTCATAAAATTTAGTGCATGGACTTTGAGTAATGGTTTTTGTGATACTTGCATGCATGTTGAAAAGAACAAATTGTGTGTGAAAATTAAATGACCTATTTCGAACCAATGAGCATAAATTTTTCATTTTAAATAAAAATGACTTTAAATTTATGCAATATGAGGATAATATTATTTTTTAGATGGGTTTTCGATATTTTTCCTTGATGTTTAGTAATTTTTAGGGATCACACATTATCCTAGCTGGACCGAGGTTACCTACAAATTGTTTGATAGAATGCATGTCTTGTAAAGTGAGCGTTTTGAAAAATTAGGATCTGAAATTTTGAGGGTATAATGATGAGACTATTTTTAAATGGGTTCTTAAGTAAATATTTATTGGACCTTCTTACACGAATTTATTTATGACAGAAAATTTATTGGATCTTAATAGCATCAAAGGACAATTTTAGGCAACAAGACTCAATGACTAACATTTGAGCTATGAAGCATTCTACGACCAGTTGTATTTATCTTGTTTAAAGTGTGAAGAGTAGGGTATAGTGATTATTTATACCTTCAATGTGATATTGGGTTAGTTTATGTAAGGTTGAGCATATATAGTTGTTTTAGCCAATTTGACCTAGTAAGTGATCCTCTTTTGTAGAGCTAATGAAGTTGGTTTTTGAAACCTCATTGTTTAACTAGAAATATGGTTGAAATGGTATTTATCTACATCAATTTTATTGGATGGGTCAGATTGGCCATTTCCTTATAGGTAATATGGGGTGGAAATTTTCACTTGATGTGAAAATGGTCACAAAATTCATGGAAATCTCGATTATTAAAGTATTTTCCATTATCCGTCATAAGAGAAGACGAAATACCATAGTGGAAAATGATGTGATTAATGATGAACTTGGATTTTTTTTTCCGATAACATAGGTAAGTGTGATGGCTTCGGCCCATTTAGTGAATTATTTTTCGACACTAATGATATATTTGTGATCGTCGGATGAGGTGGGATTTAACTTGCCCATGAGATCGAGACCCCAGTGGAAAAGACCCATGAAGTAAGTAACAGGCACATGGATAAGTTTGACATGTTTCTAGCATGGGACACATTTTTAAACATATAAACATACATGTTTCTCCATGGTAGGCTAAAAGAACCGCTTTGGAGAAGTTTCTTAGAATTACCACATCACTAGTATAAGCACCATGAATTCCATCATGAAATTCCTTAAGTGATAATTCAGCATCTTGGGAATTATGGCATCGCAACAAATTTCTTTTAAAGCCTCTACAATAAAGGGAGTCACCAAGACCGGTGAATTAGGAGGTGTGTTAGATGAAGTATTTTTTATGGTCAGCAGAAATGCTAGGTGAAAGGGTGTGGTCGTGGAGATAGGTGTATATACCATGGTACCACTGGCAACAGACCAATAATCTCATATACCATCTCAAATTTGAGGGTGTCATAGGTCGGCACCATGAGTTTTTAACCAAGGACCGTGAATTAGGGGCATCGATAAGCATGTCTAGTAGGGAGGAGCCAATCGCTTCCATTACATATACTGATTTTTTGTTTGCTCGGGGACCTTCCCGAACTAAATGTGCTAGAAGTAAGTCTTGAAACTATCTACCATTCGCTAGTAAGGAACCAATTTGTCATATTTGGTAAAATATTCATCATTAACCTATTTGATTATTAGTTGTGAGTCACCAAAGACATTGAGAGTTTTGATGTTCCATTGATGGCCATTCTTAATCCAGCTATGAGTGCCTCATATTCATCTATATTATTGGTGAAAGGAAAGGAGATTCAATAGGTCATGGGGATTATATCTCCTTGGGGTATGATAAATATAATTATTTCTCCTAAGCCATGATGTGTAAAAGATCCATCAAATTATAATGTCCATGCATCTGATTCTTCAATGGTGAATATAGATTCATCTTGGAACCATGCATTTAGTGGCATGGAATCAAAAATTGGAGCTTTCACTAACTCGATCTTCCAAGATCTAATTAACATTTTCAATGTTAAACTCACTCAAGATCATGATTCATTTAGCCATGCATCATGTTAAAATCGATTTGGAAAGTAGATATTTGATTAGATCTACCTTCAATATGTGTTTGATTGAGCATGTAATTTTGTAGCTTTTGAGAATCAAAGACAACACTAAGACATGCCTTTTCCATATGAGTGTAATTGAGCTCATAAGCAACTAATGTATAGCTTATATATTAAATGGAATATTCTTGTCCATGGTCATCATGGTGCACTAAGAGAGCTCCCAATGCATACTAAGTAGCTGAAATGTATAAGAGGAGAGGAATTCCCGAGTAAGAGGCACTAGGATGAGAGGATGCATTAGATATTCCTTAAGTTTGTTGAAAGAGGCATGACGTTATTCATTCTAATGGAATACTATTCCTTTTTTGAGAAAATGATGAAATGGATGGCACTTGTTAGCGAGTTGTGTTATGAATCTTCTAATGGCTTGATCTTACCCTATAGGCTTCGAGTTGTTTTATATTTATAGTTGGAAGTATTTCAACCACATATTTTACTTTATATGGGTCAATTTCTATTCTTCGTAGTGAGATAATAAAACTTAGTAGCTTACCATATATAAAACCGAAAACAAATTTCTTAGGATTAAGCTAAAATTTGTATTCCTGGGGTTATTCAAAGATGCGGAGAAGAACCATGGGATGTTATTCTCTAGTCTTGGATTTCCCCAAAATGTCATCAACATAATCCTTGATGATGTCATGCATCATATCATGGAATATGATAGCCATGGGACGTTGATAAGTGGCTCTAGAATTTTTAAGACCAAAGGGCATGATTTGGTAGAAAAAATTGTCTCATGGCACCTGAAGGCAAGCGATTTATGTTGATTTTATTCATCTATTTTGATCTAATTATATCCTAAGAAGTCCTCCATGAGGGATAACATTTCTTTCCCAAATTTAAAGTCTACAATCATGTAAATATTTGGTAAGGGAAAATTTTGTTTTGGGAAATCCTTGTTAATGTTGTAGAAGTCTATACAAATATGGATGCCCCTGCCTTTTTCCACCTAGGAAAATGTTGGAGATCTAATCAAAATATTCAATGGGCTGAATGAAACCGACGTCAAGTATCTTTTACAATTATTATTTGACAAGAAAGGAAACCTTTGGATGTATCTTGCGTAGTTTTTCTTAACTGGCTTTGCATCTTTACGCACCACAAGATTATGAACCACTAGAGATGGATCAAGACCAGGCATATCCACATAGGACCATGTGAATACATCTAAGAATTCCTTTAGGAGTGTTGTAAAGTGGTTTTCTCTTCTACTGATAAGGATGCCCCCAACTTGAGGATCTTGGGGTCTTCATTTGTGCCAATGTTAATGTCAATGGTTTCCTCAACTAGTGGTGTTGAGCCATCATGTAGTGTTTCAAGATCTGGAAGAAGTTGATACATGGCTAGAACTTGTTCGGATTTGGGGGATCGTGGAATAATTTTGTAAGGGGATATTCCTCATCAAGATGGAAATAGGAGTTAGGATGATGGATACTAGATTGGGATTAAATGGAGAGGGTGAACTCTTATTCACCAAAGTAGGCATCGGTGTTTATACATATTTGGAAACATTTCTTATGATCACCAATGGGTACATAGTCCCGAGTTCCCATGAACTCGATAATTGCATCATGATTCTGAAATGTATCAAGACAGATATGATCAGATTGTTGGTCCTATTGGATGAGTTGAGAGTAGGTGAGATCAACATTGATGGTAAAGATGACAGTGTTGTGGAAGAGATTGGTGGCCATGAGATCTTCAAATTGGCTATACATGTAACTTGTTTCGATGGTGTCCATGGTCTCCTCAGTTGTTTCAATTGTGTCACTATGGTCATCGTGGATACTCTCACCCAGTGGCTGATACCCTAGTATGCATCCATCTAGGTTGGGGATGATAGTAAGGGGTTCGGGGATGTCTTGTTTTTATAGCCTAGTCCTCATCCGTAATGACCCATATGAGTCATCATCCGCTTCGAGATCGATATCTATTATTCAAGTAGCACAATGATATAGAGTCATCAATGATCCATGCGGTGTTGGATTTTTTGAGGTACTCGTCAATAAGATACCCAAAGCGAATAAAATTTGAAGAGCCCAATGAATATTTTTTTCTTTTTGTTTTGACATGTGTCGGGCTTGCCACGCTATTTAGGTGATAGTGGTATTTATTCAATGTTGAAAGTTTGATATTCCACACACCTTATGGATTTTATCTTGAGCAGCGGAGTAGGTAGAAGAGGATTGGATATGGATGGAGTGGGTAAGAGAGGAGAAGATGAAAATGAAGCATTATATGAGGTGGATGGAACACTGTCAAGAAAAACATATGAAGTAGTAGATGATGAGGGAGATGAAGATTGTGATGGCACAATTTGTTTGATTGGACAATATGGTTCCAAATACCCTTGTGCTTTAAGGGCTTGGAAATATTGGAAGGGTTGAGGGTCAGCGGGAAATTTTTTGGTTCTTCATCCAAGAGGAAGGAAAAAATGAAGTATGGATATCAAATATTAACAACCCCTACGATAATTTCATCCAATGTTGATAATATTGAGGATACGGACTCGGGACATCTTGACATGCCCAAATTTTGGGGAAGAGTCAAGGCTCTAAATAAGAAACCGTGGACGTAATCAATTTATGATAGTATAACTCCCCCTATGGCTACATTTCCCCAATCTATGCAATGTTTTGAGTTCGTGCTTGTCGTGGTATCTCACTTTGACAATTCATGTACCATAAAGGATGATGATGGAACATAGTGGTGATCATGATAGATATTGATTCCTTTGAATATCTCCTGAAACTTCCTGATGTTGAAGAATATGCCACTATCTCCCTAGAATCGGCTCTAATTCATTGGGATGTAGAGAACAACACTTGAATAAGGTTTTTCAACAAGAGCTACTTGGCCAAAACTAAAATTACATTGTCTAGATTCCCTAAGACAATTCCCTGGTTTGATTTCATTCAAGAAGTGAATGATATTATTACACTACTGAGAAGGGTTACAAGTCTTCCTTCTTCTAGGGAGTTCCAAGAGTGGATGTACCTTTACATTGCCACAATCAAAAGAAACAAGGACCTTATTCAGTGGGGTGAACACATAAGCAATAACATCTATTTTCAACTAGGAGATGTGTTAACCTTAGGAAACTTCTTCATGACCTCCTACTTGGTGTATGCAATGGTGGGAATGAGGAATTATCTGGGATTGAATCCAAAGGGATCTAGGAAAACAGTTCAAATATATGAGTACTATCCCTAACTCACAATGGCAGAGGGTCCTAAGAACTTTTGGAGAGTAAATGATGCCTTCTTTGTAGCTCTCATGTATTTCTTTGATAAATATTTATACAACCGAAGGATCTCTAGATGAAGCTTGGAAGGAAGTACAAGAGTGGGGGTATCTACCTACAGTTCCCAACATTCACATACATCAGAGTACCTATATTTATAGGTGCTCCTGTCAAGTGCCAAGATGCCCAATGGACAAGTGGGTTCTAATGGAATTGGTTTGTCAGTTGTTGAGTTATCATAAGATCCAACATGATCGACATAAATCAGGACCAATTTCCCATCACTATAGGTAGATACACATGTGCTTCTACATAAAAGCTAAAAATATTGAGGGGGAAATGTCATAGATGTTTCTGAAAACATTCCACCTATACACTAATTTCAAGTAATGGAACAAGTTTGGGAAGACATGATCAAGTAGTATTCACATACCTCTATTAGAGGTTATTTAGATGCACTACTAATATGATGATGCAATAAGGGAAGGGATTTTAAAAGGTTAAATCTTCAATATTTCACCTAATATGGAATTGTGGTCATCTCTAAGGGCCTACAAGATGACAACCAGATTTTAGATCCTCCTTATGATCAAAACAATGTCATGAATCAACCTTTACCTTGGATTTCTTAATCAGTTTAGGAATGTAGAAACACAAAGGAAAGGGTGGGTCCCATTCTAAATCAGACCTACCAATGGTTGATAACTTTGGGAATCATACCCAAATTTTGAAATAAAATTTCCATGAAGCTTATTCAAGCACAATCAATGGTGGGCCATGCCACTCCATCAAAAGGGAAGAGGTTAACTCCCAAACCTATCTCAAGGCATCGCAAGACTTATTTCATTGTTGGAGGTTCATGATCTTCCTTTGGAGTTTCTACAAAGTAAGGTACATATCCCAAAGTAAAATCAACTAAGGTCATTAACCTAAGTGGTTCCTCTCAAATCCCTCAAGTGTCACAATCTCCCCTCTCCTCATCTTTTCCATCTTCACCATCGTCAATTCCTCTTTCTCCTTCATATTTCATTCTTTCCTTAATCGTGTCTTTTATTTCATCTATTCCCAATTCTCCTACATCTCTCATCACATCTCCCTCTATGGCCCACATTTTCTCTTCCCTTCCAACTATTGAGTTGTGGAGCTAAATTGCTTCACAAATAGCATGATTTACAAACTTACAAAGCTTTACACAAAGAATTAGGTGTTGATTAGGTAACCAGCGTCAACCTGGTAACTTAGCGTCGATCACCTAAAGCAAATCGCATCGGTCACCTCTATGTTTATGTTATTATTTTAGACATGGGATTAGATCCAACCTTTGATTTAAAGGTTATAAATGCATAGCTAATATTTCCTATGTTTGTATATGCTTATATAAGCATGAAAACTAGGGTTAGAAGATGTAATTGAATAATCCTTGGTTAAGAGGATGAAGAAGAAGAAAAAGGATAAAAATTTACATGAAGATAGAGCTTCATGGAGAGAAGTTGGACATAAGAAATAGCACGTACATCAAAATGATGAGAAGAGGGTAATGTATTCTATTGTATTTCCTTTTATTGGTATGTCTCAATGTAATGACTTGCATAGTATGCAAAGAACATAGGGTTTCTTCTTGTAGATCCACGTGTTTTTGTAAGATATTGTATTATAGATCCATGATATAATGTTGTATTGTTGGTCTATAGAGATATAGTATTGTAGCTCATTGGATAGCTTGTGGGTATATGATAGTATCCAGATATTGTAGAGGTGGTTGTCTTCTTGTTTGCATAGGTTTATGTAGTGATGGAGGAGAGACTTACTTTTTTTTGTACAGCTTATGGTTACACATTAGTAGACCCATTTCAAAGGTCTTGTTTGTAGATTCACGGGAGAGCTTAGTTGTACAGTTTAGAGATGCAGTAGTTCCTTGTTATGTGTGACATGGTGGTATTTTGGAGGCATGTTTTAGTGCACTCATGTAAATCCATGTAGAGATTTGTAAGAGGAAATACTCTTGGAGATATGCATTGTATTCTTATATGGAAGAGTTGATTTTACTCTTCTTTATTATAATATATTGAGATCTCTATCTTTGGTGGACGTAGCCCACATTGGGTGAACCATGGTACATGTTATGTTATGTGTGTGGACTTTATGTTTAATTGGATTTTCTAGTATATGTTTCTAATGCTATAGATTTTGGGGACTGTTTACTTCCGTATTTGCATGATTTTGTTTGTTATTGAACCATAGTACTATTCTCAGTAGTCCAAATTTTCCCAACACCAACTCTTTCAACTGGAGATATTTTGAGGATAGGATCTCCTTCCAGAACCCCTCTTCCTAAAAAATCTCTTCCCATTTCCACTTCTATTTCACCCACACCTGAGGCCATCCTTTCCACTCCGCCCTCCATTGTCACCACATCATTTCCACTTTCAATGACTACGACTAGTTCCCTAGTCATATCAACTATACCAGGTACTACTGTAATAATGTCAATATTTTTCATCTAAGTCATCTTATTCTATTCATGTGTTGTTGTATAGGAAAACACCAAAACAAAAGGAAAAAGTGCATATTATTAATGTTTTTGATTTTAGTGTTTTAGATATGACTCCCCAAAGGAAAGCTAAGTGACCGAGAGTTGTTTCTAACCTATTGGTTGATCAAACAGGGAAATATTCATTGAGATAACAACTCTAGGTAGAGGTAAAATTAGAGAAATGATTACAGTGGTAGATTATCGCTTTTCCAAGTTTTCTCTCGGAAAATCCACCCATGAAGGTGCAAAGCAAGATGTTCAGGTGGCCCTAGGCAATTTACTAGAGAAATATGATAAAGATAAAGCAACCAAGGATGAACTTAAGGGAAAGTTTGAACAACTAACTTCTCTTTTAACTAAGATCACACATTTAGTTAGTACCACCGCTCTTTCTATTCCTTTGATATTTGATGATATATCTTAGTCTGTGGTGGAAAATATTAGACAAAAGGGATGAGTAGTTATGGGTTGGATGGAGAATCTAATTCGGGAAGGGGAGAAAAATATCAAGATTGTTCTCGACTTGTATAATGAGTTATCTTATGAAAAGGATGTTGTTTCTAAAATGAGTGAACTCCTCACTCAGGAAAGTGATAACTTTCAACTTACTCTTAAGACCTGGGAGGAGTTACGCAATGTAAAATTATATGTACTCTTGATATAAGAGTCATTAACGGTGTTATGAGTCCATTTCAATTCCATGAATCAATGAATTTTAGAATTCGAATATTATAGGAAGCCCTGGAGAAATTAGAGAAAAGAAGGATACAAAAATTGATGGTTTAAATTATATCCTACAAGAATTTGATAGGATCAATTGCAAGTATCTCGAATAAAATGGTTGATACAATTCCAATCCAAGAATATTGATGCTCAATTCAAGAGTATGGTAAATAAAGATAATGATGTCACTAAGTATTTTAGTCTTGACTCCTTTCATCGATTGATATCATACAAAAACTTCCTAAGTCATCTCAAGGAGGTCATGAAGAAGACTAAAATAATTCCTGGGAAGTTGGCTAGGGATAATGAATCAAAGAAACATCCTGAATCATTATGCCTGTGGACCTGATGATGAGGAGGTCAAGGGAATTGTCAAGCGGTTTATCGATTTCAAACTCAAGTTAGCTTCGGAAGAAGAGTAGAAATAAGAACAAGATCAAGAGGATGGTAGAGCCAGTCCTAGCTAGGCATGACAACCATTGTTGAACAACCTCTAAGCTTCAAAACTGCTGGAAGTTGTAGGGTTGACTTGGTCAAACCTATGCAACTATTTTTTCTATTTTCATGGGAGGTTGTTCCCTAAATATAAATGCATTCTATTTTTAGTAGGAATTAGTTAAGGGGTAGAGATATAATTTCTCAATCCTCTTGATCCATATAGATGAGGATGCCTTTTTTTATAAAAAAAACTTTTATATCTTATTGTGAAGGGGATCTATAATTTTTAGGAGTCTAAGAACAAGCTTTAAGCCTTTGATATATTCGAACACTATTTTTCCTTCGAATACTTGGTGTATTGTGCAATTTGATAATTTGTTTAATACTTGTGAATGCTTTAATTCCTTGTATATGGTGAACAATATTGCCTTTACATTAGTTATCTTCCTTCATGATTTTTGGTATGAAATCTTTCCATTTCAGTTGTGGAAAATATTAAATCCCTTATGTTATTAAAGTTTTGTACTTAATTAATTTAGTGATTGAAAAATATTATTAGGATATGTGCATGTTATATATTGTTATGTGATATAACTTTATGCATATGAAGTATATCTTTTTATTCTATTTACTCTTGGTGCATCGCCTCTTTTTATATATTTCACTTAATCTCTTTCCCTATTCCCAAAAACAAGTAAATTAGTTTTATTTCAAGAACTATAGTTGTACATCTTAATCTTAAATCAAATGCGCCAAGTTTAGAAACAATTCTTCCTACTCCGGAGGTTCATCCCAAGGAGCCAAGGTCCCACACCTTGGGGATGTTCCCATGTTGCACTGGATCACTTAACAGCTTAAGGAGGTGTGCGATCCAAGTGACAAAATTTTTGGCATTCCCGAGTGGGACACTAAGAATTGGTACTCCTCTTAACATTTATATAAGTCAAGGTACTTGGTGACTCCATATCTTTGAATTTCAAGATTCAGTGTCTTAACTTATGCAAATAATTCAGACAAGAGCTTCCTCAAAGAAAGGAGCTCAACGATATATTGAATTTTCTTTTTCTCCCCAAGGAGAAGAAAAGGACAAGCTTCATCGTCATCTCGTAGAGGAAAATATACACCTCCTTTTGGAAGGTTACCTCCACCAAGAGAAAATCAACCACTTGCCACTTTGTGGCATCGTAAAAGCTCAAGTTTTTCCCACTTTCAATGGTGGTAGCCCTCTTGCACTAGCTTAACATGATGTTATACCTACGATTACACTTAATATTCTACCCTTATACACATAGGAAACAAGTATCACTCCCATAGAACACATTCAAGATGTGGCTAGCATCTATGCAATTCATAATATCACTAAGGACAATGTTACAGCCTAGCTTCTTGTTATTTCCTTTACGAGAAAAAAACTTCAATGGTTTTGTGGGTTGGAGGATGGCATGTTACGCAACTAGGATGAGTTAGGCGAGAATATTTGTAAATAGTTTGAGGATAAGAGTGATTACTTGTCACTTATGGAATAGTTAACCACCATAAAGATAACTCCTCAAGAGTTCATGGGAGATTTCAATTTTGATTCCAAAAACTTGGAACAAGATCCCAAAGATCAATAAAGTCTTCCCAAAGTAGCACATTTTTGTACTACTTAAGGGATTTGAACAGTGATGTTGCGGTCATGATTCAGTCGATGGGTGGAGAAACGTTACCCGATGCCTATGATATTTCCATAAGAGCTGAAAATTTCTTGATCTAGGATGGGAAAATAGCCCCAAGACCACCAATGCCTTTGTATCCCAAGTTTCCCACTAATCAACCAACTATCACTCCTCTTCCTCCTGTGCCCAATCACCAACTCCATCTACATCTGCCCCATCAAATGATCTTCATGAGGTCAAATCATTGCTTCAAACTTTTGGAAACGAATTGGTAGCTCTTAAGAGGAAACAGTCCCAATATGCTCATCCTTATCAACCCCAAAACTAATAGTATCAATCTAACAGACAACCCTTTTAGAATAATAACCAAGCTCAAAACCAAGTTGCCAATGTTAAACCCTTGAATGTTAAGGCTCCCCTTATTATTAGTTCCTCTAGAGCCCTTGTCCCTGCAAAACAACTTGGTCCAAGATTATGAATGGTGTTACCCTTGCTCTCAGCCACACAATCAAAATCTATGCCCCAATGGAGTGCTTAGTCAAGCCCTTATAGTCCAAATCATATTTTCACCTGCAGAACAAATAGAGGATGCATCTTTGCAAGAGGTTGTTGATTAGTCACAAGCATCGGGAGAGACTACCTTATTGAATTGGAAAGAGGAATATTTTTGTGGGTTTAATATCGAATCTACTTCAATGGTTGTCAATACTTGATCAAGTAAGAGAGTGTTAGAAGTCCCATCACCAAAGGTCGATCAAGAGTCCACTTCTCAACCTCATTCCCAAGTATTTGTGAATAAATATGTGGGGGACAAGTTACCGAAAACACAAGCTAATCGAACACGAAATATAACCCTCTAATGTTACAATACCAAATGCCCATTTTTCAAAAGAAGATGCCAATGCTCAAAGGAATATTAGTAGGGCAGGAATTATTCCCTTCAGTATTGTAGAAAAAATTAAGACTAATTTAAATGTCACCATGTGGGAAGCACTTTCAATTCCTTCTTAGAGAAATCTACTATAGAAATCTCTTAAAAGTTTTGGTACACCTAGAGAATCGGCTAAGCAAGGGACATCAACTGCTACTAACTTATGTCAACCAGAAGGAAACAATACTTGTAAAACCAATAAGCCACCACCATTCTACATTTCTTTGATCATTGGTATGAATTTGGTACACATCCGTATGATTTATTCCAGTTCGAAACTCTGTAATGCCTAAACAAATTGTAGATGTACTTGGGTATTAAATATACACCGGTATCTATGGGAGTTGTTTAGTTTGATGGAACAATGGTTCAAACTATCGAGGTTATCAAGGATCTCAATATTACTATTCATGCGTGTCCAAGCTTTTCATTTACGTAGGACATATCAATCATTGATCTTCCACCTTTCTTTTCCATATGTCTATCTAGAGACTTCACTACCAAAATGGGTGGGTATTTATCTAGCTGATTGGTCTCACATGCTCCTCAAGACCAAGTATGGGACCAAGGTAACTATAAGGGAAAAACCAATTTGTAAAAATCATGTTGATTCATATACTTCCATAGAACTATACCATATGTGACCAAGAAGAAGTTACAAATCATGAGTCTACTACTCTTATGGAAGAAGTACCTGATATTGTACTTGATGATGTAAGCATGAGACATCAATTCCATCCTTATTCTGAGGCATTGGTAGAAGAGGAAGTTGGTTTGTTGGTTTTAGAGGAAATTGGGTTAGGCACGTATTGTATTCATGAAGGGTAAATTGTTATACCCTAGCTTCTTAAAACCCAAGACAACCTTGAGGGACTATGAAAAATATTTGTCAATGGCTCAATGAGTAAGAATCAGTAGGAGCTGATGTCATGCTGATTTCTCCACAAGGTGATAAATATTTCTCATCTTTTTACTACATGATTCAAATGCACTAATAATGTGGCCGAGTACGAAGCACTAATACAAGAACTCCAGTTGGCTCAGAAGAAGGGAATCAAGGCATTAGCTGTTTTTGAGATAGTGAGCTTCTCGTACACTAGATAAGAGCTTAAAGTGTGTCAAAGAATTACCTCTTAAGGTCATAAAAATATATATTTTGGGATTTTATCAAGGAATTTTAAGCCTTTGGAATCCATGTGGTTCCTAGGAATCAAAATCAAGATGTTGATAAGCTTGTAATGGTGGATTTGTAGTATGATGTACCTGTTGGTATCATGAAGCATGAACAACAATTTTTCAAAATGGTTATGAGACCGGAAATACCGATAATGAATGAATTTGGCATGTTTTTAATAGTTATTAGAAAATTATTATTTTTCTATAGCAAGAGGTTGAGTTTTCATCGAAGAACCAAGCCAAGCTTCGTGGAAGCATATGGTGATCAAATAATACATTTTAAAACTAATAAGTTTCCGAAGGGTCTAGTCACTCTTGAATCAATCTTCAGATTCGATCATCAAGTTAAAAGAAAATTTTCCACTATGGTAATTAGGGAAGATGATTTTGAACAGTTCAAAGTTACATAAGAGAGGTTTTTAAATATTGGGAAAGTGTGCTTTCAAGAAGAGAAATGAGATTTTATTGGTATTTTTCAAGAGTATAGTGATATATTTACATGGAGTTATGAAGACCTTTGTAGTTCCGATCCAGGATTAGTGCAAAGACACATTATTGATCTTGCTCAAATGCCAAGCCGACCCGTAAAAATAAAAACCAGTTAACCCCAAGATTGAGCCGCTTATGAAGAAAGAGCTTTCAAAGCTCATTGAAGCTAGTATCATCTTCCCAATCAAACATTCTTCCTAGGTGGCTAATCTAGTTCCAGTTAGAAATAAGAATGGGGAGATCAGACTATGCATGGAATTTAGATATTTGATTTGATCCTCCCTCAAGGATCATTACCCTCTTCCGTCTATGGAGTATATTCTTCAAAACAAAGGTGGGGGTATAAATTTTTCACTACCTTTAACATTTATTTAGGTTATAACCAGATTTTGGTTAAGGAATCTAATCAATTTAAAATGGCCTTCACTACCAAGTGGGGTACGTATGCCTACAATAAAATTCCTTTTGGATTATCTAATGCCGAGATACTTTCCAATGAGCTATGGATATGGCCTTCAAAGGGATAATAAACAACATGATCCTTTTTATCTTGATGATATAATGGTGTATTCTAAGCATGCATAAGATCACATCGTCCATTTGGAAAATGTCTTCAAGCGATGTAGGGAATTTGGGGTCTCACTAAATCCCAAGAAGTGCATTTTTGTAGTGCACGAAGGAAAATTGTTAGGGCATATAGTTTCAGCAGAAGGACTCTCTATTGACTCAGAAAGGATTCGTGCAATTTTGGTTTTGTCCCTTCCAAGCCATAAGAAAGGCCTTCATAGTTTTTTTGGGAATGATAAACTTTGTAAGAAGGTTTATACCTCAGTTTTGACCTTGACCAAACCATTAACGGCCATGTTAAAAAATAATATACCCTTTAGCTAGAAAAAATAAGGAAATAAAGCTTTGAGGCAATTAAAATAGCTATTTCCTAGGCCCCTACATTGGTGAATCCCAGGTATGACAAATATTTTATCCTTTATGCCTTTACAAGATAAGAAAGTATTTCAGGATCCTCACTCAATAAAATGATGATTTGATGGAGCAACTAATTAATTTTTTCAGTCAGTCCTGTAAAGATTATGAGCTCAAATACTCATTTTTTGTGAAGCAATTTTTGTTTTTATCTTGGGCATTAAATAAATTCAAACACATGTTGTCCAATAACAAGATACAGATGATGGTGTCACATCCAAGAGTAAAGGATTTTCTATTGAATAAGGATATGAATGAGAAACGAGCTAGATGGATCACTAAGGTCATGGAATATGATGTACATATTAAGGTAACCAAGTTGGTCAGAGAAAAGGGCTTATGTCAACAACTCATTGCTGATTTTGAAACAAAAGATGAAGGAGACATGGTGCTTCATAATCATCCCCAAGAAGATACTCCTACCAACTGGCTATCAAAGATGAAGAATTTTCTTCTATTAGGAGAGTATCCCCTTGACTTGGATAAAACTCAAAGGTGAATTTTCTGACTTCATTCCATTCCTTATGTTCTTGTAGATGGTGTTATTTTTCATAGAGATTTGAATGGTGTTCTCCTCCGGTGTATAGGGCCAGAACAAGTAGAAAAATACTAGAAGAATTTCATAATGGTTTGTCAAGAGGACATTTTTCCAAAAGAACCACTTCTATAAATATCATAAGGGTTGGCTACTATTAGCCAAATTTGTTCAAGGATGCATATCAGTGGGTGAGAAGATGTAAAGAATGTGCCTTTTTCACAGGGAAGAAAAAGCTAGCTTCCCTTCCCCTCCATCTGATTCAGTAGATCAACCCTTTGTTTAGTGGGGGTTGGATTTTATTAGAATGATCAATCCTCCATCCAGTGATGGACATAAGTGGGTATTGAAAGTGATAGATTATTTCACTCAATGGACGGAAGTTGTAACATTAAAGGAAGGAAATGAGAAGTTTGTTCTAGATTTCTTGGAAGGTATAATGACAAGGTTTGGTGTCCCTTTCACAGTCATTTCAAATAATGCCATGGCCTTCTTAGGTTTAAAACTCAGTGAGTGGGCTGTTAAAAATGGGGTGTATCTTAAGACTTCATCTAACTATTATCCGCAAGGAAATGGTTTGGCTGAGTCTAGTAACAAGAACCTCATATGGATCATCAAATGGAAAATGGAGAATAAAAAACGGACTTGACATACACAACTCAAGACTTCCTTGTGGGAAGATTAGATCACACCAAAGAGAGCCATAGGAAATTAGGGAAGAAAAAAATCCCTTTATATTTAAAATTGCCTTCCTTGGAGTTAGCACATCAGTTGGAGGTTATGGAAAGTGATCCTATGATAGTAATATTTTTTGAATTAATGGAATTGGAAGAAGTTAGGAACAAATAAATGAAGACTTTGGAGTAGCATCAAGCTCAAATAAAGAAGACTTTTCACAAGAAATCTTCTCATAAGACCTTTCAAGAAGGATATTTGGTTCTCAAATGGGATGCTGACAGGGCCAAGCCAGTAATGCACGCAAATTTTGATGCTCTTTGGAGCGGATATACATTATGACGAGATGCAAAAAGACATATTCATTTTTCCTATCTAAACTCAATGGAGAATCACTTCCTATCCTGGTGAATGAGATACATCTCAAAACTTATTTTTGAGAAGGTTCCAACTTGTACAATATTAGTCTAGGTTTATTTCCTCCAAGTTCTTTGCACATTGTTTGGCTTTTTTTTTTTTGGTTTTGTTTGTTTTTCTTGGTTTTGTTTTTCTTATTTGTGTTTTGTTATGAATATTTTCAAGGTCTAGGACTCTCTTTTCAAATGGATGACAAAAGGTTACTTGGACTACTACTTAGTGGGAAAACATTCTCGAGAGGTTTCCAAAAATGTTAAACTTTACAAGTTACCCATGTTGGAAGGGCTTTTGAAATTTTCTTGAAATTTCTTGCCTTTCCCATTCCTTAGTTTTTTTCAAAAAAATTGTTTAAAAATTGCCTTAGCATCATTTTTCACTAGATTTCAGATTTCAGAAGTTGACCTACATTTTGCATGCAAAATGAGCATTGAGTTCAAGTCTAAAGTTTGATCCCATCGAATTCAAAACTAGAATTCGAACTACATGTGAATGTTTCACTTAGTTTCTCTCCTGAGTTCCAAAGTTTGATTCCACGCCATTATTTTGGACTTCGAATTCCAAATTGCAAGTTACATGTTTTTTGCATGTCAGATCCTCGATTTATGAAAACTTGACCCCTTCACCATTTCAGAATTTTGGAATTTTAGAATTCGGATTCCATAGTGCATGTTGCATGCACTTGCACACTAACCTCCCAATTCTAATTTCCAAAGGAAATAAATGCCCAACCACCTCACACGTGTCAGCCTACAGTAATTAATTTTTACCCTCTTATAAATATGTGAGTTTTTACTTATAATTTTTACTAGATGGATCAAGAACACCGACACGCTTGAAAATCTCTCGAACACCAACCATTCCCCTAAGGTGATTTTCAAAGCATTATTTTCATGATTTTCTCATCATTTTGGGTAAGTTTGCAAGATTATTTTGGTTTCCATTTTTGGGGCTCTTGTTTCATGTTTTCTTCTTCTTCCATTTTTGGTTCTCTATGTTCCTCCTGGATTTTTTCCTAAGATTCAAGCCATGGATTTTCTTTCCTTATTGTTTTTATTTCTTTTAATCAAAACTTCAAGAGGGAAGGGTACATTGCTAAGATCAAGGATTTTCTTCAAGTTCGATCTTTGATTTTATCACATTTCGAGTTTCAAGGTTTTTGTAAGAACAACCTCCTGCTTTTGAAAATTTGGATTTTTGGGTTCAAACAATAGCTTTTTGGAGCTTTTTTCAAAATTTATCATTTAAAAAGGTTCTTTTTTTTCAGCAAAGCCGTGTTTTTTTAGGTTTCGTAGATTTTGCTCTTCATTTTTCAGAACTTTGAGGGTTTCAAGTTTTAGAGGTATTTGGATTTTGTAGGTTCAAGTTTTGGAAGTCTATCACTTCAGAATTTTGGAGCTATTCTTCAAGGTATAAGTTCCGATTTTGGAACTTCAGACTTTGGGAATTTGGAAGTCCAGGTTATTTTTATAGGGTGTTCTATAGGCATTCACTTCTACCCCAAATTATGCTTTTAAGTTTCATTAGGATAAATTTTTGGTTCTTCATCCAAGGGGAAGGAAAAAATGAAGTATGGATATCAAAGAGTATCACCCCCTATGAGCATTTCATCCAATGTTGATAATATTGGGGATATAGACTTGGGGCATATTGACATGTCCAAATTCTAGGGAAGAGTCAAGGATCCAAATAAGAAACCATAGATGCAAGAAATTTACGACAAAGTGGACTTCCCTTGCGGTTGTGCTTCTCTAATCTGTGCAATGTCCCAAGTTTGTTCTTGTTGCGGCATCTCACTTTGACAAAGATTTGCATACCATAAAGGATGATGATGGCACAGTGGTGATCATCCTACATAGTGATTTCTTTGAAGATCTCCTAAAACTCCCTGACATTGAAAAATATGCCACTATCTCCCTAGAATCGGCTCTAAAGCATTGGTTTATAGAAAACAACACTTACACAAGGATCGTCAACAAGAGCTACTTGTCCAAAAATAAAACCACATTATCAAGATTCCCAAGACAATTCCTTAATCTGATTTCATTCAATAAATGAATGATATTATTAAACTATTGAGAAGGGTTACAAATATTCCTTCTTCTAGGGAGTTCCAAGAGTGACTATACCTTTATATTTCCAAAATCAAAATAAACATGACCTTATTCGATGGGGTGAAAACATAAGAATTACCATTTGTTTTCAACTGGGAGATGTGTTAACCTTAGGAAAATTCCTCATGACCTCCTACCTAGTGTATGCAGCAAGTGGGAGTGAGGTATCATCTCGGGATTAACTCCAAAGGGATCTCAAAACATAGCTCAATGATATGAGTATTATCCCTAACTCATAATGGTATATGGTCATAAGCACTTCCGAAGAGTAAATGATTCCTTCTTCACAGCTCTCTTATATTTATTTGATAAATATTTATACAACCGAAGGATCTCTGATGAATCTTGGAAAGAAGTGCATGAGTGGGGAGGTATCTACCTACAGTTCCTAATATTCACATACATCATAGTACCTAGATTTATAGGTTCTCCTGTCAAGTTTCCAAGATTCCCAATGGACAAGTGGGTTCTAATGGAATTAGTTCATTAGTTGTTGAGTTATTACAAGATCCAACATGATCAACATAAAGCAGGGCCCAATTTCCCATCACTATAGGTAGATACACCTACACTTCTATATACAAAGATAAAAATATTGAGGGGGAAATTTCATAGATGAATCTGAAAACATTCCACCCATGCACTAATTTTGACTACTGGGAAAACTTCGGGAAGACAGGATCAACTAGTATTCACATACCTCAATTAGAGGACATTTGGATCCACTTCCAAGATGAGAATGTAGTAAGGGAAAGAGATTTTAAAAGGTTAACCCTTTAAGAGGTCACCTAATATGGAATTACAGCTTGTCCCCGTTAGCCTTCAAGATGAAAACTAGGTTTTAGATCCTTCTTATGATCAAAACAATGTCATGAATCAACCTTTACCTTGGATTGATTGTTCAATTAAAGAATGTAGCAACATAAAGGAAAGGGTAGGTCCAATTCTAAATCAAACCTATCAATGGTTGGTAACTTTGGGAATATACCAAAAGCGTTAGATCATCTTTCCACAAAGCTTATTCAAGCACACCAATGGTGGGCCATGCCACTCCATAAAAAGGGAAGAGGTTCACTCCCAAACCTATCTCAAGGCCTCTAAATATTTCTTTCATTATTGAGGTTCGGGATCTTCTTCTGTAGTTTCTAAAAAGTAATGTACATCTCCCAAAGTGTAGTCAACTTAGGTCATTAACCTAAGTGTTTCCTTCAAATCCCTCAAGTGTCACAGTTTCCCTCTCCTCATCTTTTTCATCTTCACCATCCTCGGTTCTTATTTCCCCTCCATCTCTCACTCTTCCTTGATCATGTATTCTATTTCCTCTATTCCCACTTCTCCTACATCTCTCACCACATCTCCCTCTATGGCCCATGTTTTCTCTTCCCTTCCAACTCTTTCAACTAGAGAGATTTTTGAGGTAGGATCTCCTTTCAAAACCCCTCTTCCCAAACAATCTCTTCCTGTTTCCACTTCTATTTCACCCACACCTGAGGCCATCCTTTCAAATCCGCCTCCATTATAACCACATATTTTCCACTTTCAATAACTACGACCGACAGTGCCCTAGTCATATCAACTACACCAAGTACTACTAATAATAATTCCATTATTTTTGTTTGATTCATCTTCTTCTATTATTTCATGGTTATAAAGGAAATCAAAAAATAGAAGAATAAAATGCTTATTATTGATGTTGTTGATTTGAGTGTTTTAGATCTAACTCCCCGAAGGAAATATAAACAAATGAGAGTTGTTTCTAACTTATTAGTTGATCAAATAGGAGAAATATTCATTGAAATAACCACTCCATCAACAATAAAAACTAGAGAAATTATTACATTATCGATTATCAGCTTTTGGGTTTTCTCTCGGAAAATCTACCCATGAAGGTGCAAAGCAAGATGTTTAGGTGGCCCTAGGAAATTTACTAGAGAAATATGATAAGGATAAAGCAACCAAGGATGAACTTAAGGGAAATTGAACATCTAAATACTCTATTAACCAAGATCACTAGCTTGTCAATACCACCACTCTAGCTATTCCTTTGAGCTTTGATGATACATTTTACTCCATGGTGGAAAATATTGTTCGTAAGGGATGAGTAGTTAGGGGTTAGATGGATAATATATTTCAAGAAGGGGATCAAAGTATCAAGAATGTTGTTAAACTATATAATGATTTGTCTTCTAAAAAGGATGTTGTTTCTAAAATAAGTAAACTTACTCTTGAGACCTGGAGGATTTACACAATGTAAAATCATATTTACTCCTAAGGAAGGATTCATTGATGATGTTATGAAGCCATTTGAATTCCATAAAGAAATGAAGTTTAGAATTTGAATATTATAAGAAGCCCTAGATAAATTGGAGGAAAGAAGGATAGAAGTAGTTGATGGTTTAAATGATATCCTATAGGAATTTGACAAGATCAATTGCAAGTTTCTAAATAAAATGATTGATACACTTCTAGTCGAGTAGATTGTTGCTCAATTCAAGATTATGGTAAATGAAGATAATGATGTCACTAAGTATTTTAGTCGTGAATCCATTCATCAATCGATATCCTACCAAAACTTCCTACGTCCACTCAAGGACATCATGAACAAGAATAAAATACCGCCCGAGAATTTGGCTAGGGAGATTAAATCAAAGCAAACATCCTAAATCATTATGCATGTGTACTTGATGATGAGAGGTCTAGGGAATTTTCAAGCATTTTATCGATTTCGGACACAAGTTAGTTGAGGAAGAAAATCGAAAAGAAAACCAAACCAAGAGGATGGTGGCACCATTCCTAGCTAGGCATGGCAACCATTCTTGAATGTGACTCTAAGCTTCGAATCTGCTAGGATTTGTGGGGTTGATCACCAAACCCATGCAACTAGTTTTTCTATTTTCATGGCAGGTTATTCCCTAAATATAAATGCATTCTATTTTTAGTAGGAATTAATTAAGGGGAAAATCTATAATTTCTCAATACTCTTAGTCTATATATAGGAGGATGCATTTTTTTGCAAAAACTTTTAGATCTTATTGTCAAAGGGCTCTATAATTTTTAAGAGTCCAAGAGCAAACTTTAAACCTTCAATATATTTAGAGAACTATTTTCCTTCAAATACATAATTTATTGTGAAATTTGATAATTTTTTTAATACTTGTGAATTCTTTAATTCCTTGTATGTGGTGAATTATATTTCCTTTACATCAGTTATATTCCTTCAATTATCTATGAGTTGTGGTATGAAATATTTCTATTTCAACTATGGGAAATCTTAAATCCCTTATGCTATTAAATTTTTGTACTTAATTAATTTAGTGATGAAAAAATATTATTAGGAGATGTCCATGCTATATATTAATCTGAGATATAAATCTTTGCATATGAAGTAGATCTTCTTGTTCTATTTACTTTTGGTGCATCACCACTTTTATATATTTCAGTTAATCTCTTTCCCCTATTCCCGAGAACAATTAGATTAGTTTTATTTCAAGTATCAGTAGCTCCTCATCTTGATCTTAAATCAAATGTGCCAAGTTTAGAAGGAATTCAACCTACTCCAGAGGTTCATCCCAAGGAGCCAAGGTCCCACACCTTGGGGATGTTCCCATGTTGCACTAGATCACTTAAAAATTCAGCAGGGTTAACAATCCAAGTGACAATAAAAACTACTTATTGATGACCTTGATTAATGTTAGTAAAAATTATTTTCATGGAGGTGCAAAACATCCTTATAAACCCTAAATGATAAAAGAAAAATTTATCTATGTACCTTATCATGTGGGGTATTCAAAAAAACCCTATGTTATTTCTTAGAAGTTCATTTTACCTTGTTTCATAACATGTTTAGGAGCCCAAAGGATAGTTTGTAGCTTTAAACAATTGTTTAAAGATAAAAATGCATTTTGGTTTTAACTTGTTTTATCCTAGGTGTAGAAACAAAATTTTCTTCCACGTAACTCTAACATTTCTACGAGAAAATTAATCAAAACACTCGCTTTTGAGAAAAACATCCCGCAATCTAGTTTTCCTGATAGGTTTTTTAGGCCTCCTGGTCATTTTCCAACAAGGCCACTTGGGTGCTTTTACGATTAGTATCTCTAGAAAGATGAACGTCATTATAATTTGGTTTTACAATTTAGGGTTCCTCAACTCGAGTGTGTAACGATCCGTTACACCAAAACCTCAAGGCATTAGTGAAATCCACACATGAGGATCATAACATCCCACCACATTTCCACAGCCTGGACCCCGGGCTATATTTTTTCTCGTATAACGGGACCATGCCCTTCCCTATATGAGTTGTGGGTGAACACTAAAATTCTAACGTAGCCACCTATCTTTGGGACTCGGACACAGGTGGTTACTCTCATACCAAATGTAATGAACCGTTAAACCAAATTCTTGAGGCATTAGTGAAATATGTAGATGAGGATCATAACATCCCACTAGGCTTCCATAGGCTAGACCCTAGGCTAGATTTTGGCCTATATAGTAGGACCACACCCAACCCTATATGAGCACTAGGTGAACACCGCAATGTTGATGTAGCCACTTTTGTTAGGAATTTAACTTGGGTGGTTGCTCTAATACCACTTGTAATGAAATTACTTATGTAAATATGAATATCAACATCAATAGAACACCAAAGAACACAATATTGTAGATAAATGATAGCAATATGCAAGTAGAATAGCTTAGCCACTTCGAGGGAAAACCTCCAAACCATACAATAATACTCAAATGCTCAATATATGATTAACTAATCCTCACTACCACTTATATATACCAATCATATGTTATGACCAACCCCAAGGCCAACCTACTAAACATATGAAAGCATAAATGAATAACATGTGATAAGAAGAGAGATTGTGTTAGCCACAAGTTGTACTACATATCCAATATAAGCTATAGGACTAATGCGTAGCATGCCCCTCCCCTTACAAGAAACATTGTACCCAATGCTGGGAATCCTGGATGTTTCTACACAAATTCTTCATCCTCCCATGATGTATCCTCAATATTCCTATTCTTCCACTTGATCAAGTACTTGGTAATGACTCTAGCTATCAATATTTTGGTGCATATCTGAAGAATACCTTCAATTACCAATATGATCCTTCCTTCCTCATCCAATTTAGGAAGCACTAACTAGGTGTAAATTTTATTCCCAATAAATTTCTTCAAGCAAGAAACATGGAAGACTAGATGTGTTTTACTTCCTGGAGGGAGCTCCAACTTATATTCCACACTACTAATTTCCCGCAACACTCAATAAGGACCATAGTATTTAGGAGCAAGGTTATTATCCTTCTTTTTTGTTTTAATGATGACTGCTTATATTTCTGCAACCATACAAAAACAAAGTCACCCTCTTCAAAGTGTTGATCACTACGATGTTGATCAGCCTATTTTTTCATGTAGGTTTTTTCCATTTTCAAATTCTCTCTAAGACTATAGAGTACCTCATGTTGGTGTTGAATGTGATATTCGATTTCTCTCACCTTTGGTTTGACCTTCAAGCTAGAGATGAGTGATGGAGGATAGTCCTCGTAAAGTTCCAAAAATGGAGACATTTTGGAAGAGGTATGAAATGAAGTATTATACCACCATTCAGCAAGTGGAAAATATTGCACCCAACGTTGTTGTTTATCTGAAGTAAATAACCGAAGATATCCTTCCAAAAATTATTTACCACCTCATTTTTCCCATCTTATTTAGGATGATAAGATGAACTCTAGGCCAGTTGGGTACCCAAACAAGAGAACAAATCAGACCAAAAATTGCTTGTTAATATCATATCATGATGACATACTATAATTTTATACGTGATATGGATATTTTGAATTGTGTCCATAAATGAGATGGCAACTATACTAGCTATGAAAAGATGATCCATGGCACAAAAATGAGCATACTTGGTAAGTCTATCGACCACAACCATGACAATGATTTTCCCTTCCGATTTAGGAACAACTCGTGATGAAATCCATCGATACCTCTTCCCATATCTTGTTAGGAATAGACAAGGGTTAGAGGAGACCTAGTGTCTTAATGGTCTTTCCTTATTATGTTGACACACCAAACATTCTGCCACAAATTTTTGAACATCTCCTTTCAACCCCTCCCAAAATAAATATTTCTTAACTCTATGATAAGTTTTCAAGAACCCATAATGACCACCTAGTGGAGAAGAATGGAGCTCTAAAATAACATGGTGTTTAAGTGTAGAGTTCTTACACAAATATAACCTATCTTTGTACCAAAATGTATCCCCTTCCATATAAATTATTCTGATATGTTTAGATATGTCAGGGATTCTAATGAGAGTATGTGTTGCCACACCTCTTGCCATTTTTCCGTTGCTTTATCTACCTAGTCTACCTTTAGTATAGAGATGACACATAATAATTATTTTATATACTCATCTCTCCTAGATAGAGCATCAACGACCACATTTTCAATCCTTTTCTTAAAAATAATCTTAAATTCATACCCAAACATCTTAGTGACCCATTTTTGTTGCTCTTCCGAAGATATCCATTTCTCCAAGAATTATTTCAAACTATCATGATTAGTTTTTACCTTGAAGTGTCTACCCATCAAGTATGGTCTCTATGTTTGACTACATGTAATATTTCCATCATTTCCTTCTCATATGTGGGCTTCAAAAAATTATTTCATTTTAGTTTTCGTCTCTCGAATTCTATGGGATTTGCTTGCATGAGTACTTGCTCGATCCCATTTCTTGAAGCATCGCATTCAACTATGAAGGTCTTGGAGAAATCTAGGGTTGTCAATACTGGAGTGGTGCACATTTCCACCTTCAATTTTTCAAATGCCCTAGAATATTCCTCATTCCAATGAAAGGAGTATTTCTTCAATAATTTTTTGAGTGGTGAACTCAAGTTACACGCCATAGTTTTTTACAAATCTGTAATAGTACCTGTGAGACCTAAAACCCTCATAAATGCTTAAGGGTTCTTGGGACTTCCCATTCCACCATTGCCTAGATATTTTGAGGGTCCACCTTAACACCTTCATAAGAGACAATATGGCCCAAGTATTCCACTTCTTGTACCAAAAATAACACTTTAAAGCCTTGCAATATAGTTGATGTTTCTCTAGGGCCTCCAATATTGTATTGACATGTTGTAGTTGTTCCTCCCAGATTTGTTGTTGATGAGGATATCATCAAAAATACCAAGAAAAACTTATGTGGAATGGTCTAAATATTGAATTCATTAAATTTTGAAATTTTTATGGTGTATTAGATAAAAAAGGAATCACTAGGAATTCATAATTCCCGTGGTGATTTTTGAAGGTTGTATTATGAATATATTCTTTCTTTAATCTAATTTGGTGATACCTGAACAAAGATCTAGTTTTATAAAATAAATTACACCATGCAAATCATCTAATAAATCATCAATAACAGGAATAGGAAACTTATATTTGAAATTTTACTTGTTAAGTTCTCTTTAGTTTGGACATATGTGCCATCTTCCCTCCTTACGGTGCATTATCACCACTAGAGTAGAATAATCATTTTGACTGTGACGAATAATACCCATTTCCAACATTTCCTCCACCATCTTCTCAATTTCACTCTTTTACACATATGGGTATCTATAAGGCCCGATGTTGGGGGTTGGATTCATTGTATTAACTAAAAATAATGACCACAATCTTTTCAAGAGGAAATTCTCTAGGATCCTCAAAGACAATTGCATGTTGATCAATAACCTTTTAAAGATCAAGATGCACTACCATCTTTGGTAGTTGAACTTCCATGGAGAAAAATTGTGCTACAAATCCTTCAACCCCTTCTTGGTGAGAATTAACCACCTAAGGAGTTTTTTCCCGTATTCCTCAAAGTTCAATTTGTTTACCCTCAAAAAGAAAGTGCATGAACAATTCTAAGAAACTTAACTCTATGTTGTTCAAAGTTGTGAGCCACAAAACACGTAAGACAATATCATCTCCTCCAATGAGTATTGAAAAAATAGTATATTCCAATGTGTATTTACCCATCATAAGTCTGATTTTATCGCATTTACCCGAACATTGGATTGTGCCACAATTTTCAATCATTACTTGAAATTAAGGTCTTAGGTAGATGAAGTAATTTAGCCATGATTTTTGTTTATGATTGATGAAATTATGTGTTCTCCCGATTCAATCAATATTGTCACCTTATGCTTCTTAAGGTAACCAATGACCTGAAGGTTTTTTGGAGTGCTAATACCTGATAGAGCATGGCATGAAATAGTGGGTTGGGGATCTTCATATTATTCCTCTAATTTTTCCACTTCCTCGCTTGATGTTTCCTCATATTCTTCCTCATCACCAGTCCCTTCAATGTAAAAAAAATTCTCAGACATTTTTTTTTTTCGTAGTTGAAACATAACCCATTTACTCTTTTTCTTCAATTTTTTGAGGTTTCAGTTGAACTAGCTGAGGATACAATGGAAGCAAGGTACTACGATATTTTATGCTAGTGAAGTTCTTCCTTCATTTGGAAATTAATTGTTCCTCTTCCCTACGTGCCATTATAATAGAATCGAAACCTTTAGTGTATTAAACATGCACATCTCATGCTCAATGTGGTACTTAAGACCCCCAAGAGATAGGTCATTTAGATACTCTTCAAAGAATATCCTCCACATGCAAGAAACGATTTTGGAATTCATATACATACTCTTTTATTGAACTTGTTTGTCGTTACTTTTCTAATTGGCTGAAGTAATTCTCTAACACACTAAAACTATAGTGTAATTGAAGCTCTTCAATGAAAAATGTCCAAGTGACACTTAGACCATTCTTCTTCCCGAGATGAATTGGTCAGGTTCTAGATATAAGGATGTCATGGTCACATTTTGTCCCAATGGGATCTTATGGAGATCAAAGAAATTATCCATTTGGGTAATCCAATTGAGTATATCCTTTCCATCAAATTTACGCATTTCCACTTTTGGAATAATACCCCACCATTGGTGAAGATATCCACCTAAATTTGTAGAGGATCATCCTTGATTGGAGTGATTTGGACCTATATGAGTATTGTTAGAGGAACCCAATTGACTGAAAATGGGATTTGTTTTTGAAAGAGTGAGAAACAACTCCTTCATTGATTGAAAATCCATTTGAAGTTCACCCCTAAGGCTACCTTTCATATGAAGAATCTCATTATTGAGGTCATCCTTACTCACCATATTATTTACCCTTTCCTAAATTTGGATTACTACCTTAGATAGTCCCAAACCGTAAGACTCTAAATCTAAATCTTCCTTATTTGGGGTCAATCCTAGAGTTGTTTTACCTTTCTCGTGGCCTCGAGTTGATCTATCACCATGATGTCGGGTTTAGGACTTGGGGTAGATAGAATAAGGGAAAACTTTAGGGTTTGGGGTTTTGTACATTTATTGAAAGAATAGAGGAAACCATAAAAAAAAACCTAGCTAATTTTTCGAAAGCTTTCCGAAAATATAAGAAACTTAGAAAAATTCCAAAAATTTCACCCTAGGTAGCCAATTTATGAAAAAATATAAAACTTCTATAAATTTTGCAAAACTCAAAAGATTTTGAAATTTGGAGAGGATCTTACTTGACTGATTTTACCACACCAAAAAAATTGGAGAAAATTCGCTACCAATTTTGAGATATATATGAACCTTCACAATTAGGGTTTAATGCGGCGCTTCTGAGATAAGGCTCGATACCAAATTTAATGAACCATTACACAAAATCCTCGAGGAATTAGTGAAACCCACACATGAGGATTATATCGTGAGTGCTTCCCTATATATATAGGGTAATATGTAGGAATTTTTTTCCTTGTGTGTTTGAGTCTTGAAGATGGTTTTGAATGTTGGTTTTTAGCAACTTTTCTTAATTTGAAGTTTTTTTTAACTTATGACTAATTGGAGAAAAATTGTCATATGACCTTATCTAATCAAAATAATGATAGGGAAATCTTGTAAACACAAATACATGGTTGTAGAAAAATTTCTTTTGACACTTTCTTGTAAATGAATTGATTGTGAAATTTTGGTATTTTCTCTCTCCTCTCTCTACCTCTCTCATTGTCTTTTGGAAATGAAATGAAATGGAATTTTATTTATTAATTCCTTTTAAGTGTTAAATATAGTTTCAGTATTGTTAGAAAGTTGTGAATCATATATCGTGTGTGGTTTTAGTTTAATAACATGCCACTAATTGCATTGACCATGCATTGGTCATGCAGTATGTGGAATAAGAAGGAAATGGTAGTGTTGTTGGTGGTTTTGTAATATGAAATATCACTTAAATATACATGTAATATTAAGTAGATGTATCAACATTATTTTTATGAATGTGAATGTTATTTATTGATTATTTTGGGATGAGTAAGAAATTGTGTTATATTGGCATCTTTTGGAAAAGGGGCATTCTTCTCTAGGGGTGATTTAATTATAGGTTTATATCTTGCTAATGTTGTAGATGTACTTTTTCACTAGAAATGAAATGATCTTTCATAATGTACTTTTGTGGGTTATTCATGAATGAACTCCTTTGTTTTTCTAATTACTTTGGAATTCGTAGAAAAACCAAGGCAAAAAGGAAAACCTTAGAGTAAGATCCTTGTTTGACACCCCCTTGTGTGTGAGCACATTAGTTAGATAACTAAAAATTAAAGGGTGAGCCTAGTTTCCTTAACACTCTTTGGCACCTCCTAGTTTAGAGGTAATAAGAGCACAAATTCAAGTTTCTATTGAATCATGTCTACTTGTCGACATTGTCACAAAACCACCCTATAGGAATGGTAATGGTTAAATATTGTTTAGAGTAAAAGGGGTTCCTTCTAGGAATTATATTCATGCATGTTGAAGTTGTGTGGGATGCTTTAGATTAAGGGTCACTTTTGAGACATGTGGGACGTAGGGTCTAAGCTATGGAATTGTAAAGTAGTCTTGAGGTTAAACATAGAGGGCTAAACAATGAACGTGGTTGATATTTTTCTCTATCGAATTGGGTTCCTCGAATGTGGAGCTTAGGAAAAAAGAAATTATGGAAACCACTTTTTAACCCATTAGTAATCATTTCCTTGTTTTACATGAAGAGATGAGTTGTTCCTTATGGGAACACGTATTTTGAATTTTTGATCTCCCTTCCCGAACATGGGACTCATTTGACCCATGTGCATCCCAAAATTTGTGGATTGTAGTAGTTTAACTTCACAAGAGGAGATAGGATCTCAAATCCTTGTTACCATAGGAATATGTTTGCTTACTTCTAGATATGTGAAACCACCTATGGGAATTGTAATGGACCAACTCTGCTAGGACATTTTCTATAAGGTGATAGGAGGATCATTTTTGGTAAGCCTTGAGTTATGTTTAGATCTAAGTTTTCTTCATAGTCCTAGAGTCCTAGGGAAGCGTAAGAATTTGTGTGTTCCTCCCTAAGAACCTAGTAGAGAGTTTTCTTGTGGGTACAAAAGTGTGGAAGATGCTTAAATTCTAGGCATAATTTCACTTTCGAGACATTCAAGTTGAAATATCTAGTATGTAATCTTATGGTTTTCCTAGAAACTAAACACCATTAGAAGGGAAAATATAATAGAGTGCTTGGGATCATAGAGATTATTGGTATATGCAATTATACACCACTAAGAATTTTTCTTAAAGGGAGTTTGTAACTTGATTTTTGTTTTGAGAATGTACCCTTGTGATGTCGAGCTATGAATTATAAGTACCATGGAGATTATTTTTCATCTTAATAAATATTTCTTGTGTTATGAAGGTAGATGTGATTTGACCCTCTTGAAAACAAATTTTTGAGAAAGCATAGTTTCTAATTTTGGGAATCAAAACTTAATGTATAAATGTTAAGAAACTTATAATAATCAATCAGGTTATATAATGTATTCACAATAATAAAAACAAACTAAATTGGATGGAACTAGTATAAGCTAAGTGATAAATGAACCAAAAGGAATGTGGTCTCAAAAAAGGAAAATGTGTGCTTTCATGTTAAGTACTCCCTAAATCATTAAGGTTAAATAACAAAATATGAATATAATAAAGATGTAACCTACAAAATGTGGTAATGTGGAAGGTTCCCATGGATGATGTGTAATTTATGGTTGGGTCATGGTTTTGTACCTATTCGTTATAAACGAGTTGACATTTAATTACATCTTGTGTTGTCTTGTTATTGCATGGCATGCATGTTGTATAAAGTGAGTTCATGTTTGTTTTGGAATCACATGTGGTGTGCATTTTTAGAGTAAACCCATGTGTTTTCTTGTAATAAGTAATAAAATTCAAAACAATATCTTGGTATATTTTGGTCTTGTGTTTGGGTCCCACATGGGTGGGTGCTACTATTGATATTAGAGTGAAGGTTCATACTCTCAAACCTCTAGGATATTTTGGTGTTGTGGTGATTATGCATGATGGTGGAGGAGTAATGTGTTCTTTCGTGTGATGTGAAAAACTTTTAATTGTGATCATGTGAATGCACTGTTGTGATTACCACTTGGTGGATTGTTTGATCTGTCTCTCTCTCTCTCTCTCTCTCTCTCTCTCTCTCTCTCTCTCTCTCTCTCTCTCTCTCTCTCTCTCTCTCTCTCTCTCGTGTTACCACCTTATTGTGTGAATGGAATGCTTTGTGAACTGTGAAATTTTTGTATTGTTTCATTCTTTAGTGATATTTTATATGTGGAACAATGTGTTGCATGAAAAATTACTTCGTAGTGAAATATGTTACATCATGAAAATTCCCACTTTGTGTTGTGTTGTACTATGGCATTATGTCACCATACTATGTTGTATTGGAATGTATGACATGATGTGAAATCCTTATGTTTGTGATATATATGTACTCATATTATTATGTGATAAATCTAGATCATGAATTGGGGACATATGGTGATTTCATGACCCCTAATGTATTGTACTCGCACTCTTGGTGTGTTATGTGGAAATTTTACATGTTATAAGCCGTGGAATATTTTTATGTTATACCTCATAAATTTTCCATGCGTAAGATGATATGGTTGTTGTGTGTAAGTCATCAATGTGATTGTAACATTTTTATGTGTTATGTTGTGTACCCTACACTATTGAGCCCTACAGGTAGCATCCAAGAGTGTATGTGTGGAGAGATAAGTTGTAGACCAGATGACCATAACCTCAATCCAAGTACAGGTTTTAAAGTGAAGTCTCGTGTAGACTAAAACCCACTTCTATTTGTTTGGTATACCTCGAGATTTCTTAGTATATTGTGGATGTACACCACCTTAGGCTCATGCTTATATGAACTAGTGTCTCTTATCTATTCTATCATATTTGGGTTGTCCATCAAACAATCCTATGTGATATTGACTATGTGGATCCTCGTTTGTGTGATTTGGAGATATATGGAGATATACTTATTATGGTTAAATGTATTTTGTGAGCCGAGGCTTGATAGCCTAGTGTCAAATACTCGATGAGTACCCCTTTGGTGGTTGTGGAAGGGTCACGTAGTGATCATAATGTTATCTTTCTATGTTCATGATTTATTAGTAAATTGACCTTCTCTTTTCTTGTAACAGCCAAAAATTTTCTTAAGTGATGTATCTTTAAATATTTGGGAATTTAATTGGTTTTTTGCTAACAAGAGGCATTTGCATTACTGTGGCTATTTAGCCTTTTATTATTATTAATTTGAAAATTACTTTTGGAATTTAAAATTTTTCTAGCCTATCCCAAGGCTTGAATTTTGTTTCCACTTGGAAAATTCTTCTAGTTGATATGTTAGTTCTAATGTCATGATGTGTTAGAATAGGGTCATAGGGTTCACCATGGAGTGGTTGAACCTATGGATCCATTTCTTTTTATGGAGGTATACCCCAAGGGGGTCATGGGTTTGTGTAGCATTGAGCTATAGGTTCATATGCCACTTGGGTGGAGGTGACAGGCTTTATGTGCCTAGGGCCAGTGGGTGACCTAGCCTCATTAAATAGAGAAATAAGGAGAGTGAACTCTTAGTGAGTGACTGATATGGAGAAATAAGGAGATGGGTCTCTATGGTGAGTGACCTGACATGGAGAAATGAGGAGATGGGGATCTGCGGTGAGTGGCCCGACATGGAGAAATAAGGAGATGGGACTCTATGGTGAGTGACACAACATGGAGAAATAAAGTGATGGGGCTCTATGGTGAGTGAATTGGATTGTTTTTGGCACTATGATTATTTCTTTTCGGGATACATGTGGAGTTATTTGGGAGATTGATGGTGGTTTGGGAGGCATATGGAGTTGGTATGTATGATTCATGAGTCACTCATGTGAGTCTTGTTATAAATTGTTATATTGAGGCTTGATGTTCCTCCTTGTTGGTAAGTAATATTTGATCATAGCTTGACACTTTGTGTGGGTACATTCATGGTTTTGAGTCATGTGATACTGGTTGCATATGCATTAGTGTGATGCCTTATTATATGTTAGGCACATGGATGTGTTAAATCTATACTTGGGGCATATGTGTTGTGAATTATATGTTATGTGGACTACTTTTTGTCTTTCCATGGTGGAGTTAGAGGTCTTGTGATGTGATTCATTCGTGAAAATGTGCTAAAAATTTGTTCTAGGAGTCTTTCGTATTGTGCTTTGTACCTTGGGTGACATCATGATGTCATCTGCTTTGCAACAACCTTCCGAGTATTTGAAATCGTAATCCTTAACAAGTGATAACATTTTGAACATTGAACAAGTAAACTGGATAATCGACACAACTAATAAATGGTGAATACCCTTATGATAAAACACATGCGAGTGTGTTTCAAAATGACAAATTAAAAATTAGATCTAAATCCCTAATGGATTTAAACTATTGAATAAAGAGGTATTATTAGCTTTGAAACTAACAAAAAGGTATTAAGAAAAACTATAAGTTGAGTAAAAAAATAATGAGTAATGTCAATCTTCACAAAACATTAATAAATTCAAGAAATTGTTAATTATGTTTAACTTTCCATTGGTTGCGTTTTTACGCAACATAGCCCCTTTCGCTAATTGGAATTTTTCATTCTTGAATCTTGTGCTTACTCATCCCTCTTAGTTCTTGGAGTGTTTTGCATCGTGGATGATGTTTTTATAAGGGGAGATGTAGTGCCCTCTCGTAACTACCATTTTGAATTTAGTTTCATGATCTCAAGTTGGCCCTTAGTATGATTAATTTTTTCATTCTCAACATCGTGCTTACGATTTGGATAATTATATGGATTCGTATATTGGGTGTCTCATCATTCCTATAAGGTCAAGAATGCAATTATCTATGACTAAGAAAGCACTAAAATGCAAGCTTCGAGATGTTTTATTTTTGTGGGAATCAAGTCTCCATGTGATACGAATTAGTACCACCTCCGTAGATGAAGATCCTCCCATTCTTCATGTTTTTGTTTGTCCTAGTAGATGGATTAATAGATGTTTGTAACCTCTCTTCGTGATCATAAAATAATGGTAGAAATTAAATAAATTAAACTTCAGAGATAATAAAATGATATGATCTTTTGAGATTAAAATATTATTAACAAAAGTAAAATAAATATAAATAAAACTCAAAATGTTCTTAATATCCCTCAAACTACTTGGGGCTTGGGCCACCCTCATTTCAAGAAAGAATTATAGAATTTTGGGGTTTTGTGTAGATGCTTGCAAGAAGGGAAAATACATTAAGTGTAATAATGATAATAATAATAATAAATGTATTGGTTTGAAATGTGTGAAATCTCTTCCTGGGCATGCATACGGTGCTTGGAATACCTACATGAATCACCAAGCTGGTGGGATGCCATGGTTGCATGGGTGTGTTTTGTTTTAGTTTGTTTTATTTATTTGTTTTTGTTTTGGTAGCATTCCTTACAAGACATGGAGGCTTTGTATAAATTTTTGGTGTTCTTTGCAACCTTGTCAGCTTGCTCACAACTTGTGCTAAATGAAATTTTTGGAACAACGTATGGGTGTTTTAAATATTTGTCTAATGGAGAGACTTGTGTTCCTTTTTATTTTAATTGGCATAGATTGTTCCTAGTGATTCTATAAAATATGAATTTTAGTATGAATCTAAAAGTACAACAATGTAATAAATGAACTATACTTAAATGTAAATGCTAAGTAATTTATTTAATATTTTAAATGAAATGAAATGAAAGGGGAAAGGTACTTACCTGATTTAAACTTACCTCACAATGATCTGGGACTAGACAGAGTGATGAATTGGTAGAACAGTGTCACAATGATCCCGAGAAAATTGTAGCGAAGGAAAATATGACCAAAGTGGGGTGCTTGGGAAAGGATGAGGGTGCACTGGGTGCCCTGGTCTGCAAAACAACTCAAAATATTATCCTAGTATGGTTTCTAGGTATTCACAATACTTTTCCTTTGATTGTGCTAATGTCACACTTTCTTTTATGATATCATCGTAAACCTGTAATGATGAATCACCTGTAAAACTCCATACAAAGCATCAAAACCCTAAAAATATAAATATGCATATGAAGGGGTCAAACTATCCTTAATGCCACAATGGTGGACTTACAACTAAGCATTGTACTACATCTCAGACCCAATGTAGTTTTGTGTGTTTGTGTGTGCAATAATGTGCCTAGGTTTCCCTAGTGCCAATGATGCAGAGATAACGGGTAGTAGTTAGATAAAATGCAAAATGGTGGATGGAATAGACTTAATTGACCTTCTTATGTAGTGTGTGGTGTATAATAGTGCCCAAATGTAGTCCCTTCCTCTCGTAGATAGCTAGCCCTTAGTAGAAATATCCTTCCCATAAGATGGTATGTATGTTGTGTTTATATAGGGATCTATTGCTCAAATTTGGACGCTAATGACCCGTAACACTAATTAGTACCTAGGGAGATGAGAAGGAAAACCATAAGTAATGACCTTGAATGTGTAAAATAAAACCAAGTGTGATGGGGACCAGGGCACCTAGAAATCAGGACCAGGGCACCCCAGGGTGCCCTAATCCCTCTCTAGGCGCCCTAGTCAAAGACTAGTGATGACATCGAGTGAGTATTGACAGATAAGAATCCCTGAGACCTGATTGGAATTATGCAAGTGAGTGACAAATGTGTAATACAAACAATGAAAAAGACCAACAAGACAAACAACTAGACAATGGAATGGGTCATCAGTGAATACTTTTCTTACACAAGATCCATATATAAAACAACATACTTGGCGGTATAATAATAGTAGTAAGTGCGTGATTTTGTGACTATATTTTCCCCACTTTATGTTGGTGAGCAAAATCTCGTAATATAGAGTAGTTAGAGATGTGTACCTCAAAGAAGTCCGAAAATACCATGTTGTAGAAGAACATGTAGATGTGGTAGAAAATCATGCCGAATGAGAACATATAAGCATGACGAACCATGGATCAATGTGTTAATCCATGTAGCGTAGTGAGAGATGTAAAACCATGATGAAATGCATTGTGGATGATTAATGATTTCACATATTAAAAGATGACAATGTGATGGGGTAGGGAGTGATCAGTTCTCAACCCGATTACATGTGTATAAAAACTAGGGTATTTGGATGTCCTGTCACCAGGAGGAAGAGTGTAGGGAGAAAGATGTATTATTCTCCAACCTTTAACTACATCCTCAAAATATCTAGCTACTGCACATACACAAATCAAATTTTAAATGATTTTGGATCCAAATATTTTAATCAAACATGTTGCCCATATAGGAGCAATATATTAAATCATTAATGTCTCATTACCCTCACTCCATGGGTGTCGCCACATAGTGTGTGTGATGGCTTCCAAGTTAGGTCATCTAGAATAAACTGTGAAATGTATGATGGCTTCCAAGTTAGGTCATCTAGAAGAAATGTGAAATGTAGAATAACCTCCAATTTTAGGTCATCTAGGAAATAATTGAATGTAACTCCCAAGTTAGGTCATCTGGTAAATTGCTTGTAACTCCCAAGTTTGGTCATCTGGGAGGCCGAAATGTAACTCCTAAGTTAGGTCATGTGGGAGGCTGAAATGTGTTGTATCGTATTGATTAAATGATATGATTTTGATTGTTAGAGACTTGAATGTGTTTTAATGGTTGATTAACAATTTGTTCTCGATTGTTTTACTTATAGAGAGATTTTACGCTTTTTACCCCCAAGTTAGGTCATTAGGGGAATTGATAGAAAACAATGAACTGTCATATGATGTATTAGTAAATGCTCAAAAATAACGTATTAGAAGTGTTGAATGATTACGGAACGATGTAAGGGGAATTATAGGATGACCCCAATTGTATGCCCCCTTTCAATGAAAGGGGAAGTGATGATAAGAATGAACGTTGAGCCGAAAGTAACCACATAATAGATAGTGTATGATAGATATCACCAAAATGTGTGTAGATTGGGAGAAAGACAACGTTGAGGAGAAATAGTTTGTGTTTCATGTGTATGATATTATGGTAGGTGGAATTATGAAGAGAATTCTAAAAATGGTATAGAAATCAGATAAAAATGCTCAAGATATTAGTCAAATCATGCAACGTGTATTAGTTGCATAGTAAATGTGACACATGACCATAATGGAGTGAATAATGAAAAGTGACTATAAATAGAAAAGTGAAAAAGTTATTAGTCAACTCATTTATCTTATGCATGAGTGTGAGATTGATCTCTGAGTGTGTAAGGATTCCACAAGTTAGAGCACCACGAATTAGCCATTTCAAGGTGATAGAGACCAGCGTGGCATCATGTATGATGGCAGAGCTAGTAAGTGAATTGTTTTATAAAAATACGTGTGTAGTAGTAATTTTTGATGATTTTTTGAAAATGTGGGATTATTGTTGATCTTGGCATTTTGGACCTAGACAAGAGTGATGAAGGCACTAGTGGCCTTTGGGACAAGAGCACTTAGACATGGGCGTTGTTGTGATGCTGCTAGGTGCTCTTGTCCAAAAAGTGTGAAATCGGTCTAGAGTAGTGTAAATGTGAAATGTGATGTGTAGTAATGTTGTAAGTAAGCATGTGTGTATTTGTATGGTGTTCTAATTTTTGTTTGGTATTGTTTCATGTTTTGCAAAGAGATGTCCATTCAAGGGATTTTTGTAGTGGTCACCACTCGAATACTTTTCTCAAGTTGGATTTATCGACGATGATTGGGATGTTATAGACTATTTCAGCTTGTGGCACATAGTGAGGACAGGGGATGTGCCCCACAATATGCCTATGTTGAGAGATTTGTGTGAGATATTGTGTGTGGACATGTGTACATTTTGGCTACCTACGGGTGACATGATAGTCACATTAGATTATGTATATCACATCTTGTGATTATTTTTGTTAGCAAAAAGGGTAGGCAGTGTGTTAAATGACCCAACAAGTATATCACTAAGATCAAATGTAAAAAGGCTTAGACACAACACATTCAACAAATCTAAAAGGTCATATAATTAGGGTCAATGAGTAAAGAAACCGTAAACTGATCACTTACGTAAACGTGTGGCAACAACTAAACACACAAGTACACATTGTAATAGTTCATGTCAAGAATATTAAATAGATCTATAAATACATGTACTTTAGAAAGTGATAATGAAAACAAATATTACTTAAAATTATTTTTTAATTTTCACATACAAGAGAAAATAATATTGAAAATTTGGTGTCAATATAGTAGCAATAGTTGGTTATGTTGTAGGTGTTATGATACTCTTCCCTAAATCTGGAACATATGAAGTGTACTAAGAATTTCTCTACTCCGAATAATCTAGAACACCTAATAATGGAATATTGTGGTCCTCTACAACCACCTCATATAATTGTAGCACGTCAACAACCATAATGTGTTCTCGTTGATGCAATTGTGTAACATCAACAACTACATCTACCTCCATGGGTGATTATAAATGTGTGCGAAGCCTACTTAGTCATTGTGCATCTCACTAGTGATAATTCCAAGGTCATGACTATCTTGTCTCTTTATAAATTTTCCAACATGCTTTGAATTTATAAATTGAGTCTCGCGATCAATACTTTTATGGCCCTTATTTCCCCCTCATCGTAATTTGTATCAAATGTGTGGAAACATATTGAAACCTAGCAAGAAAAGGACATGTTATCTTCACTACTTGTCTCACGTTAGGAATTGGAACAACTCTTGTAGGTCGATATGTGTGCAATATGCATCCCTAGAGCTAAACCTCTAACACCCTACACCTTCAATTTTAGGTTAACCTTGACATATAACATCATAATAAAATACAAAGGTAATTAGTCATTGTTTGGGAATTGGCCTTGGGAGGCCAAGAATATTAGATAAATTAATGGCACACAAAGACAACATGTACTATTAGGTCAAAAAATTAGCACCCTATGACTTACACATTATAAAACCCTAATTTTGACTAACATGGGATTGTCTCAAGGTGTGGGACCTTTGCAAATGAGACAACCCTCTAGAGAAGGCTGGTTCATATACCTATTCTAATGCTAAAACTACTCCTAGAAAGGAAATGAAACTATTTTAACACTAACCTAGAATTTCCAAGGGACCAGGGAAGAAAGAGATACATAAGATAAAAGTATTAAACTAAGGGAGGTGATAACACCAAGAAAAGGGGACGGAGATATCCTTAGTCGGTGAAAATGGAGGAAATCGAGGTAGAAGAGGGCATACAAAAATGCCACAGGTTTAAAGAACACATTCAAAACTCTTGTGGGGTACAATGAATTTAAATCTTGCAAAAGAATACAATGTGCACAATATACCTGAAAATGCAATGAAAGGAAAAGGAGGCAATATAACTCAAGCTAGGGAAATAAAAGCCACAAAACACCAATTTTATTGCTTAAAATGATGCACAATCCATTACAATATAGGCACAAGGCAAAAATCCTTTACAAAATGCATAAATTTGAGGTTTTGGCTCACAAGAGTGCTGGAACAATTTTGGTAGAGTTCCTTTACATTCCAGAATGTCTCCCCCTACAAATGAGGGGAAAATACATATATATAGAGAAGGGAAGCTACCAACCGACAACCTTCATTAATTACATGTATGGAGGTATGGGAAACCATACCAGTTTACTTTCCAATGGTACTTTTCTTGCACGGTGAACATGGGTGTCATACCTCATCAAACTGGTTATTGAGATACCTTATACGGTGTTATTAATGTCTAGCTCGTAGCTGACATTCCTTCCTGATACTCGATGGGAACCACTAACTAACACCCGACAAGAGCGAGCGGCGATCACCTGACTAGGGAAGGAGTTTTTGCATGACAAGAAGAAATGTTGTCACGCGACAATGAGGAAAGGTTGACACGGGTTAAGATGGAATGTTGTCACATGACAAAGAAAGGGGGCATTACATGGGAAGGAGGGATGACACATGAAAATGAGGAATGTTGACACATGAAAATGAGGAATGTTGTCACATGACAACAAGGAAGGTGATAATGCTCATCAAAAAGGAACGGTTGACATGCATTAGGAAGATGGTGGTGACGTGCAACAGAAGACGTGTTGTCATGCATCAATGAAGTATGATGTCATGCGTCAATGAAGGATTTTGTCGCATGATAAGGGGAAGGTGGTTGACTTGTGGTTAACGCACAACAAGAAGATATGGCTCCAAACATTTTCCACGATGAGTGGTTGAAAAAAACAAACCACTACTTGACTAATTAATTTCCAACACCTCAACCTACTTAGTTGTCCATTTTGTAGGGGTGCAAAATATGGATAACAATTGGTGACTTATGGGGTGATCTGTTTGCTAGATCTGAAAGACTAGTAACCTTGGAGGATCCATTGGGCATGGATTCATTTTGAAACTCTAAAACTAGCCTTAACCTTGAAATCTCACCCCTGAATCCATTTGAAGTCTTGAATGAGCTTGACATTGTTTGAGCTGCTATTGATTGCTCCCATGAAACCCCACCTAGAATTGGAAGGTGGAACAACAACAAAGAACAACTATGTACAAATAGAAAATTCATACACATCCCAAATGGAACATGCAGAGAGTGCACAAGCACTTATTAAAAAATAAACCTAAACTAAAACAGAGCAATGTGCTACAAGAACTTGGAGGAAATGAACTAATCTAATATTTACAAGGAAGATACTTTACTTTAGTAACAATGCTTGAGGTAGATTCCATTTACTGGAATTTACAATTTTTCTCCATCCAACTTAGATAGTTGGAAAGCGTTGTCACTCTTGCGTCCTAAAATCATATAAGGGCCAATCTATATTACATCAAACTTGGAGTGTCTCCCTTGTTTAGATCTATCTGCATCCCATTTCAGGACCAATCCCCATTCTTATAAGTATCTAGCTTTTTTCTTCTTCTCAAAATACTTTTTTATCAATGTTTGATCTTTCTCCATGGTGTGCACCTCTTGGTTCCTTAGCTCCCAGTAAATCCATTATCTCTGCATACCTAACTTCTATGGGCTCAAATTCAGATAGCTCTGGCTACTTTAGAATTTTTAGTGATGGAAACTCAAGGGATATGGGTAGCCTTGCTTCCCTTCCATATACCAACCTATAAGGAGAGTTTCCTATTGACCTCTTGGGGTGATCCTATCAGCCCACAAGGATGATTTCAACTTGGTGTGCCAAGTTCTTTGGTTTTCATCTAGATTCCTCCTTATGATTTTCAAAATATTTTTGTTGGTGGACTCATCTTGCCCATTACCCTGAGGGTAATAATTTGAGGAAGTGCTCAAATAGATTCCATTCTTCACTGCCCATTTATATATCTTTTTCCCAAGAAAAGATAAGGCATTATCTGATATAATAGTGGAAGGTACACCAAACCTTGTTACTATCCCCTCATAGAAATATAGGATGTTAGCCTCATTTGCTTCCTTGAGTGCAACTTCCTCTATCCACTTGGTGAAGTAATCTGTGGCTGTAAGGATCCACTTGTGACCCAAGCTAGAGCTTGGATTAATCACTCTAATCAAATCCAGGCCCCATTGCATGAATGTATCATTTATAGAAATGGGACAGAGTGGAAGGGCTGCTAACTTATCTTTACTTATGAAGAAGGAACACTTCTTACATTTCTTGATCCATTCGTAGCAATCATTACAAAGGTTAGGCTAATAATACCCTTCTTTCATAATTCTAAGGATTGTTATCATTGGGGAAAAATGACTAACTGCCTCTCCATCATGAAACTCATGCAGCACTTTCTCAACTTGATATGTTGGGACACACCTAAGGCGAGATCCATTCACATCCTTCTTAAATAAGATGTCATCAAAAAGAGCATATAGAATGGATTGTAATCTGAAGTACATTCTCCTTTCCTTGTTCACTCTGGAGGGAAAAGACTTGTTTGAAGATAATGTGTTATATATTGTGTCCAACTTGGAATGGGTACATCATTAGCTGGTTTTCTTTGATTCTCTTGCAGCACTACGACAACTTCCTCTATGTTTTTGAACTCGGTATGCTAATTTCAAACTAGTTATTCACATAACTCTTTTCCCCAAACATCTTGTTCACCTTGATATCAATGTCATATTCCATGACCTTGGTTATTCAACCATTCCTCTTCTCATTGAGATCCTTATTCAAAAGAAATTATTTTACATAGGCATGTGCAACTAGTAGATGAATTCTGTTATTTGATGCTAGATGCCTGAATTTCTTTAAAATTCTTATCACAGTTAGGATATTTTTTTCAATAAATGAATATATTACCTTATAATCTTCAATGCCTTGGATGAAGAATGCAATAGGTTTCTCCAGTCCTTCTTGATTCGGTTACACCAAGATGGCATATATTGCATCTATGCCACCAAAATCATAGAGAGTGAATTCCTTCAAAAGTATGGATTTATGAAAATTGGAGCCTGTGCAATGACCTATTTTATAGCTTCTAAGCTTTCTTTTCCTTTGCTATACCATTTGAAGGAAATATTCTTCCTCAGTATCAACGTGAGTGGCTTGACAAGGGTAGCAAAGTTAGGAACAAATCTCCTAACAAAATTGATTTTCCCCAAGAAACTTTGGAGATCCTTCTTATGACTTAGCAATCACAATGCTCGAATAGATTCTACCCCATCTGGATCAATTATTAACCCCTCTTTAGACACAATGTGGCCTAAGAGTTGTCCTTCATCACCTAGGAAAATTCACTTCTTCATATTTAAAGACACTCCAAATATCTTGCATCTTTAGAACACTTTCCTGAGGTGAAAGAGATGATTTGTTGCATTCTTGGATAATATAGTAATGTCATCTAAGTACATAAGAACTATCCTATTTATTATCCCCTTAAATGCCATATCCATAGCATTTTGAAAAATTTCTCCTGCAATTGATAGGTCGAACAACATTTTCTTATAAGCATAGGTGCCCCATTTTGTGGTGAAGGTTGTTTTGAATTGGTCCTCCTCTTTTTCCATAATCTAAATATAGCATGAGTAGCCATCTAGAGAGAGGAACCTTTCCAAACCAGGTACCACCTACAATATTTTCTCCATAGAAGGAAGCAAATAGTGTTCCTTGAGGGAGGCTCTATTCAAGTCTCAAAAGTCCACGCACAACCTGATTTCTCCATTCATTTTCCTGGCCGGTACAAATTAGAAACCCATGAAGAGTGCTTGATTGGAAAAATAAAACTTGCCTCAATGAGCTTATTTAGTTCCTTCTTTATAAGAGGATTGATATGGGGTTAACCAGTCTTTATTTTTTTCTAATAGGCTTGGCTTCCAGATCTAATTCAATAGTGTGTTATGCCAATTTAAGATTAAATCCTCTTAATTCCTCATAGCTCCAAGAAAAGACATCTGGAAATTCTTGGCGAAGCTGTATGAAATCATATTTTTCCTTTTGAGTACTCACTTTTCCAATTTGGATTACTTTACCCTATCTAACTGAAATAGGCTTTAAATCTTCCCCTTCCTGAATATTTGCCTTCTCTTTACGAAATTGTTCATTAGGATTGAAGATTGACTCAAGTGTTACTAATCCCTTTGGAAACTTGTTAACTATAAATTGGACTACTTGATCACCATACTGTTGTTCTAACTTGTCTTAATTATTTGAGGAGAAATCAACTTCTTCTTGCAATAAATTTATGATATGTTCGTCACTTACAAATACTAGCTAGCTTGTATTGTTATCCTGAACACCCGCCTTACGATCACTCTGGTATGAGGTGAGTCTGGTCTCTTTTGATAATGTCAACAACATCAAATGTTACCCATATTGTTGTAAGTTTTTCAGTAACCTCATTCTTCTTCCATGGTATGGCCTCAATGTTGAATGCTTCAATTTATTTGATGAGATCTTGTTATCCAAAATAAGCCCCCTGCTCATTTTTGGCTAGCTTCCTTTAATTCCTTCCTTCCTTGTGCCTCGATCAAATTTTTTTCACTTTTCGTGCACTCAAAATTCTCTAGAAATGGTTTCATCGGTAGAGAATCTTCTTAGCTTTCTGAAAAGTAAAGTTTTCCTCCAACTCTTTATATTATGCAAGTTATGGCTCAACAAGTTTGGGAGGGAAATTTTCCTAGGGAGGTTTGCGGACCAATAAAAACACGCCACGTAACCGGTGGAATGGTGGGGAGAAGAGGCAAATTTGAGATTTTCACCAAGGAATGGCGGGGCACACTAAAGGAAAATTTCAACCTAAAGTCCCACCAAAGAAATAGAAAGGCGACACGTGTACATGGGGTCGTCAGAGATCGGATCGGCAGAGAGAAGTTAGAGAAATTTCCAAAATTGGCGCAAAGGAAGAATTTCGACCCAAAGGCCCGTAGCCAATGAGGAAATGCCACATTTCCACAAACTAGTGAGAGGTAGAGGCATGGGAGGAATTTAACCATCTTGCCAAAAGGTGGCAAATGGCGCAATAAAACTCTGCCTCGATGGCCCGCGCCAATCAAAATATGCCACGTGTCCAAGTGGCCGACGAAATTCAAAAGGGCATGGCATCAAAGGAATGCTTGGATTTCAGGCCCATGCAAATAGAAAGGTGCCACGTGTCCTATTTGGGATCAGCATTAGGAAAAATTGGAAGCTCACCCCCGCCAACAAATAAAAAGATGACACGTGGCAGCGGAGCGCGGAGCGCGGGGCACCAATGGAAAATTTTACAAAAATCCAAAAAGGGCGTAAAGGGACTAGGTAGATCCATGGAGCAATCATAGCGTGCCACGTGGCATCAAAGTGGTGGGGGTGGAAATTTTTGGGAAATTTTTCCCAAATTTCAAAAAGGGGAAAATTTTAAACTTTCATCCCGCCAATCCATTTTTGCCCCATTTTTTCCCTAAATCTTTAGAGGGGCATAACTTTTGATCTAGAGCTCAGATTTTCACATTCTTATTGTCATTGGAAAGATGGTGAAATTCTCTACATGATGGAGGGTTCAATTTTGTATTTTGATGGAGAATTGTGGGAGAAAAATGGAGAAACATCCCTGGCACGGAAAAACACAAATTGACTTTCAACCACCAAATTTAATGAAGTATGGTCATTTTTTCTACAGAACAATGTACTTCTAAGTATGGGTTTGTCCATGAATCCCATCACTCTGTAGGAAAAATTTGAGGAATCTGGTTGGTGGTTGAATTCATAAATCCATTTTTCCCACATTTTTTTGCTCTCTCTTTTCTGCTTGACCATTAAAAGCCAGATTTGGCTCATTTGTAAAGGGTTGGACATATTTTTCTCTTGTAAGCTCTCTTTTCTTCCTTAACAGTGGATTTGTAGAGTTCCATACCTCTCATATAGACTACAACACGTGTTTTTCCTCCTAGCCATTGTAATGCATTGTATTGAACCTGGGAATGATAATGTATGTTATGTGATTGATTTTTCCCAATCCTTTCATGTGTTTATCATTGTCTTTTGATCTCTCATTACATTCTAGCAATCTGTGCATATTTTGTGTTGTATTTCTTATGATCTGTGTAAATTTTTGAAGTATATGTTCACCACTCCCTTGGTGTATCACCACTTTCACTTAGTTTTATTTCTTCTGCATCCTTTATCTCTGTCTCCTTGGAATTTAGAGTAGGATCTAGTATTAAACCTCTAGCAAAGTTCATGCATACACCTGATCAGAGGAGTGAAGGAACCAACCTTTAATCTGGAGGGTCTTTTCCATTTTTGCAAGTCCCACACTTGGGGAAAAGATTCAATGTTGTGCAATCACATTGGATGCCCATTATCAAACTAGAAATATGAGAAAACATCCAGAGGGTGCTGCTGATTTGCACTAACAGTTTTGGCATGCCCGGTGGGACCTTAGAGGTCTTCATCTTCATTACAACAAAGTTGATGTGCATTTGTTGTAAGTTTCTTGCTTAAAAGAGCCCTGATTTGCACATCTGGCGACTCCAAAGAGATAAAATCAACTGGTTTTAGCAGTCCAAGTCTGAAGATTCATGAGAAGGATCCAAACAAGGTCAAGGGCTAGAGAAGAGGGATTGTCTGAGTATCTGCAGTTATCCCTAGGAAGAAGACAGAGAGGAAGAAGGATTCAAAGGTCTCCATCTCCACCAAATAGAACTCTATCAACTCCTCCACCTGGTAGACCTTTCACCCAATCAACAAGGGTTCTTAGGCCAATCAGAATGGCACAACACAACCCTTATGTCAACTTCACTAGCAACAACCCACTTGCTCTCAATGCACAAAATCTAGTTCTAGTTGCAGCATTGAAGAACATTCCATACTTTACTGGAGAAAATCAGACCACTCCTAGTGACCATGTCAAAGACATTGCTAATGTTTGTGCAATCCATGAGATTGTTGAGATGCAAATTGTTGTCAAATTGTTGGCATCTTCATTCAAAGGGAAAGCCTTGCAATGGTTTAGGAGCCTTGGGCAGTGCTCTATCCAAAATTGGAACCAATTGTGCATAGCTCTCCATGAGCAGTTTGGAGAAAAGGGAGATAATTTGTCTCTACTAGAACAATTGACAACTATCAAGAGAGCTCCCAATGAGCAGCTAACAGACTTCAACTTCAGATTTCAAAGAACATGGGATAGAATCCCAGTGGTAGTAAGGCCAACAGCTAAAGGTTCTTTCTTATACTATCTCAAAGCTTTAAATTTTGATATTTCTATGTTAATTCAATCCATGGGAGGTACAACTATACCTGCAGCTTATAGCATTGCCATTAGGGCTGAAAATTGTCTTTGATTCAAGCCGGTAAGCTAGCTCCTAGGCCTCCCATGCCCTTGTATCCAAACTTGGAAATCCCAAGCACTAGTCAAGCACCTACTTTAGCTCCTATTCCCACTCCTAGAAATCAGAGTTCAAATGAAACTTCTACTTCATCCTCTAGTGCCTCAAATGAACTTCAAGAAGTCATGAAACAATTACAAAATTTAGGCAATGAGCTAGTTACACTCAAGAGGCAGCAAGCCCAAGGTTTTAGACCTTCTTACCAGTCTCAAGCTCAACCTAATAGATAACCATATCAACCTAATAGGCCACCCAATCCAACTACAAATCAGAATCAAGTAAGGCCTCCTGCTAATAGACCATTTCAGCCCTATAACCCCAATGTTGCATCTACCTCTAAAGCCTTAGTGCCAATGCAAAACAATATAGCACAAGAGTATGATTGGTGTTTCCCATGCAATGAACCTCACAACCAGTCTATGTGCTTCAATGGTGCTTTGAACCAAGCCTTGATGGTGACAACAACTGGCGTAGAGGGTGAGGTGAGCCAAGAAACAAACCAACAACAAGGAACATCTCAGCAAAATACAACTCCAAATGAGACTACACTTGTGAATTGGCAGGCTGAGGATTTTTGTGGTATGAATCAAGCAATTTCTCAAAATGTAGCAGCTAACACAAGGTCAAAGAAGAGGAATATTGGTGAAGGGAAGTCATTGGCTCCAGGTGATCCACAACCTTCCATCACTCCACAAGGTGTTGGCAAGCAAAATGTAGTTCCAAACATGCAAGGACAGCCCAAGCCACCTTCTAGACTAGCTCAAATGCCACTTTATTGTACAGCCCATGTACAAGAAAAGAGTGTGTAGGCTAGGGCACGGTAAAGAGATGTTTCATCCCCATTTAGCATCATTGAACAAATGAAGAAGACAAATGTGAATATATCTATGTGGGAATCACTATCCATCCCAAGCCAAAGGGATCTTCTGCAAGCTGCCATGAAGAATTGGTCAATTTCAAATCAGCAAGCTCATGTGCAAGAGAAGGTACTCACAAATGCTACTTAGCCTGAGGGGAATATTGGAGGACAGCAAGGTAAAGTATCGAAACCCCCTCCATTCTATGTTTCATTGGTCATTGGGGATAAACTAGTACACAATTGTATGATTGATTCTGGGGCAAGTAGTTCTGTAATGCCCAAGCAAATAGTTGATCAGCTGGGTCTCCAATATGAAATCATATCCAAAGGAGTGGTGCAACTGGATGGGACAGCAGTAACAATAGTGGGAGTAATTAAAGATTTGAGCCTTACTTTGCATGCATGCCCCAATGTCATTGTTTTGTAAGATGTCTCAGTGATAGATTTACCACCACTTTTTGCCCTATGTTTGTCAAGGGATTTCACAGCTAGAATTAGAGGCTATTTATTCCACTTGATTGGTCACACATGTTGTTTAGAACAAGATATGGAACTAAGGCCACAATCAGGTCTGAACCTATTGCAAACTTTCACATTGAGCCTCATACTCCAAGCCAAATCAATGTCAATTGTTCAGCATTTGATCAAGAGGATTATCCAAGCACGGATGAAGTTGACACCAAAGTTGGAAGCATCCCAGATTTGAATCTTGATGAATGGGCAAGAAAGGTGCATGCTTTTGATCCCTACCAAGAAATAGAGGAATCTGAACTAGGATTTTATTGCATACATGAAGAAAATCAGTCTATTCCTAGCATCACCAAGCCAGACCATAAGGATGACAATGAGGTATGGTAGCTATTTTTTTATGGATCAAGAAGTAAACAAGGTGCAGTGGGGGGCTATGCTTGTTTCACCCCAAGGCATTAAGTATTATTCATCCTTTATATTTCATTTTGCATGTTCTAACAACACTACTAAATATGAAGCTTTGATACAAGGATTGCATTAGTCAAGGAAAAGAGGTATAAAGAACTTACAAGTCTTTGGCGACAGTGAGCTGATTGTTAATCAAGTTAAAGGGCAGCATGCTACCAAAAATGACCTACTCAAGTGTTATAAGAATAGGTGTGGGACCTCATTAAGGAATTTAAAGGCTTTGGCATCAACTTCGTCCCTAGGAAAGAAAACCAAACTACGACAGGATTGCAGCGGTTAGGGGCAGCCTTTGATGTTGTGGAAAGTATCAAGGAAGATAAAGTACAGCCAAACATTCATGTGATTGTGAGGTCATTAGTGCCAAACAATAATGTAAGTTGGAAAGTGTTTGAAAGTGACCAATAAATCATCAATTTCTTGCAAGAAGAAGCTAAGTTCTCAGCCAAAAATTAGGAAAAGTTAGAACATCAGTATGGTGATCAAGTGGTACAATTGAGAACAAACAAACTGCCAAAAGGACTTGTCACTTTGGAGTCCATTTTTAATCCTAATGATCAATTTAGGAAAGAGAAAGAAAACATCCAAGTCAAGGGAGAAGATTCAGTGCCCATCTCAGTGGGAGAAGGCAAATCACTTCAAATTGGTAAAGTGGCAACCGAGCAAGAAAGGTATGAGTTCATGTAACTTTTCCAAGAGTTCCTGGATGTATTTGCTTAGAGCTATGAATACTTGAGAGGTTTCAATCCCAAGCTAGCTCAACATACAATTGAATTGGATCCAAGTGCTAAGCCCATCAGGAAAAAACAAAGGCCAGTCAATCCACACATGGAGCCTCTCATGAAGAGGGAATTGAATAAGTTAATAGAGGCAAGTATCATATTTCCCATCAAGCATTCTAGCTTTGGGTAGCAAACTTGGTTCTAGTTAGAAAGAAGAGTGGAGAAATCAGATTGTGTGTAGACTTTAGAGATTTGAATAGAGCATCCCTCAAGGATCATTACCCACTTCCCTCTATGGAGCATATTTTACAAGTTGTTTGGCTCTGAGAGGTTTTCATTGCTAGATGGTTATTCGAGGGTATAATCGATCATGGTAAAGGAAGATGATCAGTTCAAAATAGCCTTCACCAGCAAATGGGGGACTTATGCATATAGAAAAATACCATTTGGGTTGTCTAACGCTGGAGATACCTTCCAAAGGGCAATGGATATGGCATTCGAGGATTGTGTTATGTTTGTGGAGCCTATTTTCATGTTAGAGTGTGGTACACCTTTTATGTGTTACACTCGGGTATTTTTACGGCGGTCCTACTCGCTAGTGAGTGGGTCAAGGGGGTTCAGGGGGTGAAGCCCCAAGCAAATTTTCATGGGTGGTTTATTAACCCATGGGTAATGGGTAACCGTTATGGGCTGTTTTTGGGCCCATGGTTTTTCGGTACCCATTGTTTTGATACCCATGGTTTTTTGCCCATGGTTTTGATACCCACGGTTTTGTATCAAACTACTTAAGCAATTGTCTATTTATATGGTCTTATGCATATGATAGATATACAAGCAAATGCATTGTAGATGTGCTTTGAATTCGGGTGTGAATTATGTAGAGTTTGTTGAGCATAGCTCCAAACGGATCTGGGTATTGTATTGAGAGAGTGGAGGCTTGTAATAAAATATGAGCAAGTGATTCTTGGTGGATGTAGCCCAAATTGGGTGAACCACATTAAATATTGTCTTTCTATGTTGTGTTATTTATTACACTTTTATTTGAGATCTGTAATATTTTCTCGCATATTAGTTTCTATTGTTGTAATTCGTAAGGGATTATTCCGCATATTTTATCTCTTATTTCCTAATGATTGATCAACAAAATGGTGTTGATATATCTAGATGATATTACTGTATTTTCTAAAAGTGCAGCAGATCATCTCTTTCATTTGAGACAAGTGTTCCAAAGATGTAGAAGATTTGGGGTATCCTTGAACCCCAAGAAATGTATTTTCCTAGCTCATGAGGGAAAGCTCCTAGGCCACATTGTTTCCAAAGAAGGATTAGCAATTGATCCAGAGAGGGTTGAAGCAATAAAAGCACTGCCATTACCAAGTCATAAGAAGGCCCTTCAAAGTTTCTTGGGAAGAATCAATTTTGTTCGGAGGTTTGTTCCAGATTTTGTAGCCCTTGTCAAGCCAATAACCATGATGTTGAAGAAAAGTATGGCTTTCAAATGGACAGCTAAAGGTAAGGCAAGTTTTGAGGCAATCAAAGAGGCTATCTCACAAGCTCCAACTCTCATTAACCTGATTTCTCCAAGGATTTTATCCTTTATGCATTTGGAGGTGATGATACAATCTCTGCAATTTTAGTACAGCAGAACAAAGAAAATGCAGAGCAGCCAATTGCCTTCTTTAGCCAAAGCCTGGAGGACTATGAGGTGAGATATTCTTTCATTGAGAAGCATGTTCTTGTAGTGATTAGGAGCTTGAAGAAATTTAAGCATCTAGTTTCAAATAACAAGGTTCAACTGCTGGTTTCTCATGTGGGAGTTAAGGACTTCCTCCTCAACAAAGACCTAAATGAAAAACATGCAGGGTGGATTACTCGTGTCATGGAGTATGACATTGAGATCAAATTCACCAAGCTAGTCCGAGGAAAGGGATTATGTGAACAGCTGGTCTTGAGCAAATCAATGGAAGCAAGCAATGAGAAGGATGTTGTTTTGGCGTTGCAAGACAACCAAGAACAAAGAGGTGTTCAAGAAGAGAATGATAGTGTCCTCACTCCTTGTTGGACCCAAGACATAATGCACTTCCTACAAATAGGCCTATGCCCTCCAGAGATGAACAAAACCAAGAGAAGACACTTCAGATTGTAGGTTGTCCCATATGCACTTGTTGATGGTGTTTTGTTCAAGAAGGATGTAAATGGAGTGCTGTTGAGATGCATTGGGACAAACCAAATTAATAGAATGCTAGAAGAGTTCCATGGTGGATCAGCTGGGGGCCACTTTTCTCCAAGAGTGATAGCCCTCAAGATTATGAAGGCTGGCTATTATTGGCCCAAGGTTTTTGGTGATTGTTATGCATGGATCAAGAGGTGCAAAAATTGTGCATTCTTCACAGGAAAGGAGAGATTAGCTACCCTTCCATTGCACCCAATTTCAGTTGACCAGCCATTCATGCAATGGGGTTTGGACTTCATTGGAGTCATTAACCCAAACTCAAGCCAAGGACACAAGTGGATTCTAATAGCAATAGACTACTTCACCAAATGGACTAAGGCGGTGGTGCTCAAAGAGGCAAATGAATCTAACATTCTAGACTTCTATGAGGGGATAGTAACCAGATTTGGTATACCTGCCACTATAATATTAGATAATGCTTTGGCATTCATAGGATCAAAGGTAACTAAATGGGCTGTTAAAAATGGGATTTATCTGAGCACTTCATCAAATTATTACCCTCAAGGTAATGGCCAAGCTGAGTCTACCAACAAGAACTTGTTAAGGATCATCAAGAGGACTCTTGATGAAAATCAGAGGACTTGGCACACCAAATTGAAATCAACCTTGTGGGCTGATAGGATAACTCCCAAGAGATCCACAGGTAACTCTCCATTCAGACTTGTTTATGGAAGAGAGGCAATCTTGCCCATGTCACTTGAGTTGCCAACATTGGAACTCATGAAGCAATTGGAGTTGTTAGAGTTTGAACCCATGGAGGTTAGATATGTAGAATTGATGGAGCTCCAAGAAATCAGAGATCATGCAGCCCAAGCAATGGAGAAGGACCAAGCCTTGATCAAGAGAACCTTTGATAGGAAAGCTAAGGCTAGAACCTTCCAAGTTGGAGATCTAGTGTTGAAATGGGATGCAGACTGAGAAAATCAGAAGGAATTCAAAGTTTTATGACATTTAGAGTGGCTCCTATGTGGTCAAAAAATGTAAGAACAACATGCCTTCCAATTGTCTACATTGGATGGCGAAGAACTGTAGATTCTAGTTAATGGAATCCATCTAAAGCATTGCTACTAGAAGGGAAACTCTCCACCTTGTACATATTAGCTTATATTTTCATTCCTCTAAGTGCTTGTGCACATTGTTTTGTTGTAGCTTAGTTTTCCATTTCCCTAAGTGCTTTGGCACAAGCTTGTTGTCCCAGGATGCATTTTTACGAGGCCATGTTCCAGATCAAGTGATGTTCTACTCTCACAATCTTCCTTTTGAAAATTTTCTAATGAGTTGGGGGTACCAAGCAGTTAATTTGATGACTCCATGCCCAATGGATTGTTTCAAGAAACTGGTAACTTCATCCAACAGGCAGATGCCCCCTCTGAGTCACCAAAATTGTTATCCAAAATAAGCCCCTTGCTCATTTTTGGCTAACTTCCTTTCATTCCTTCCTTCCTTGTGCCTCAATTGAAAAATTTCACTTTTCAGGCACTCAAAATTTTCTGGAAATGGTTTCATTAGGTAGAGAATCTTCTCAGCTTTCCAGAAAGGTAAATTTTTCCCTCTAACTCCTTGTATTTTGCAAGTTATGGCTCGGCGGAGTTTGGGAGGGAAATTTTCCCTAGGGAGGTCTATGGACCAATCAAAACGTGCCACGTAAGCGGTGGAATGGTGAGGAGCAGAGGTAAATTTGAAATTTTCACCAAGGAATGGTGGGGCATGCTAAAGGAAAATTTTGGCCCGAAGGCCCACCAGCAAATAGAAAGGTGACATGTGTACATGAGGCCATCGAGAGATCGGATCGGCGGAGAGAAGATAGAGAAATTTCCAAAATTGGCGCAAAGGAAGGATTTCACCCAAAGACCCATAGCCAATGAGGATATGCCACATGTCCACAAACCAAAGTGGGAGGTGGAGGCATGGGAGGAATTTAACCATTTCACCAAAATGTGGCAAATGGCGCAATAAAACTCCACCTCCGATGGCCCGCGCCAATCAGAATATGCCACGTGTCCAAGTGGCCGACGAAAGTCAAAAGGGCACGGCATCAAAGGAGTGCTTGCAGTTCAAGCCCATGTAAATAGAAAGGTGCCACATGTCTTTTTCAGGATAGTGGTTAGAAACATGGAAAAAATTGGAAGCCCGCCCACAAAGAAATAAAAAGATGACACATAAGCAATGGCGAGACGACTGAACACGGGCATTAATGGAAAATTTTACAAAAATCTAAAAAGGGCATAAAGGGACCAGGCAGATCCGCAGACCAATCAGGAGGTGCCACATGGTATCGAAGCGGTAGGGGATGGAAATTTTTGGGAAATTTTTCCCAAATTTCAAAAAGGGGAAAATTTTAAACTTTCGTCCCGCTTGATCCATTTTTGCCCCATTTTTTCCCTAAATCTTCAAAGGTGCATAACTTTTGATCTAGAGCTCAGATTTTCACGTTCTTTGTGTCATGGGAAAGCCGGTGAAATTCTCTACATGATGGATAGTTCAATTTTGTATTTTGATGTAGAATTATGAGAGAGAAATGGAGAAATGTCCCTGGCACGGAAAAAACATAGAATTGACTTTCAACCACCAAATTTAATGAAGTATGGTCTTTTTTTTGGATCTGTAGAATAATGTACTTCTAAGTATGGGTTTGTCCATGAATCCCATCACTCTGTAGGTAAAATTTGAGGAATCTGGTTGGTGGTTGAATTCATAAATCCATTTTGCCCGCATTTTTTTGCTTTCTCTCTTTCTGCTTGACCATTAAAAGCCAGATTTGGCTCATTTGTAAAGGGTTGGACATATTTTGCTCTTGCAAGCTCTCTTTTCTTCCTCAGCAGGTGGATTTTTAGAGTTTCATACCTCTCATATAGACTACAACATGTGTTTTTCCTCCTAGCCATTGTAATGCATTGTATTGAACCTGGGAATGATAATGTATGTTCTGTGATTGATTTTTTCCCAATCCTTTCATGTGTTTATCATTGTCTTTTGATCTCTCATTACATTCTAGCAATCTGTGCATATTTTGTGTTGTATTTCTTATGATCTGTGTAAATTTTTCAAAGTAGATGTTCACCACTCCCTTGGTGTATCACCACTTTCACTTAGTTTTATTTCTTCTACATCCTTTATCTCTGTCTCCTTGGAATTTAGAGTAGGATCTAGTATTAAACCTCTACAAAGTTCATGTATACACCTGATCAGAGGAGTGAAGGAACCAGCCTTTAATCTGGAGGGTCTTTTCTAGTTTTTGCAAGTCCCACACTTGGGGAAAAGATTCAATGTTGTGCAATCACACTGGATGCCCATTATCAAACTAGAAATATGAGAAAACATCCAGAGGGTGTTGTTGATTTGCACTAACAGATCCCATACCAGATGTTCGTAGCTCTTTAGGATATCATTCTTAGTTGTATGGGACCCTCTAACTTAGTTTACTATTAGCTCACTATCCCCAAAAACTTGCAAGTTCTTAATGCATCTCTTTCTTTCCCAATGCAATATGTGGATCAATGCTTCATATTGAGATGTGTTATTTGAACAACCGAGCTAAAAAACAAAAAGTTGAGTAGTATTTTATACCTTTTGGTGACACAAGCATTTCTCCTCCTCTAGTGCCTTATCTACTCCTTGAGCCATCAAAGAATAACCATCATACTTCATTATCATCCTTTTAATCTGATTTCGTGATGCTATGGAGAGATGGATTCTCTTTGTGTAAATAATAAATGCCCAACTCAACTTCATTTCTTTGTATGGATCAAAGTATTGCCTCTTGTTTTCCCATTCATCAAGAGTCAAGTTTGGAATGCCTCCAACCTTGGTATTCATCTCTAGAGTTCTTGGGCAATCTTCTTGATCAAAATTTGAGAAATTTACATTGATTGGGCTTGGTACATATGGCTCAATATGAAAGTTTACAATAGGTTCATATATGATTGTAGCCTTAGCACCATACCTTGTTCTAAAGAGCATATGCAACCAATAAGCTAGTAAATACCTACTAATCTTAGTCGTAAAGTCCCCTGATAAGCATAAGGAAAATATTGGTGGAAAATCAATCACTGATACATCTTGCAACACTGTAACATTAAGGCATGCATGCAATGTGAGGCTCAATCCTTTGATTACTCCAATAGTTGTCATTGTTGTCCCATCTAATTGCACCACACCTTTAGAAATGACTTCATACTTAATACCTAGTTGATCGAAACTTGATTGGGCATCACTGCTACTTGATCTTGAATCAATCATGCAGTTGTGTACAAGATTATTTCCAATGATCGGAGATATATAGAATGGAGGAGGCTTTATGTTTTTACCTTGTTGACCTACTCAAACTTCCTACAGAGCTGCATTAGTGAGAACCTTCTCTAAATATTTTGGTGGATCATTTGATATGGAAAAATTTTGCATGGATGCTTGTAAAAATCTCGTTTTCCCAAGATCACCAATGACTCCCACATGGAAATGTTCACTCGCTCACCAAAATAAGCTCACACTTATTTTTGGTGTACTAACACCATCTTTTTCCCATTTGGTTCTTCAATCTAAAGTTTTCTATATTTTAAGCACTTAAGTTCCCTAAAAGCATTCCCATCATATAAGAAATTTCTTCCCCTTTCTATAAATATAAATAAGTCCTTCTAACACCTCATATTTTGCAAATGGCGGGTGACGGGCTTGGGAAGGTTTTTTACCAATGGGAAGATTGCGGACCTAAGGGCGGGGAGATTTTTTTGTATTTTTGCACTTTTCGCAAAAGGAACAAGTGGAAAATGTGGGCCAATAGGCACATGGATGATTTATTTTGCTAAGTAGTTATGCGGGTGCGGAGGAAATTTTTCCTAAGTGTAAATGTGGGCCGGCGGGTCTACAGGACATTTTGGAACTTTTACAATTTTCACAAAATGGCGCAGTTTTCAAGTACATGCCCATGAGCCCATAGAGTCTTTTTACCAAATGTAAAGTCACAGAGCCGCTGAAGGTTCCACATGTCCAAACGGCACACCTCCAAATTGAGACCCAAAGGTGGTCCCCAAAAGCACGAAGCTCCCACGTGTCCCAGGTCCAAAGGGGACAGAGCTGGCCGGTCGTTGAATCGGCTAAGTATAGAAGGGATGGCAGGAGCTTCCATGTGTCTCATCGGTGCAACTTCAAAGGCGCAGCCCAAAGCATAGACTCAAACATGTGCCAACCTACCACGTAGTCGGTGACCGAGAAAGGCAAAGCAGGACTCCAAAATGGCTAAGTATAAAGAACCAACGGAAGTCTTCATGTGTCCGTTGGCACAAATTCAAAGGTGAAAACCAAAGTAGAGACTCAAACAAGCACTGGCCCTCCATGTGTCCAAATCCCAAAAAGGTAGAATTGGCTATTGAAAAGAGGAAACAAAGGCATGCCAAGGGAAGGAGCCATGTGTCAGCATAGTGCAACTTCAAGAGTTATAATTCTAAGGTAGGCCAAATGAGCATGAAGCCTCCACGTGTATCTTTGGTGTGACTTCAAAGGAAGAATCAAGAGTGGGTCCCCAAATTTGCGTTGAACCTCCACGTGTCCAGGGTCAAACATATGGCCCCACCAAACAAAAGGGACTTAACCAAAACACAAAGAAGTAGAACAGAGCCGTAGAAGGTGCCACGTGTCTCTTTGGCACAACTTCAAAGGTGTGACCCAAAAGGCAGTCCCCAAATGATCGCTAACCCACCACGTGGGTAGAGTTTGAAAAGGTAAGGTCGGTTGTTTAAAATTCTAAAAGCTTGCAGAGGCCTCCACGTGTCTCATCTATGTAACTTCAAAAGAAAAATTTGGGGGTAGTTTCCAAGTGAGCATGAAGCCTCCACGTGTCTTGAGTCAGGAACAGTGTCTCCGCCAACATGAGGGACTTAGACAAAAGAAAAAGAAACCGAGCGAGCTTGTAGAAGCCTCCACGTGTCAATTCGGTGTAATTTCAAGAGCGAGAGGAAGAGTCTGAATCTTCAACATGCGCGGGGTTGCCACATGGACCATGTATGGATATACTCTTTTAATTATTGAGAGCCCATGTTAAACGCCTAACCCTGGCCTTTAGACGGCCATATATTTTAACTAAAATCTCAATTTTGATCGGGAAAGGACATTTTGGAAATCTCTCAATGTCGATTCTCACCCACCACCATTATGTTTTAGTCCACCATTTCAAGGTTGTCAAGTCTCCCACCTACTACCATGATGAAGAATGGGCCTCTTTCTTGCCCAATAAGGGACAATGACGAGGGCATGGGTGTTGCAGTGAGACTCTTCATTGTGGTAGGTGGATTCAATGCTCTTCTAGGGGTGGTTGGAGTAGGGTTCGAATTCTTCCCTCCTTTCTCTCTTATTCTTCCTATATATTGTAAAGGAGGGGAATTTTCTAAAGGTTGGTCATTTTTTCCCTCCTAGCCCCTTTCTCTTTCTTCCTTAGGGTAAAATGTGGAGTCTAAGCCTCCTCTCATGGCTCTGTAATGTCATTTTATTGCCTCTTTCCCACTGATGATGTACTGTGTGACTGATGGAGCAATAAAATTTGTTTCATGATGCATCTTGTCCATCCTATTCTTATTTTATTGTCTTTTCTTTCCTCTCACCATTGCAGGGTATACCGTGCATACTCTGTTGTTTATTATAGGTTATGGGAGCTGTGTTTAATGGGTTTTGAAGTGGTGTTCGGTGTGACATTTATCTTTGGTCTGTGATGCATCTGTCCATCCTCTCCAATGCTCACCTCTCTCCATTTTAGGTAGTTGGATTTTTGATCAGCCACTTCCTTTTCTAGTGTATCACCACTTAGTGTAGGCTATGTTTCACTCTTTCTCTCTCTACATGTCTCCTTGGAAGGTTAGATTAGGATTACATAGGTTTTTCCTGCACTAGAGTAGCTTGTGGTAGTAGTTTAGGAAGCGAACCCACCTTCTCTGGAGGTCCATCTCAAGTCTGCAAGTCTCACAGTTTGAGAGATGGTCCCATGTTGTGTAATCACACCGGATGCCCCACTTAGATCGAAGGCCATTTGGAGGTGCTATGATTTGCACCAATAGTTTTGGCACGCCCGGTGGGACTGGTTTGAAGCACCTTACCACTTCATTTCATCAAGTTGATGTGTTCTTGGTGAGATTTAGCCTTTTGAGGCACATGCAAAGCACATCTGGTGACTCCATCTAGTTAACAACCCATTCTCTGAGTTACATACCTTCTCTCATCCATTATTCCTTCCATATCTTTCATCTTCTTCCATCCCATGAAGTTGTGTAATCATGACTTCATTTCCCTCTTGGAACTCACACTTGCAGCAACAGCAATGCAGTCCACCTCCAATGTATTTTCCAACTCCTCCAGATCAGCATTATGATTAGATCCAAAACCATTATGCTTACCCATATGAGCAGGGTCAAAATCATTTTGGCCATGGAGCTTATCAAGAACAAGGGGATGCATATAATGGTAACAGTTATGTGGAGAACGTTGATTTGTTGGAGAAGATTCAAAGAATAAAGGCCAACATGGTGTAGTCCAGGCTACAACACAAATGAAGGCATTCAAGATTGGTTGTAGGGCACCTTGTCCATGGGTCAGCCTTTTCCAAGACACTATAGCCCACAGGATAAGCTTGACTTCATGGTTGAGACGCTACCCCAACTTGTGCAATGGACTCGAGGAGATAAATTCTTATGATCTTGGCACCAAAAACTTTATCAATGGGTAATTCCACCATCTCATAGCTTTTCTTTTCCTCTTTCTCAAATAGCGCCATCTCAACTAGAGCTTCAATCTCCAAGCTTCCCATCTGCTGCCCCAAGTGTTGATTTCCCTTCCCCATCCCCTAGTCTTCCATCTCACCTCAATTCTTCTACCCTTTTCCTTCCAAATTCAAGTCCCCTCCATAGAGCCAAAAACAATGCCTTCCCCTCCACCACAAACAAGGAAACAACTAGTGGATACCCCACCCACCACTCCTCCTACTCTCCTAAGTCCATGTCGGGAAGAGACTCAAAAAACCAACCAAGAGGAAGAGCCAACAAAAGAAGAAATGATCAAAAGCTTAGTGAGCTTGGCTCTTAAATTCGGAATTGAAAATATTCCCTTGTTGGTTAAGCCCATGGAGGAGGCCGGGGTCAGACCACAAGTGGTGGAAGCTTCCTCTACAGCACAAGTGAGGGAGAACAACCAACTCCAAGTCCCATTGAAGAGGAGCAACTGGAGGAGATCAAATCAGAGTTGAGGCCACTTAATGAAGAAAGCATTATTGAATATTTTTTGCTTTCATTTGAAGGGCCTAATTTGATTGATGAACCCATGATGGAGGAGGACCATATAGTTCCAAAGGCTCCAAGTGTGGAGCAAGCCACAGAAGAACCTTCAATTCTTCCTCCCACTTCATCCCCTTCAAGCTCTGATGTTAAAGAAGAGTTTGAGCTTTAAAACTTCATGTTTGAGGATGAAGGAAACCATGGTGAGCAAGTTACAGATCAAGAGGACACCATAGAGGAGGTCGAGTACATGTAGCGCAGACAACAAAGAGGAAGACTGTCTTTCAAACTTGGAATATTGCTTTGATAGAGAGGATCCTGAGGAGATAACATCATGTTCTCCTCCATCATCCACTTTCCAAGCACATGAGCCTGCTGCCATGAAGGAGAGCATTCAAGGACAGTAGCTTACATTTCACAATGGCCCTCTAGAACAAAGGTTGGAGGATCATGATCTTCCATGTTCTTCTTAGGAGGAGGAAGGAAAAGGGCATGAGGATCCCATCTCTCCCACACCATTCACCCAAGAAGGTCTACAAGAAGACTCCATCTGTGGAGTTGAAATTCAGAACCATGGGCACATTCAAAGGACCAGACCATGCCTAATCAGGTACTTGGATTCATTAGAGCCAAGGGAGAAGCCAAAAGAATTCATGCCCACTTTGGGGCATGAGGATGAGTGTTAAATCACCAAGGGTTACTATCAACACCTCCAGAGTCCAATACCAATCAGCTTGAGGAGGTATTTTCGATTGATGTTGATACCTTGATGATTTGGGTGGAGGATCAGCTTATAGTCATGTTTTCACTCATACAAGCAGCCATATTTAGTGTCAAATCATTTTCATGGCTTCCCTTTTTGAGAAAGGGAAACTACTTCTCACTACCAAATTTTGCAGGATTTGTTTGAGTTCCCTTTTGCTCTCGGTTAACGTAGGTTAGTTTAGGTATGATTTCAGCAGAAGAAGTGCTTTTGTACACTCTACATGTTCCACTTGGAGTGTGTATTATTTTAATTTTTGTACAAAGTGTGTGTTGTGGTGTTTTGTTTCTCATGCACAATACATTGGAAATAGCTTTGGTGAGACTAGCTCCAATTTCGGTGGTGTTCCAAGTGGCTCGTGGATCAGATTTCGAGTTAAAGATCAATATCAAACTATCATTCATGACTCTTTGATGGAGAGGATTAGAGAAGAGATTACATTCCCAATGGATGCTTCAAGAAACCGATCATTTCACCTAGCAAAAGTGTGATCCCCATGAGTCACCAAATTGTTGACCAAAATAAGCTCACACTTGTTTTTCGTCAACTAATACCATCTTTTCCCCTTTTGGTGCTTTAATATGAATTTTTACACATTTTAAGCAATTAAAGTCCCTTGAAAGTATTCCCATCAGATAAGAAATTTCTTCACCTTTCAATAAATATAAAGAATTCCTTCTAACTCCTCATATTTTGCAAATGGCGGGTCGGCAGGCCTTAAAAGGATTTTTTGCCAAAAGCGGGTCGGCGGGCCTTAGAAGGATTTTTTGCCAAAAGCGGGCCAGTGGGCCTAGGGAAGATTTTTTGCCAATGGGAAGATTGCAGACTGGCGGGGTGGTGGGAGATTGTTTTTGCATTTTTGCACTTTTCGCAAAAGTCACAAGTGGAAAATACGGGATGGCAGGCCCGGGGATGATCTCTTTTACTAAAAGCGGTCTCAGGGCCAGCAGAGGAAATTTTTCCCAAGTGTAAATGCGGGTTGGAGGGTCTGTGGGACATTTTGGAAATTTTTACTTTTTACAAAATGGTGCATTTTTTTTAAGTGTAGGCCCATGAGCCTCATGAGTCTTTTCACCAAATGTAAAGTCACAAAGTCACGAAAGGTTCCACATGTCTAAACGGCACACCTCCAAAGTGAGACCTAAAGGCGGTCCCCCAAACAAGCATGAAGCTTCCACATTTCCTAGGACCAAAAGGGCACAGAGACGGTTGTTAAATCGGCTAAGTATGGAAGGGCAGCGGGAGCTTCCATGTGTCTCATTGGCACAACTTCAAAGACAGAGCCCAAAGCGAGAGACTCAAACATGCACCATCCTGCCACGTAGTCAAGGAACGAGAAAGGTAGTAGGCCCAAAATGGCTAAGTATAAAGAACGATGGAAGTCTCCATGTGTCCCATCGAGCAAATTCAAAGGTGTGACCCAAAGCAGAGACTCAAACAAGCACTATCCCTCCAAGTTTCCAAAGCCTAAAAAGGCGAGAATCAGCCATTGAAACAGGAAACAAAGGCAAAGCAAGTAGAAGGAGCCACGTGTCAACACAGCGCAACATCAAAAGTTATAATCTAGAGGCGGACCCCAAATGAGCGTGAAGCCTCCACATGTCTCTTCGGTGCAACTTCAAAGGAAGAATCAAGAGCGGGTCCCCAAATGTGTGGTGAACCTCCACGTGTCCAAGGTCAGACATATGGCCCCGCCAAATAAAAGGGACTTAGCCAAAACATAAAGGAGTAGAGCAGCCACGGAAGGTGCCACATGTCTCTTTAGTGTAACTTCAAAGGTGTGACCTAAAAGGCAGTCCCCAAATGAGCGCTAACCCACCACGTGGTCAGATTCCAAAAAAGTAAGGTTGGCCATTGAAAATTCCAAAATCCTACGAAGGCCTCCACGTGTCTTGTCCACGCAACTTCAAAAGCAAAATATAGGGGTAGTTTCCAAATGAGCGTGAATCCTCTCCACGTGTCTCGGGTTGGGCACAGTGTCTCTACCAACAGGAGGGACTTAGACAAAAGATAAAGGAAACTGAGCGCACCCGCACAAGCCGCCACGTGTCAATTCAACATAATTCCAAGAGCGAGAGGAAGGGTGCGAATCTTCAACACACGTGGGGCTGCCACGTGAACCCTATATGGACAGACTCTTTTATTAAGAGCCCATGTTAAACACCTGACCCTGACCTTTAGATGGCCATATCTTTTGACTGGAAGCTCAATTTTGAGTGGGAAAGGACTTTTCAGAAAGTTCTCAACGTTAAATTCTCACCCACCACCATTATGTTTCAATTCGCCATTTTGAGGCTGTCAAGTCTCCCACCTTCTGCCATGATGAAGAATGGGCCTCTTTCTTTCCCAGTAAGGGACAACGATGGGGGCATGGGTGTTGCAGCGAGACTCTTCATTATGGTAGGTGGATTTAATGCTCTTCCAGGGGTGGTTGGAGTAGGGTTCAAATTCTTCCCTCCTTTCTCTTTTATTATTCCTATATATTATAAAGGAGGGCCATTTTCTAAAGGTTGGTCATCTTTTTCCTCTTTCCCCTTCTCTCTTTCTTCCTTAGGGTAGAATGTGGAGTCTAAGCCTCCTCTCATGGCTCTATAATGGCATTTTCTTGCCTCTTGCCCACTGATGATGTACCGTGTGACTTATGGAGCAATAAAATTTATTTTGTGATACATCTTGTTCATCCTTTGTTTATTTTATTGTCTCTTCTTGCCTCTCATCGTTGTAGGGTATACCATGCATACTTTGATGTTTATTGTAGGTTCTGGAGTTGTGTTTAATGGGTTTTGAAGTGGTGTTCTGTGTGACATTTATCTTTGGTCTGTGATGCATCTATCCATCCTCTCCATTGCTCACCTCTCTCCATTTCAGGTAGTTAGATTTTTTATCATCCACTTCCTTTTCTAGTGTATCACCAATTAGTGTAGGCTCTATTTCACTCTTTCTCTCTCTCCATGTCTCCTTGGAAGGTTAGATTAGGATTAGATAGGTTTTTCCTGCACTAGAGTAGCTTGTGGCAGGTATTTTAGGAAGCAAGAACCATCCTTCTCTAGAGGTCCATCTCAAGTTCACAAGTCCCACAGCTTGAGAGATGGTCCCATGTTGTGCAATCACACCGGATGCCCCACTCAGATCCAAGGCCATTCAGGGGTGTTGTGATTTTACACCAACAATCACATTAGTCTTCTTCATCCGATCAATAATATTAAATGGAGAAGATTTTTCTTTCTTCTTCTCTTTTCTTGGTGAAACCTTCTCTTGAAAATGAGCTATTACAATTAGCACATGAGTTTATTTAGAATGTGGTTTGGGATAATTTTACACATTTGGAGCTGCACTTGGATTTATAACTCCTTGTAGAGTGACAGCAGGTTGATAAGCACATGCATTAGATGACTCTCCTTCCAAATTCCTCTTCTTTGACCTCATGTTGGCTACCACACATTGAGAAGGAAACTGATTAACTCCATAAAAATCCTCAACTTTCCAATTACAAGTGTAGTTTCACTTGGAGGTGTTTCTTGATTAGCTTCTAGTTTTTTATTTTCCTCTTGGTTTGGTTCTTGAGAAACATTAATTGTTGTCACCATCAATGCTTGATTCAAAACGCCATTAAAACATGTTTCTTTGTTTTTAGGTTTCCCATAAGGAAAACACCATTCATACTCCTGCGCCATATTGTTCTAGAATAGAACCAAGGCTTGGGATGTTGAAGGTGTATTAGGACTGTATGGGTAAAATGCCCTGACAACTAGGGAATGTCCTTGATTTTTGTTTGTAGTTTTAGTACGAGGTTTATTAGGCTGATATCTAGGCCTATTTAGTTGTGCTTGAGGCTGATAAGGTCTAAAATTTTGGGCATGCTTCCTCTTGAGGGTTACTAACTCATTCCCTAGGTTTTTTAATTGCTCCATAACTTCTTGGAGTTCAGTTGAGGAACTAGAAAAAGAGGTAGAAGCCTCATTTTAACTTTGATTTTTTGTAGTAGGGATAGGGGCTATTATAGGTGCTTGACTAGATCTTGGATGTCCCATGTCTGGATAAAGAGGCATAGGTGGCCTAGATGTAAGTTTTCTAGCTTGAATTAAACAATTCTCTTCTCTAATAGCTATGGCATAAGCTCCTGGTAAGGTTATTCCTCCCATATATTAAATCATTATAGATATATCAGAATTTAAAGCTTTAAGGAAATAGAGAAATGCACCTTCAGTAGTTGGTCTCACAAAGAATTGGGATCTTATCCCATGTCCTTTGGAATATGAAATTCAAGTCATTCATCTACTCATTTGGTGCTCTCTTGATTGTAGTTAGTTGCTCCAATAGAGACAAGTTGTCTGCCCTTTCTCCAAACTACTCACAAATTCTCAAGCATAGTTCATTCCTGTTTTAGATTAATCCAGTTTTTAATCTTTTGGACCATTGTGAGGCTTTTCCTTTCAGAAAAGAGACAAGGATTTTCACTACCACATCCATTTCAATAATCTCATGTATGGCACAGACATTCGCAATGTCCTGAATGTGATCAATTGGTGTCGTGTGATTCTCTCCATTGAAGAATGGAATGTTCTTTAATGCTACCACCAGAAATGGATTTTGTGCATTGAGGGAAAGTGGACTGCTACCCATGAAATTTACAAAGGGATTTGGTGGTCCTTGTGCTGGTTGTTTCCGTGCCATCTCGATTGGTCTAAGAACTTTGGTTGATTGAAGAAATGGTCTACCAAGTGGAGGTGTAGACACATTTATGTTATGTGGAGATGGTGATTTCTAAACTCATCTTCCTCTACGTTGAGATAGCTACAAGTATCCAAATATTCTTTCTTCTCTATTTCTTGACTAGGTTTCAATTATTCTCATAAGTTGAGACACTTACCACTAAAACTAGTAGATCTTGTCCCCATCACTGCTGAAACTGGTTGATTTTTTAATTAAAGTCACCAAATGTGTTTTTGTAAAGCCTCTAAAGGCTGGAAATTCACCAAGACAAACACCCGATCTTGATAAACTTAGAAGTATTGACTTATGTCCCACCCGGTGTGCCAAAACTATTAGGTCAAAAAAGTAGCACCTAGGATTTACACATTATAAAACCCTACTTTTGACTAACATGGGATTTTCTCAAGGTGTGGGACCTTTGCAAATGATAAAAACCTCCAAAGAAGGATGGTTCACATACCTATTCTAATGCTAAAACTACTCCTAGAAAGGGAAATGCAACTCTTCGAACACTAACCTAGAATTTCTAAGGGACCAGGGAAGAAAGAGATGCATAAGATAAAAGTCCTAAACTAAGGGATGAGATAACACCAAGAAAAGGGGTTGGAGATATCCTTAGTGAGTGAAAATGGAGGAAAATGAGATAGAACAGGGTAGAAAAAATTTTCATAGTTGAAATAACACATTCAAACCTCCAATCTCGTGGGGCACAATGATTTTAAATCCTGCGAAAAGAATACAACATGCACAATATATAAAAAATACAATGAAAGGAAAAGGAGGCAATAAAACTCAAGCTAGGGTAATAAAATCCACAAAACACCAATTTTACTACTTGAAATGATGCTCAATCCATTACAATATAAGAACAATGAAAAAACCTCTACAAAATGCATAAATTCAAGGCATGCGGCTCACAAGAGTATCAAACAATTTTGGCGAGTTCCTTTACATTCCATAATGTCTCCCCCTACAAATGAGGGGAAAATACATATATATAGTGAAGGGGAAGTTACCAACTGACAGCCTTCATTAATTTCATGTACAGAGGTATGGGAAACCATACTAGTTTGCTTTCCAATGGTACTTTTCTTACATAGAAAACATGGGTGTCATACCTCATTAAACTAGTTGTTGAGCTACCTTGTATGATGTTATTAATGTCGGGACCATAGTAGATATTCCTTGTTAGCACCCGACAAGAACCACCAACCGAATCTCTACATGAATGAAAGTATTCGCCGCTAACAAGGGAAGGAGTTGTTGCATGACAAGAAGAAATGTTGTCACACGAAAACGAGGGAAGGTTGACGCAGGTCAAGATGGAATGTTGTCACATGACAGCAAAGGGGGTGTGACATGGGAAGGAGGGATGATGCATGAAAAGGATGAATGTTTTCATGTAGGAGAAAGGAAGGTGGTGACACTCATCAAAAAGGAATGGTTGACATGCGTAAGGAAGATGGTGGTGACGTGCACGACAGAAGACATGTTTTCATGTGTCAACGAAGAATGATTTTGCACGCCAATGAAGGATTTTTTCATGTGACAAGGGGAAGGCGGATGATGTGTGGTTGATGCATGATAATAAGATATGCCTCTAAAGCTTTTCCGCAGCTCGCCATCTTGACGCGAATTAAGACCAATTGCAGATGAAAAAAAAAAGCATTGTTTGACCAATCAATTTCCAATACCTCAACTCGTTTTAGTTGTACATTTTGCAGGGTGCAAAATATGGATAAGATGTACATTTATTAATGTAATTTCCCTTGTTTTATATATTTTCCTACATAGATCATCCAACATGAACTCCTAATAACTTCCTTATCTAAAAATCTGGTCCTCTCACACTTCTCACACTTGATTTCAAATCATTCATAAACTTATGTAGTTATACAAGCTCTAAAAGATTAAAGGTTGTCAAGTCCAGTTCTATCTTTTTTAGGTCACTAGGTATGTTTTCATAATGAATTTTATATTGACCAATAGTTGTCGATTGTTACAAGATGGATTCAAGTTTACCAATTTCAATCTTAATTCATCCATATGAATTAATAGAGGTATTGTGGGAAGATGTTACAACCATAATTGTTAACAATAAATTTAAAAATATATTTACAATGTATTTTACAATATTATACACCCATATTTATATTATTTCACATTTTTGTATAATAATTTCAAAAATAAATAAAACATTCACCCACTTTAGCTCAATTTTTAAAAAATGAAGAAAAAAAAAAAATGTGCCTCTTAGGTGTACTTTGAAGTGGGTTTGGATGAAGGAGATTTCAAGTGAACACCTACAGAGGGGGAAAATGTGACATATTTGGTGTCACCACTAACATAAAAAGAAAGGGTTTAGGCAAACCCCTTGGATGAACAAGTGGAACTTTAAGCAAAGGGGGATTTTCCCAAAGCCCTCTAAATTTTTTTCCCATCCACTTTAGGTCACATTTTTTACCACCAAGTGGGAACAATATCATGCTTTGACCCCTTGATATAGAAGTGTTGACTCCAATGAGAAAATACCAACAATAACCATAGATATTTTTGAAAAAAACATAAAATCTTGCAAACCCCAAGAGATCTCACAAAACCTAAAAATAATACAAATGTCTATACATTATGGATCTTACCTTAAACAGACTCAAACATCTATAAAAATATGTTGAGACATCATAGAACCATAAGGGTTTTACAATCAATCCTAGTGTTTTGAGACCTTCCACACATAATGAAAGTGTCCATTCTTCTCCATGACACCCTATAAGAAAGTTCCCCAAAATTCCTTAAAATATATCTAATCCAAAGGAGAATACCTAAAATGATGGATAACTCTAAAATGAATTCAATGATGAAGTAGATGAATATGAAAAAACTTATAAAACACACTTTTAAAATATCATATTTTATGAAGCTAGCCTACAACACCTCTAACACCAAATTATAATTATGGACTAGCTAGTATCATACACTAATCGAGGCATACTCACAATTAACAAGAAACAAAAAGAGATGAGAGTTTCAAGTACAAATTTACCACACTTATGGTATTAATTGCAGAGAATGAGAATATAACAATAGCCCTAACTTCACCTCCATGTTAAAGGTGGGGAGACCCCTTCTTTTTAAAGAAGGGGCATCGTATTCAATAATATAAGTTGTCTAATTCGACCAACATGTTTAATGAGGTGGTCTAGAAACTTAAACACATGTGCTTAGCCATAAAAGGAATAGTGGACAAAAAAAGAGTTCAATTTTATCCTACCTTACAACAATATTATAATCTAACTTAAGTAAGCTTAAAATTAAGGTATAGATATATTATTACACCAATTGGGGGATGGTCTTGTACATTTGTATTCATCCTACTAATAGGTATATCAAATGAGGACATACCTCCCCTTCCCTGAGATAACCTATATTCTAAATAATTTTTCTTCTGAAGAAGAACATATAATATAGTTTCCTAAAATTTACAAGAAACACTCGTTATTTATTTTTTTTGAGGCTCATCCCCATCTAAACCAATCCAAAAGTTATTTTTATTTCCTCCTAAATACACCAATAAGTGCTAATGTGTCTTTAGTTTATCGATGCGGTTCATTAGTTCTTGGCTTACGAAAAAGTAAATGTTTTGTTTGAAAGGAACAATAAGAATATCATTCCAAGCCATGAATATCTCATATGAACATAGCACATCATGTTTGATAAGCTGAAATAAATTCACTAGAATAACTTTACAAAATAATTTGCAAAGAAAGAGTAGTAATATCATATATTATTATGGAACTCTCTTGAGTACAATGAGAATGGGACTTGCTTATATAAACAAAGAAGACCAATCTAAGAACCATTCAAATTCAAGGATCAAGCCATAAATCAAGGAAAGAACTAGTCAAGACCATAGATTTAGGAAAGCACTAGTCATCAAAGAACTAGTCAAGACCATAGATTTAGAGAAGAACTAGTCATAATAACTAGTTAATATCTTCCTAATATCTAAATAAGATAAAATAAATATCCACACATAAGTGGATGAGGATAAATAAAATAGAAGGTATATAAAATACCTAGGTGAACATGAGCTAAGGTAAATACCTACTCTAATACCCCTCAAGTGAAGTTAGGGGCCCAAAATAAAAGTGGCATATCCAAAATATGAGTCCCAACAATTAGGCTTGATGAGGTATTCATGGACAATAACTGGTAAAAAGAGAACACCGCAAGGTACCCAAAACCAGTAATAAAAAAGTAGAGATAAAAAAAAGCGTCTTTGCAAGGCATCCCAGAACCTCGGCTCAAAAAACTCATACAATGTTGAAGAAATTCGATTGTGCGGTATGGTCCGAATCCACCGCTCAATCTAAAAACAACTAACACTAGTGATCCAAAAATTAAAAATGCACTTAACTTGAACCTATTTTAAAATAATTCCTTGAGTGCATCTAACTTCAAAATAATGGATTTAATATATCGCTTATAAATTCCATTAAAAATCACAATCAATACCATAATCGAGAGTTTATATGGGAGGTTGTGACAGCTTTTAGTTGGCTTAAGATCCATTTTGTTGAGCTAGCTTGATAAGCTTGAACCATATTATATTGCCTCGTGGTTTGGGTGCTTTGTTTGATGAGTAGAGTATAGTGGTCGCATAGATATTTAGAGGGATAAGGATGCGTGGCAATGGAGATAAAAGTGTGGTGGTTTGTAATAAAATGTGTGGCAAATACAAAGATTGTGTGGTATATGGGATTCTTCTCCAAACAGCTTTGAGTCAACCATGAGCTTGGGTGGCTAAGATCTATAACCCAAAATAGATAGACATGAGCTGATAAATAAAATGAATCTTGGGATAGCTATATCAACTCGTCCACTTGAAAATATAGCATGTAAACCAATATGGTTAATCTTTACAAAATATAAATAAATACTTTGACCATGTAATATATATATATATATATATATATATATATATATATATATATATGTATGTATGTATGTATATATATATATAATTAATGTGTTTCAATTGCAAAGTGACTAATAATATAATGTGGCATGACAATATAGGCAACTTATGAAATCTGAGTGAAATTGAAGTCGTGGTGGTAACCCATGTGGTGGCTTGATGACCCACCATGTCATTGATGATATAATCGTCCTCACAACGATCGGCTCCCTTCCATAACAAATGTTGAGCCTCTTGTTCTTGTGATCAACTTTTACGTGTGTCAAAGACTAGAGGTTATAAACATAACTTGAAAAATATTCATTTTTTTCCTCTTTCATCGCTTTTCCACTTGTCCACCGCTAATGAACCACTTGGCCAATTGTGCACATGTACACATCACCATAGACATGTTGACCTTCTGATTGAACAAACTTTCAATGGACCCATCTTGAGCTCATCTTGCTCATTTTTCACATTCTTATAGTCATCGGAAAGCTCTTTGCAAGCTCTACTTGCACTATCATTGTTTAGGGAATTTTAGGGAATGTTTGACATTGAAATTTATCGCTGATCACTCCTCCCCACCAAGAACGATTTTTGTCCACAAAAATTTGTTTATCAACCCAAAATCACATTATCTCATCCCGCATTACACAATCACATAAAGGAACCTGAAATAACATGATAGGTTAATAACAAGCAAATAGTTGATTAGCCAATTACATAATCGATTAGATAATAACACCCAATTAAGCTAGTGTTCAACCGAAACGATGCAACCTCTCAACTCGCACACAATTGTGAACCGTGAAACCCATTTTAATGCCATCACAAATAACCAACTAGATAATAACATCTATTCTATTAAGGAAATATAGTGTTCAACTACCACTTTGTGATACAGTTGATTACTTAAAAATTACAATTCCATAAACACGGATCAGTATACCAAACATATAAACTACCCTCAATTAGGCTAGTGCCCACTGTCCATCTAAAATTGTAACAACTTTGCAAATATTCACCATCCAAAATAAATTACACCATCAATGCCCAAAAATTGCTATAGTCAAAATTTGAATCGCTGTAAATATGCCAATTCTACCCATACACTGAACTGTAAAAGGATAGATAACAAACTATATGCTTACCCAAATTGGTGAATTGCCATAATCTGCAAAATGATCCCCTGTTACAACTTGTAAACCAGCTTTTGTTAGTGTAATAAATTTACACCCTAATTACAACCACATCTCGATAATTACAAATATCATTTTTTTTCCAAAATGAGGGTCTTTAAAAATAAGTGCAAATAACATATGTGCATACAACAATTTTGTCTATTTATTACAATATAAAACAGTGCCCAAACGGTCTTATAAACATCCATAAATTTGCACAAATGACAATATTTTTTTAATATTGGTAAATAGTTTTTTTGAAAGGGACTATACCCTTGTGTACAAAAGGAGGCTTAAAATCCCGAATAAGAGAGAGGAGCAGAGAAGGCAGATAAGCACAAAAGTTACAAAAAAGAACACCGATACGAGACTTAACAAAGAAACAACGGCAACAAAACAAGAAGCCTTAGTAAACCGGACTACTTCTTGGCCGCTTGATCAATACTCATCTTTACTTTTTTTTCAAGCATGATACATACCCAAATAAGGTGGTCATATGAGCAAGATCCGTCTTATCGAGCTCCTCTCTGGTTCTTTTACTCTCTTTCTCATTGCCCCAAAGAGTAATCGGGACACCGCCCAGTCAAAACACTTCTTGCGCATGACCTTCGATGAATTCCTCTATGGCCCCGAATCTGCAATATTATACTCATGCCTAGTCTTCGTTTTCCCAAGGCGGAGTCTAGGGAGGTCATTTTTGTAAATTTCATCAAGTGTATCCAATAATGCTTTTTTGCCTTTTTGCTTAGCAAGATTTTTTACCTCATCCTTCAATCTAAGGCCTCCAATCTTCTATAAGGGTTATCCGTTGGTGCCGCCCGGGAACTACTAATGTTCAAAGATCATCCAAAGGTTCATCCCCCTCAGTGAGACTTTCTCCTAAAACACGTTTAGAAGTAGAGACAGTTTGGCGGGGCAAAAAAGAAGGAGAAGCATGAGCAGCTGCATGGGGGCATCAACATATGCAGGGGACAGGATCGGGTGCAAACAGGAGCCCACCAAAGCCGGCCGGGAGAGGAAGGGAGACCGGGAATTTGATAAGGCAAGTCTTGTGAATAAGCGTAATAAGCCCTCGTGAAGGGAACCACCCGGTATGCTTCGAACTCCAAAATGGAGCGCTCAAGAGAGTTTAACTTAGTGGGGAAGCAAACCAATCTACTCCTACGAAAGTGATTCAAAAAGACAAGGTGCTTGGCAGGGACAAAATGAACCCGCCTTCCAATATGTATGAATCATCATTATAATATTATAAAACTATAACTTTCAAATTTAGACATTTTGATGATGCCCATATCCCTGCATACTGTTGTCAAAAATGGAATTTCCAACCAAAATGTGAGAAGATGAATATGAGTATGATGAACCTATCACTCAAATCTTCCCTATGGTTGTTTCCATAAATTTTTCAAAGTTGAATATAAACATAGGAATAAATCCTTTCATCAAACATCAAGAATCCCTAAAATATAGCTCTGAAAATGTTTGCATGTTATCAAAAATCAATACTATGCAAACATAAAACTAAGGAACATTTTACTAGCCCTTTTAACAACATTTTCCTATTTAGGTGGGTTTATTTCTTCAGTACCAATTTGGGCCTTTGCATGAATTAGATCAACTGTTGGTTTGACAATATTTTCCTTTTTAACAACTTTCCAATGTTACATGGAAGGAGTATACCAACACATCTTAACATCATGACCATTCCTTTTTAAATGGGAACAAAATTTATTTTCCCTATTTTTAGGAGTCTTACCCATTTTTCCCTCTCCTGAGCTCTGTCTAAGAGAATGTTTCGTCTATTTAGGAGAGGTAACTTTTTTCCATTTCTCACCTCATCAAGGTGAGATTGGTCTTTAACACCACCTTATCATTCACAAAAGGCATTAACTTCTTTATCATATTTTTCCTCTTCCAACAATATGTTGCAGAATGATTAGTACTTTCACAAAACATGCAAGGAAAAGCATACTTCTGTCTACCAAAGCTATATTATTCAGACTGAAAGAGTGTTTTAGAATTTTTAGGATTCAATTTCCCTTTAGTGCTATTTTTAGTGTAAGTGGGAGGAGGTGGAATTTCATTACCTCATTTACATGTTTTCTTACACCTTTCATTGTTCCTCTTGATGGCGCAAACTTGAAATTCTAGTGGCGTAGATCCTTGGTTATTCGAATATTTTCTTCCTTCAAATGGTTTGGAACTTTCTTCAATCTCCATTTTCCCACTAAAATAACCAAAACCTACAAGCCAAGGCTGATCCTCTACTGTTTTGGGTCAAAGATCACCTTGCCCATTTTTACCAAGGCCTTTTCCATTATATCCCATCTTAACCATTAGCTTAGACCCAATTCCTTGATGTTTTCCAAATTCACCCAACTGAATTTCAAACTAAATGAGAGGAAGAATTAAAATGTGAACAACTTACGGTGCAATCATTCATAGTACTTGCATCGATTTGGAAGGCATTTCCTTCTTGTTTTCACCTTGTTGCAAGTTTTCCAAGAGGGAATCCTTGGTCTGTATTTCTTCCTGCAACACTTTAACAAATCCCATCAGCTTCTTGCTCTATGCAAGCATCTCGTTGACATACTCCTCTTTCTTTGTTGTAGAGTATTTTGGCTCGGATTTTAACCGCACTATTTCCTCTTCGAAGGAATAAAAATTAGCTCTCGGAAAGAGTTTTATTCCTGGAGTTGATGGTTAATGGATTCAAGCTCATCAAGATTATCTTTCTTAGATAGCTTTCCCATGTTTTCCCTATTCCTGCAAACACAACTTTACTTCCACACAACTACACTGCACAAAGAAGTAAGCCCCAAAATTTCTGCTAAACTCGAAACCAAATCTAAAATGTAATTTAAACTCGCCGAAAACACAATCAAAATCCTATACCATTATCAACCAACTCGATACCAATGATCTGAAAATTAAAAATGCATTTAAATTGAACCGAATTTAAAAATTCCTTGAGTGCATCTAACTTCAAATATATGGATTTAATAAGTCGTTTATAAAATTTATTAAAAAATTATTCAATACCGTAATCAAGATTTTCAACCATTTAGTCTTCAATGATCTTACTCTAAAATGAATGTGGATTTATTATTAAAAATATAACTTCATGAAAAGGAATTTGAATTTTAATATTTTATCACTTGCACAATTAAATAGTTGCAGCATTAGAAATCGGGGAATTAAAAAGAACAGTGACACTCAAATGTTTACGGGGTTCGGAAAACTTGATTTACATCCCCATGTCACTATATGACCGTTCCATTATAAATAATTGCACTAATACACTTGATCAAATTTAAATAAAATCACTAATGAAATAATAAACCTTTCTTAGTTCTTTCCCTTCTCTGCTCCTACCACCTGCATCGAGATCTCCACGAGCCTTTAATGGCATATAAAGCTTCAATATAGCACGATGCCCTTTTACACACCAATTATTTTTCCCTGTACAAGTAAAATCAACCTCCATTTATAGTGTTTCAAGATCTCGTGATGCAATGGCTAGGTGTCAATCCTTTTAAACCAAAGATACATGGTTTGAACCCCATCTAATGTGCTTTTACTTTCTATAAAGGGATTTAATCCCACATTGAGCACATAAAAAATAGGTGAGTTGTTTATATGGGAGGATGTGGTAGATTTTAATTGGCTTAAGAGCCATTTTCTTGGGCTAGCTTGATAAGTCTGAACCATATTATATTTCACCCAGTTTGGGTGTTTTGTTCGATGTATAGAATATAGTGGTTACATAGATATTTTGAGGGGTAAGGGTGCATGGCATTGGAGATAAAAGTGTGGCGGTTTGCAGAATAAAATTTGTGGCAAATACAACATTACGTGGTATATGGGATTCTTCTCCAAATGGTTTGAGTTGACCACAAGCTTGGGTAGTTAAGATCTATAACCCAAAATAGATAGAGATGAGATGATAAATAAAAGGAATCCCAAGCTAGCTATATCGACTTTCCCCACTTGAAAATATAACATGTAAACCAATATGGTTAATCATTACAAAGTATAATTAAATACTTCCACCATGTAATTTATATAATGTGATTCAATTGTAAAGTGATAAATAATATAACATAAAGACGACAATATAGGCCACTTGTTGAATCCAAGTGAAATTGAACTTGTGGTGGCAAGCCACGTGGTGGCTTGCGGACCCACCACGCCGCAATGATATAATCATCCTCACGGCAAGTAGGGCTCCCTTCCGTAACAAAATTTGAGCATCTTATTCCTGCGACCAACTTTTATGTTGGGAATTCAAGACTGTGGAATAATGTTATGATTTAATAACAAACTCAATCATGTACACAAGATCTAAACAATTACCCAAAATATACAAAGTGGAAGTATAAACTAGAATAATCTAAATCAGAAAAAGTACACACACATAACACAACATGTACTGTGGTTCACCCAATGTGGGCTACGTCCACCAAAGATAGAGATCTCATATATATAATATAACAAGAGTACAATCCAACTCTTCAATACAATATTACAATACATCTCTCCAATAGTATCTCCTCTCCTCCATATCTCTAAATGGATATACATAAGTGCACTACAACTATGCCTCCAAACACCACCCGCATATCTCACATAACCAGGAACTACCGCATCTTTTAACCACTACCAAGTTCTTTGTGGATCTACAAACAAGACCTCTCACATGGGTCTACCATATGTGTAACTATAATTGTGCACCATGAAGTAAGTATTTTTCTTCATCACTGCATAACCTATGAAAAAAATGAAGACAACCTCCTCTATAGTATCTAGATCTACATGGATCATCAATACAATATGATCTCATGGATTTATAATACAAATCTCACCAACATGTGGATATACAAGAAGAAACTTCATGTGCTTTGCATACTATGCAAGCCATTACAATAAGACAATAACTATACAAAGGAAATACAGTAGAATATTTTACCTGCTTCTCATCATTGAGATGTACCTATTATTTCCTTCTATCTAGCTCCTCTCCATGAAAGATTTGTCTTCATGTAACATGTTCTTTCTTTCTCTTCTTCTTCATCCTCTCAATCTAGGATAATCAAGGATCTAATTCAATCCTTCTCTTAACTCTCTTTCTAACCCTATCTTTCATTCTTATATAAGTGTATGCAAACTTCGGGCACTTGGCCATATAATTACAATCAATAGATATGCTTTAATACTAAAAATAGATCTAATTCCCGTGAGTTAATTAAAACACCCACACACAAGTAACCGACGTCGGTTAGCCCTAACCGATGTTGGTTCCTCCTTACCCGACCGATGTTGATCTCTCCATAACCGATGTCGGTTCTTGGTTTTTTAGCAAGTTTCATATTGCATGATAATATGAAGTAATTGAGCTCCACAACTCAACAATATCCCACTTGAATATTAATTACTTTGCACCATACATGTACATCGTCATCCTCAACACACCATGAAGACCATCTATTCTTTCCTTCAACAATTCTCTCAAAAAAAAAACCAGGAAGATCAAACCATCTTCTAAAATGAAGATAACAAACTCATGATTTACCATAGACCTGTATGAAGCTACTACTAATCCATGATAACCGAGCTATCCATACATCAATCTCTCACTAAATTATAACATCAAGCCTCTCATACGCAACCAAGCCATCATGACTAACACACCTGCAAGATCTCCCACTCAAACTAAAGTACTGAGCTTCAACTGCAACCATAGTCATACCTCTAAACCAACCATGTTCTTCATCCATCTATCCATGTCTTCATGCAACCACCAATGCAACTATCCAAAGATAAGTCAAACTAGAATATGTGAAAGCAAAACAAGATCCTAGGTAAAAACAACCCTGAATGAGTTCTACATGCAACAATGGGTGATCAATCCACAAACACCTGCATAACTCAAAGAAATCCAAACACTACAATCTACAAATCCAACCCTGCATAAACAACTAGCATGTCCAAGACATTCATCTGTAGATAACATACCTATCAAGGAGTAACATAGTAATAAGAGGAAATACAAACATCCCCTACTCATGCTCAAGGCATCTAAACCGTGCTCATAGGCATCCATGTGCAAATCAAACATCTACATCATCATAGACTCACAAAATTGAATCTATCCACATGTATAAACTCACCTATACATCCATCCATATCTCCAAGCTCTCCAGAAGCTCCAAGTCTCTCACCGACTAACTCCAAAACCATATATGAATCTTGTGCTCATCAATGTCAATAACAACAACCATGCTAAACCATGTTACTAATAAATAGTGCAAATACCAGCAAACATGTCATCAACATACTACACAAACCAACCAAGATGAAAGAAAAACAAGGGCACCATCTAAAAATGGTAAATAAACATTGTTATCAAACCTATGACCAAACCAACCACGGTTTCCTATCTGACCATGATTACTGATGACCGACCACGCTTCTAGCCAACCATGGTTACTGGATGAAAAATCACGATTATCTTCTAACCGACATCGGTCTCTGTAATAGTCAATTTTCCTTCTTTAACCCTTAAAACTCTGAAAAATTGCTCTATCATCTTCACACAACTGAATCTAACCATCAACTATAATCCCATAGGGATATCCAGGCACCACAAAATAAAACAAGAAGTGACATCACCATGCGATAAAATCAAAATACCTGCAAGCCTGTAAATTTCCTCTAAAACAACTTGTGTCTCATGTCACTTTGAATAGTAATACCCTCCTCTCACTTTGCACGTGTAACTGCGTCCAACCTGCAATGCCATCAACCATGACTTTCTCCCACTTAACTTGAACTCCCTTGCACTACTTCTAATAACCAAGCTCAAAAGCTATATATGTCAATGAGAAATAAAATAGATGAAAGAAATATAAACTTGATTCCATTCTTAACCAATAATACTTCTACATCACAAAAGTTTGGACTTCTTGTGAAGTAGGTGAATCACCTTCTTTCCATCCTGTGTGTACTCAACATCTCTCATTACCTGCAACTATGTCTAACCATGACTTTTCATTAAGGATCTCATCTTTAGACTAGAAACCCTTGTCCTCAAGATTCCACACAACCGAGAAAAAAAAAGTCAAAAGACACCCAAAAACATGGTGTAAATATATGCACACTATCCAAACATAATATTAGTTACTCCAAATGAAAGAAATAAAACATGAATCATATAGAGATACCTGACTCAAAGTCTCAATGGACTAACCAAGCCAAATCTGTCCTCTTTCTAATCCAAACATTGAAGTGATCTGGACTATTTCTGCTTGTACACACTGTGCAAGAAACCTTATCCTCCAAAATAGGACACTAAACCATCCATGTCATCTTCTACTACAATAAATCCTATGTAAACTTGTCACAGAGACCAACCATGGTTCATTTGATGACCAATGGTACCCTTACCCTCTATGATCGATGTCGGTTCCGTCCTACATTAGTGTTGTTGAGTGAACACAATGCCACAATATTGGCATAGGTTACTAAACCATGAGCCTTACCAGCACCAAGATACTCAACCACATCTTCAACTGAATAACATGCTTCTCTGATGGAAACCCCGTCTTCATTCTAGTGCTATTATTTTTTGCCTCTCTAAGAAGCCCATACATCTAACTACACCAAGGATGCATAACTACTCCTCTATCTCATTCTCGATCTAGATCTACAATCCCAAACATGCATGTGCAACTAAAATAATATAAGCACTACAATACCAAGATAAAACCATACCTCAATAACCGAATCTACAATTTGACCAACATGTTTATGCCTCCAAGAACTCGGGACACCTTAGCAAACAAGATACATTCCATGCATCTTCTAAAATCTTCATATATGTGATTTTCTATTTAAAACTAGGTCATCTAGTAATTAACCACGATCACCTCAGAACCGACCACGATCACCCTATCGACGTTGTCTCCGCCACTTAACCGATGCCGATCACTATAATTTCCAACAACCTTACTCTTCCGGCTTCTTACTTGAGATTGACTCTCTTCCCGTGATATTCACATCGGGAAAACAAACACTGCTCTCATACACCCGCATTAACCCCCTAACAATATACTAAAGAAAAACCTTTCTCTGAAAGAACCAAGCTAATCAAGCTCGATACTAGTTGTTGGGAATTCAGGATTATGGAAACAATTCCCCAAAATCTACAAAGAGGGAATTATAAACTAGAATAATCCAAATCAATATAAAGTACACACACATAACATAGCATGTATCGTGGTTCACCCAATGTGGGCTAGGTCCACCAAAGATAGAGATCTCATATATATAATATAACAAGCTTACAAACCAACTCTTTAATACAAGAGTATAATGCATCTCACCAAGAGTATCTCCTCTCCTCCAGATCTCTAAATGGATCTACATAAGTGCACTACAACCGTGCCTCCAAACACCACCAACAGATCTCACATAACTAGGAACTACTACATCTCTGAACTACTACCAAGTTCTTTGTGGATCTGCAAACAAGACCTCTCACATGGGTCTACCATATGTGTAACTATAATTGTGCACCAAGAATTAATTAAGTTTGTCTCTCCATCACTACATAACCTGTGCAAACATGAAGACAACCTCCTCTACAATATCTAGATCTACATGGATCAACAATACAATATGATCTCATGGATCTATAATACAAGATCTCACCAACATGTGGATCTACAAGAAGAAACTCTATGTGCTTTGCATACTATGCAAGCCATTACAATGAGACAATAACTATACAAAGGAAATACAATAGAAGATGTTACCCTCTTCTCATCATTGAGATGTACCGTTATTTCCTTCTATCCAGCTCCTCTCCATGGAAGCTTTGTCTTCATGTAACCTGTTCTTTCTTTCTCTTCTTCTTCATCCTCTCAATCTAGGATAATCAAGGATCTAATTCAATCCTTCTCTTAATTCTCTTTCTAACCCTAGATTTCATGCTTATATAGGCGTATACAAACTTAGGGCACTTAGCCATGCAATTACAATCAATAGATCTACTTTAATACTAAAAATAGATCTAATTCTTGTGAGTTAATTAAAATACCCACACATAGGTAATCGACGTCGATTAGCCCTAACTGATGTCGGTTCCTCCTTGCCTAACCGATGTCAGTCCCTCCATAACCAATGTCGGTTACTATGTTTTCCAAAAAGTTTCATATTGCATGCTAATCCAAAGTAATTGAGATCCACAACTCAACAATCTTCCACTGGAGATTAATTACTTGCACCATACATGTACATCACCATCCTCAACACCTTTGTGAAGACCATGTATTCAAAAATATCTTTGTAGGTTATACTACACTATTATGGTTTAGGGAAGTTTAGGGAACATTTGACAAGGAGATTGATCCCTAATCACTCCTCCCGACTAAGAAGGATTTTTGTCCACAAACATTTGTTTATCAATTCAAAAATCATGTTATTTCATCTTGCATTACATAATCACATGAAGGAACTTGAAATAGTATTATAGGATAATAAAAACAAATATTTGATTAGCCAATTACATAACCGATTGGATTATAACACCAAATTAAGCTAGTGTTTAATCAAACGATGCAACCCCACAACTTTGCACTCAATTGTGAACAGAAACCCATTTTAATGCCATCACAAATAACTAACTAGATAATAACACCCATTCTATTAAGGAAATATAGTGTTCAACTGTCACTTTGTGATATAGCTGATTACAAAAATTACAATTCCATAAACACGGATCAGTATACCAGACATCTAAACTACCCACAATTAGGCTAGTGCCACTGTCTATATGAAATTGTAACAACTTTGAAAATATTCACTATCAAAAATAAATTAGACCATCAATGCCCAAAAATGGCTATAGTTAAAATCAATCGGTGTGAATCGCCAATTCTACCCATACACCGAACTCGTAAAAAGATAGATAACAAACTATATGCTTACCTAAATTGGTGAACTACCATAATCTACAAATCGATCACCTATTACAACTTGCAATTCAGTTTTTAGTGTAATAACTTTACACCCTAATTGCAACCACATCTGATAGTTACAAATATCAATTTTTTCCCAAAATAAGGGTCTTTAAAAATTAGTGCAACATACAACAAGTTTGTCTATTTATTACAATATCAAACAGGTGCCCAAATGGGTCTTATAAGCATCCATAAATTTGCACAAATGACAACATTATAAAACTACAAGTTTCAAAATTAGACATTTTGATGATGCCCATATTCCTCCATACTTTTTCAAAATGGAATTACCACCAAAATGTGAAAATATGAATATGAGTATGATGAACCTATCACTAAAATATTCCCTATGGATGTTTTCCATAAATTTTTCAAAGTTGAATATTAACATAGGAATAAATCCTTTCATCAAACATCAGGAATCCCTAAAATATAGCTCTAAAAATGTTTGCATGCTATCAACAATCAATGTTATGCAAACATAAAACTAAGGAACATTTTACCATCCCTTTTAACAACATTTTCCTATTCGGTGGGTTTATTTCTTCAATACCAATCTGGGCTGTGCATGAATTAGATCAATTGTTGGTTTGGCAATATTTTCATTTTTAACAACCGTCCCATGTTGCATGGAAGGAACATACCAACACATCTTAACATCATGACCATTCCTTTTTAAATGGGAACAAAATTTAATTTCCCTATTTTTGGAGTCTTACCCATTTTTCCTCTCCCGATCTCCTTCTAGGAGAATGCTTTGTCTATTTAGGAGAGGTAACATTTTTTCCATTTCTCACCTCATCAAGGTGAGATTAGTCTTTAACACCTGCCTTATCATTCACAAAAGGCATTAACTTCTTTATCACATTTTTCCTCTTCCAACATTATGTTCTAGAATGATTAGTACCTTCACAAAACATGCAAGGAAAAGTATACTTCTGTCTACCAAAGCTATATTGTTCAGACTGAAAGAGTGTTTTAGAATTTTTAGGATTCAATTTCCCCTTGGTGCTATTTTTAGTGTAAGTGGGAGGAGGTGGAATTTCATTACCTCGTTTACCTATTTTCTTACACCTTTCATTGTTCCTCTTGATGGTGGAAACTTGAAATTCTAGTGGCGTAGCTCCTTGGTTGTTAGAAGATTGTCTTCCTTCACTAGTTTGGAACTTTCTCCAATCTCTATTTGGCCACTAAAATAAACCAAACCTGCAAACCGAGGTTGATCCTCTACCTGTATTGGGTTAGCATCACCTTGTCTATTTTTACCAAGGCCTTTCCCATTATATCCCATCATAACCATTAGCTTGGACCCAATTCCTCTTGTATGTTTTCCAAATTCACCCAACTAAATGTCCGAAACTAAATAAGAGGAAGAATTAAAATGTGAACAACATACAAATGCAGTCTATCATAATACTTGCATCTCGATTTGGAAGGCATTTCCTTCTTATGTTCACCTTGTCAGCAACTTTTCCAAGAGGGCATCCTTGGTCCGTATTTCTTTCGCAACTCTTTAACAAATCCCATAAGCTTCTTACTCGTGTAAGCATCTCATTGACATACTCCTCTTTCTTGGTTGTAGAGGATTGTGGCTTATATTTTAACTACACTATTTCATCTTCGAAGGAATAAAAATTAGCTCTAAGGAAAAAAATTTCTTCCTGGAGTTGACGGTTAATGGCTTCAAGCTCATCAAGATTCTCTTGCTTAGATAGATTTCCCATTTTTTCTCTTTCCCACAAACACAACTTTACTTCCACACAACTATATTATTACTGCACAAAAGAGGTAAGCCCCAAAATTTCTGCTAAACTAAAACCAAATCTTAAAATTTAATTTAAAGTGTTCGAAAACACAATCAAAAGCTTATATCGTTATCAACCAACTCGATACCGGTGATCTGAAAATTAAAAATGCACTTAACCTAAACCAACTTTAAAAAATTCCTTGAGTGCATCTAACTTCAAATATACGGATTTAATAAGTCATTTATAAAATTCATTAAAAAATTTATTGAATACCGTAATCGAGAGTTTCAACCATTTAGTCTTCAACCAATCGTACTCCAAAATGAAAGTGGATTTATTATTATAAATTCAACTTCATGAAAAGGAATTTGAATTTTAATATTTTACTGTAACGCAATTAAATAGCTTAACATTAAAAATCGGGAATTAAAAGGAACATTAACACTCAAATGTTTACGGGGTTCGGTGAACTTGGCTTACATCCTCGGGTAACTATATGATTGTTCCATTATAAATAATTGCACTAATACATGTGATCAAATCTAAATACAATCAATAATGAAACAATAAACCTTTCTCATTGCTTTCCCTACTTTGTTCCTTCCCATGTCGGACTTTCATGAGCCTTTAATGGTGTCCAAAGCTTCAATATAGCATGTTACCCTTTTCATAGTCTACACAAACAATTCTCTATCTCTCGTACAAGTAAAATCAACCTCCATTTATAGTTTTTCGAGCTTTGTAATGCAATGACTAGGTGATTATTCTTTTACCCCAAAGCATGCATGGTTTGAATCCCATCTAATGCGCTTTGATTTTGTTATAAAGGGATTTAATCCCACATTGAGAACATAAAAAATAGGTGAGTTGTTTATATGGGAGGTCAGACAGCTTTTAGTTTGCTTAAGATCCATTTTGTTGGGCTAGCTTGATAAGCTGAACCATATTATATTGCCCACAGTTTGGGTGCTTTGCTCGATGTGTGGAGTATAGTGGTTGCAGAGATATTTGAGGGATAAGGGTGTGAGGAATTGGAGATAAAAGTGTGGTAGTTTGCAATAAAATGTGTGGCAAATACATCATTGTGTGGTATATGGGATTCTTCTCCAAATGATTATAGTCGATTACGAGCTTGAGTGGCTAAGATCTATAACCCAAAAATAGATAGATATGAGCTGATAAATAAAAGGAATTTTAGGCTAACTATATCGACCTATCCACTTGAAAATATGACATGGAAACCAATATGGTTAATCATTACAAAGTATAAGTAAATACTTCAACCATGTAATATATATATATATATATATATATATATATAATGTGATTCAATCGCAAAGTGGCAAATAATATAACATGGCACGGAAATATAGGCCACTTGTTGAATCCGAGTGAAATTGAACTCGTGGTGGAAAGCTACGCAGCGGCTTGAGGATCCACCATGTCATTGAAGATATAATCGTCCTCATGGTGGTCGAGCTTCCTTCCGTAACAAAAGTTGAGCCTCTTGTTCTGCGACCAAATTTTACATGTTTCAAAGACTAGAGGTTGTAAACATAACTTAAAAACCTTTATTTTTATCCTTTTTCTTTGTTTTCCACTTGTCCACTACTGCTAAACCAATTGACCAATTGTGCACACGTTCACGTCACAACGGACTCACACCAACACCGACCTTTTGATTGACCAAACTTTGACTGGACCCATCTTGAGCTTAGAGTGTCTGTTTTTCACGTTCTTATAGTCATCAGAAATCTCTCTACATGATCTACTACACTGTCATCGTTTAGGGAATTTTAAGGAATGTTTGAGACTAAAATTGATCCAGAGTAGCTTCATATAAGAAGATCACATTGAGTCATGTTGAAAGTACAAAAACACGAAACATTATTCGCTCAATTATTGCAAATAGGTGTGCCACAATCTAAGAACAATAACCAAAGCAACAAAGAAAGGACACAACATATAAAGAAATTGGAGTGTCATTATCCAAGAAAAGCCAAGCTAACAAGGAAATGACATAAGACCCAAAGAAGTAAGATCAATTGCTACAAATAGGTGTGCCACAATCCAAAAATAATAACCAAGGAAAAAAGGAAAGGACATAAGATCCAAACAAATAAAAGTGCCACGATCCAAGAAAAGACAAGGTAACAAGGAAATGACACAAAACCCAAATAAGCGGGATCAACACCACACCCTCCCATATTGTCAATGGGTGGAGTGACGCTACAAATCTTTATGAGATGTCAAAACAACTAATCGAACACTTACAAACTAATACTGGGCTTCACCATAATAGCTCCCCTATAAGAGAGACTGTCAAACATGCCAAAAGTGTTGAAAATACAGATACAAAATCTCTCAACACACAAGAGATATACTACACATGTTAAATAAAAATTACTAAAACAAAGAGCATTATAATGTATATGGTATATAAAGTGGAGCAAGAGGTGGATGGTGGAGGAGCCACACCAGAGTCCTCTCAATGAATACCTATGTCATTTGCCATGATTGATCGTAAATCCACCCCAAATCAACATGGATGGGTTAAGAAAATTCCTATATATGACTTGGTGCAAAATGCTCAATGGGTTCATAAAAGTAACATCGAGAATGTGTGTCAGGTAGATCATGTCGACGATGCTTAAAATCTAAGATTTCTTAATCCCGAGTGAAGGAGCGTAACTCATGTAGAGCTCATGATCCTCGGAAAGAGTCGAGTGAACTAAAATAGGAGCTTTGTCAATGTGTGATCCCAATGTAGTACCTACTCAAAACCAATGCCATGGTGAGAATTTCATTTAACATGTGGAATAGTGGAAACAATACCTTATGAATGCCTGTCAATACCTCTGCTAATGAAACCCATATAATGGAGCATGTGAGAACCGAATGCATTGGTATGCTTCTCAAAAGATCCATGCATGTGAGCAAAAGTAGGATACACAGAATGTGTTACTACAATAGGAGCAGATGTGGAAAACATGCACTAACAAGCCTAATAGGATTCAAGCATCAAGGCGGGAGAAAACTCGAAACCGGTAGTTCAAGGTTAGTGGGTGCAGGAGCAATATGTGCAAGTGGACTAGAAGCATGGATATGACCATCCATACTATGGGGGCAATGTTGTAAGCAAGAAATTTTTGTTATAGGGAGTGAATTAGTGTATCCTTCTCATATATGAGGTTATGAAGAAAATAGTTTTATTTTTTAAGTGATCTATTTTGTTCCAAAAAATTGGCCATATCCTCCTAAAGTCCGCACACTTCGAAGAAAATCATATCGCTCTCAAAATCCATGATAGATACAAGAATGCAACACCCAAAATTTTAGGACGTCGGCTCAATCAAATTACATCCACAAGTGATTACAACACCCCCCCTGGAATTTGTCACTTTATAATTGAGTATGTGTAAATATTACAATGAGTAAAATTACTTTTTACATTTGAAATATGTGTATAAAAATGTCACCAATGCAGAGATCTCGAAAAAATACACAATTTCAAAAAACAAAACCTTAATCTAAGCTACAGATCAAAATTTATGAACTCTAGAAGGTTTTGTTATTAAAAATAATATTTTAATGTTGATTTTTTATTTTAAAGGTACACGTGACACCCAAATTTCCAGAGGGTAAATAAGTGCATCCATAGGATACAAACTTGTGACCAAAGGATAAAATACGCCCAAAACCTACATGTCTAAAGGGTAAATCATTACATCCGGAGGGTACACGTCTATATCTAATGGATAAAAGAATGCACCCAGAAGGTACAGATCTACATCCAGAGATAAAAGACTACATCCAAAACATAAATATCTAGAGGGTAAAAGAATGCATCTGAAGGTACACGTCTATATCCAATGGATAAAAGAATGCACCCATAGGGTACAGATCTGTGTCTAGTGGATAAAAGACTGCATCCAAAATAGAAATATCCATAGGGTAAAAGAATGCATCCAGAAGGTACACATCTATATCCAATGGATAAAAGAATGCACCCAGAGGGTACAGATCTATGTCCAGTGGATAAAAGATGGCTTCCAAAACAAAAATATCCAAAGGGTAAAATAATGCATCCAAAAGGTAAAAATTTACGTCTAGTAGATAAATGAATGCACCCAAAATGTACAATTCTTAATACAAACTTAGAATGCAAATATCTTTTTTCTTATACCTATATCAAAAAACAGAGAGAAACCCATGAAGTTTCTCAAAAAATCAAGAAATATAATATAATTTTTGTGTCAAAAAAATGTTTGTACATAATTGTACAAAAATTTTGAAAAATGTGCCAAAACTTTTTTAAAATGCCCTCTCAAAATAAGGTCAAGTTTACAGATGATTCTAAGATTTTGGCACCTTCCAAATCCAATGGCACACTCCATTTTGCATAAAAATGCATGCCGCAGAAAAGTGCTAACAAATTCCAAATACATGAAAACAATAAACCCTTGCTTGCAAAAAAAATTTACGATAGATGTCTACATCATCTATCGCTCCGATACCATGAAATGAATGGCAATAATATCGTTTCAAGCCGTTAAGATCTCGGATGATCATAGCACATCACATTTGATAAGTTTGAAAGAAATTCACCAATAACTTTACAAAATAATTTACAAACAAAAAGCGGAATATCATATATTATTATGGAACTCTCTTGAGCACAATGAGAATGGGTCTTACTTATATAGGCAAGGAAGACCAATCTAAGAACTACCCACATATAAGTGGGTGAGGATAAATAAAATAGAAGGTAAATAAAGTATCTAGGTGAACATGGGCTAAGGTAAATACCTACTCTAACATTGTTATTTTCATGTCTTTTATGAAATCGCATGAAAATTTATCAAAAACATTATTTCAAATATATCGTTGTATTTTGTGTTTCATCTAATTTTCCTCACATTTTCCCATTTCCTTACAATTACCCTTTAATATATCTCGCAAGTGAGTTATGTATGGTGGTTGTGGATGAATCATGCAAATTTTTTATGATTATTTTTAATTTTTGTGGTTTGCATTGAATGACTAATATGATTCATCTTCATTTCTATGGGATTCTTGCATATTTTTGCGGTTTATTATAGATTTTCAAGGATTATGCCACATTTCCCCACAGCTTCTCTAGATAATAGCTCCATTAATATACGATTTTAAAAATAAAATAAAAACATTTTGTTTTTTATTTTCACAACCTTGATCTCTCCAAAAGAAAATATTTCAAACATTTAGTATTCCAAAATGAAGGAAACAACTTACCTAGGCTAAGGCGAGTAGTTGGTGCTTGAAAGAAGAAAACTAGAGAAGGAAATAGGGCTTCCAAGGGTGTATGAATTATCCTTTTCACATGCAAATGTGTTTTTGTAGCTCGTGAGTTTGTGGAAATAAACACTCATGCTTGCTTTTTTGTTTGTATTACAAAGAGCATATGCCCTCGATAATAGAAACAACATACAACTTTTGAAGTTTTGTTTTTTAAGTAATAACATTAGAAAGGGTGTGTGCTCTCGGTATTTCGTGGGATGCACATCTTTTTGGCTTGTATGTGTCGAACCTATTCAAAATTGGTTTAGTTAATAGTTTCAAGAATTTGCACTTTTTAGAAGGGTGTGCTCACTTTTTAGAAGAGTATTTACAATTTTAGAAGGGCGTATGTCCTTTGTGAAAAATATTCACAAAAGTTACCATTAAATTACCCCCATTTTTATGCACGCACCCATCATTTAATATTTTAAATATCAACTAATTAAAGAGTAATTTAAATTGTATAGTTAATAGTGTGTGTATCAACATATGCATCATTTATATATTATATAACTAGATTTTTGTTATATTTTGTTTCACTTATGTTATTACTTTGGAATGTTTATTGTCTTATGTTATATTTATTATTTTACTTGTAAAACAATTTTTTTGCAATGATTTATTTATGTTATAAAATATTATTACAATTGAGAAGGATAATGTATTGATGTTGATTATTAGTTTAAGATGTATAGCTCTTGAAAACTCAAAATTGAAGAGTTACTAGGAATCAAATTATTTTAATTATATCTTATAGTATTAAAATTATTGATCATTTGAAGTGAAGGACAACATCCCAATAATCATTCAAAATTATTTTAAATGGTAAGAAATGGGATTGAGTACTACAAAATATATGTTACTCATCATATCTCATTTAAATAATATAAAAATATTCTTATTTGTATTTACTTTTGGTAAAAGTATATTTTGAAAAATATTTTCTCGTAAGTAAATTTTATTTTATTATCTTTGTAAATCTATTTTATTTGATTAATCGTGCTAAAAGTTGAAAAGTTTCCAATAGATAAAATTGTGTAGAAAATTAGTTTTTATAGAAAATATATATTTAATTTATTCTTCTAAATTAAAATACAGCTGAATTGTCCAAACGATATATTTGATGGTGTAAAAAAGTGTTGTTTAGTCATCCACTAAAATTCCAATAAAAAAATGTTGAGGTGGAAATTATGCCTAGATATATTTAGTGGAATGGAAATTCAATCAAAAATACAAATATATCTTGAAATTAACTTTTTCATGTGATATATAAAAATATACCCTTCCACTTGGAAATTCAATAGGCCCTTTCATTGTGGCCTGGCTTGGCCTTTATAAAAACTGAAAATGCAATAAATGTGGAAGGAGGTGAAAGGGGCACATGCCAATTACCATAACAAAAACTCAACGACTCAAGTCTCAACTCGTCACTACTAATGCCACATGCAAGAATTTGACTGATTCTCATGTATTTCCAAACCAAATCTTATTCGTAATTCAGAGGGGGAAAGAAGAAGAAGAAGCAGGTTCAGGCGGATTTCTTGAGAGGCTTGACAGTTTCCCAGGTGAAGTCAGGGTCTTCCCTTCCGAAGTGACCGTACGCAGCAGTCTTCTGGAACCTCCCATTTCCGCCTCTCTTCAGATCGAGATTGATCGAGATCATGCCGGGCCTGAAATCGAAGGTCTCCTTGATGATGGTGAGAATGTCCTTATCAGGAATGGTGCCTGTTGCATAGGTGTCGACGAATACAGAGAGGGGCTCGGGCACTCCAATGGCGTAGGAGACCTGCACAATGCACCGCCTCGCGAGGCCTGCAGCGACCACACTCTTCGCAGCCTGCCTCACAACATACGCCCCACTGCGGTCCACCTTGGTGGGATCCTTGCCTGAGAATGCCCCTCCTCCGTGAGCTCCCACCCTCCATACGTGTCAATGATGATCTTCCTTCCCGTCAGACCCGCATCTCCATGAGGCCCTCCGATGACGAAACGGCCAGAGGGATTGAGGTGAAAGATGGTGTTCTCGTCCAGGTATTTCTCAGGGATCACAGGCTTTATGACGTGCTGCTTCAGATCCGCCGCAATCTGGTCATTGGTAACGGTCTCGTCGTGCTGAGTGGAGATGAGAACGGTGTGAACGCGCTCGGGAACCATGGCGCCCTTCTCGTTTCTGTATTCGATGGTGACCTGGGTTTTCCCGTCGGGTCTGAGCCAGGGGCAGGTGCCGTTCTTTCTGACCTCGGTGAGCTTGGCGCCGAGCTTGGTGGCGAGGACGTGGGTGAGAGGCATGAGCTCGGGGTCTCGTCTGTGGCGTAGCCGAACATGTGACCCTGGTCTCCCGCTCCGATCTCCTCGGGGCGCTTAGTGAGATGGCCGTGGACGCCCTGGGCAATGTCGGGGCTCTGCTGTTCGATGTTAACCAGTACTTTGCAGTGCTCTGCGTCGAGACCCACGTCGTCGGAAATGAATCCGATTTCTCTGCAGGTCTTGCGGACGATCTGCTCGTAGTCCACGTTGGCCTTGGTAGTGATCTCGCCGAACACCATCACCATGTTTGTCTTGGTGCACGTCTCGCACGCAACTTTGCTCTCAGGGTCCTGCTCCAAACACGCGTCCAACACCGCGTCTGATATCTGGTCGCACAGCTTGTCCGGGTGCCCCTCGTTCACCGACTCCGATGTAAACAAAAACGTCTCCATTACTTGTTACTTTCCCTGCAACCGATACAATATAACTAAGTAACCTATTCCCTAACTCATCAATTCTATGTATTCATGATCTATATTCTAACTTATATCGTGTATTTTTAAATGTAAAGGCAACTTGAATAATAAGTAAGAAATTCTTGTAGTACCTAGGTACGTGAAGAGAGAAAAGATGTGAAACTAAGTAAAGCGAAGGGGAAGGTGTGAGCGATTTCAAAAGAAAGAAAGTGCAGTATTTAAAGAGGTTACAACAACAACCAAGCCATTACATGAGTTGGTTCCTAACTGATGTGGATGTTTGTGGGCCCGTCTTTTGGTGTAACGTGATTCTACCAACCTACCCACCCACCCACCCACCTGGCACCTACCTACAAACCAACCAACGGAATCATTTCTGTATCCATGACAGTGGACATGGTTGACTCGGGATTGGGGTTGGTTTTTATTAGCCAATCGTGCCCTTCCAACTCAGTAAAGCCCTTCCAATAAAATAGGGGCTGCGTAGGTTGGCACACGTTCGTTGGATCGTCCACGTTTGAAATTAAAAACTCAACCCTCCAACTTCACGAAAGCCTTAAAAAATATAATGGATGAATGGTGCGATTTCATTCCAGCTTGATTGGAACAAATCTGCACCCTTCCATATGCCGTTTTATTTTGACAGCCGTTTACACGGTTTTTATGTTCTTAGCTGTAAAATTCTTGTAAAATAGTGTCACTGTCTATTGCAGCTTGTAAATTTGGAATATGACCGTCATTTTTAAGTAGATAAAAAGAGTGTAAATATATGCTAAGAATAGTTGATATAAATGAACGTTGCATTTTTTATTTATATCATATTAGAGAGTACTACTATACACAATTTGAAAGGTAATATCGAGAAATTGCCAATTAATGAAAATGTATTTAACGTGTATAACAGGCTGTCAAATTTAAATCATTCTTCCATACTATCAAAAATTACATCAATCCATATTGTTTGTGAGTCTTGCTAATGCCTGGTTTTTATAAGAATGTATATTGAGTTTGATGATAAAATAACTTATAACATAGATAAATGTATTTTAAATTAATTTGTATTCTAAATATGTATATTATGTAAATTAGATCTATGCACAAATAATATCTTAATTTTATTTAAATAATTATCTAAAAATTAGTAGAAAAAAAGATATATGTAAGGTTTAGGATTATCTAATTATATCTTAAGATTGGGTGGTGATAATCAAAATATGACAATAATGAATAAGTTTTGAGATGAAACAACAATAACCTCAAAAACTCGAGGCAAACAAAGAACCTTGTCCAAACTATCAACTTCAAACTTGCAAAACCATGAGGTGACATTCTTAGTAAATTTCAAACTTGCAAAAAAAAATTGACAACCAAGTTCATTTAATCTAAGAATTAAAAACCTCACTCAATTTTACATGCTTTTGTTATAGTCTCTGCTAAACATAAAGTAAATTCTTACCCTAATCAGGGCGGCTATATCTATAAAACTACAAATAAAGTTAGGTTTGTTTTAGGGCCTATGTCACACTTTTCTTGATTCTTATCGTGTCCCTAAATAATACACAATATTCAAAATAACACTTAGTAGATATGGAAATTGGTGTTTTAATCAACAATTATACACTAACAATATCTAGAGTTGTAATTATGAGGTATAGTTCGGATAAACAATATATTGCACGTAATTATAGGAATATAAGTAGTTGATCTAGATCATATGAAATGTAAAATATGCTTGAAACAATTAGAGTGTTGCGAAATTAGGATTTGTGGGACAATATACTAGATCACATGAATTTAGACACATTTTTGAATGACATGTGGAAAAACACAAATCCAAACAAAAATTAAAAAATCATATGAAAAAGATAGAAATCAAAAATGGCATTGACCATTTCCCAAATGGCTATCAAATTTGTCTTCTATAAGTAGACAACTAATACAAAATTCACTTGTTGAATGCAGTCACCTACTTGTGGTCTTTACAAACCTCGCTCACTTTTATGGTTATGGTGCGAAATCACTAGAAATTTCTCCTTTCATCCAAAACAATGATTGGGCCTCAACACCTTGTGCAAGACCTATAAAAAATAGGGAAGTCAATAAAAGCATATGTTATAGGGCTATATTATTATTAAGCCCCTCATATCTTGTACAAAATCATAATCAACACTCAATGCAAATTGTGCAAGTGTCCCCACCCTTATATTTCAATATATGTGATAATAACTAGTAGATGCTACAATACTCTATAAATGTTTGAATTCAACTTTGGTCATGGGCATGCTCTTGGAAACAATAAGTTTTTCTCTTACAATTTTAATATCACTATTTTAACAAATTATCTATGATTGATTGATCGTTTTATTATTGTAAATGCATAATGCACCTATATATCTATGGGATTTTTAAATTCAAGCTAGACCCCTATTGGCACACAAGATGAAACCCAATGAGTGGGATATTCAACAACAAAATCCATAAACCCTCGTATTTCAAATCATAGGATATAAGTGCTCAAAATGATGGTGATTGTTTTTATAATTGGTAAAAAATGGTATGGCTAATTCTATGTTTGTATGGAAATGGTCACTACCAGGACCACAATAAAATAGGAAGGATATAGAAAACAAAGACAGAAAGAAACATGACCAATGAAGGACAAGATATGAAAAATAATTTACACCCTAGTTAGATTTTAGAATGTTATTATACAACAACTAAAAAGGATGTAAGGGTTTGCAAATAACCGGACTATTATGATTTAATTAACTTTCAACATTAATATTTCATAATCGAATATTGCATTCATACTTGAAATAATTATAACAAGTGATAAACAATATAGTACTTGGTCAAATACATAAGAGGAGAGATACTAACCTTAGTTGTTCAACGTAGGATATAGGGGATCCGGGTGTGTAAGATGATGGAACAAGATGATATAGAACCGTAGATACTTCAATGAATGTTTTGGAACTAAAATACCAATAGGGCGGGATCGCATAATTCTTCTACGGTCCATACATGATATGTATGTGACGAGCATCGTTAATACTTGTACTTTAATTATTAAAGGATTGTCAATTCTATGGTGGTGTCTCGAAATCAAGTTTGCAACAAAGAATGGTTGAAACTATTTTGAGCATGCATTAACTACAAGACTTAACCAAATACTATTCCTAAAACTTGTCTACCTAAGCAATGATTGACAAAATAAAATAGAGATTCCTAAGTCTATAAATTGAGAAGCTAAGGATGTTGGAACAATCTATCAAATTAAAAAACTGAAAGTACTATAATTCTTGCAAGTAATCAAATGCTAAATAAATAGAAAAATTAAACAAACATGCAATGCTTCCCTTCACGTTGGGGAGGAGTGGCCCTTGTTCTTTCCCTCTAATCAGATTTTAGACTTGAAATTACACTAGAGAGATCAAAGTCAAAACCATGCACTTTATTCATCAATAATGTGGTACAATAATTTCTTAAAACAACCAACAACCTCTTATTTTGATACACACGCTTTTTATAATAAGTGAAGTTCTTGTCACTCTAAAAGAGGACTTATTATTTGTAAGAGCTAACTAATAATTAACTAATGATTTCTACGAGAACAATTACTTGTTAAGGAGTTACAAGTTTGAAAGAACAAGTGCATATCGCACTTTGATTAGATTTATCTTGCTAACTCTAAGTGGAGTCCTTAATCAATGTTCAACTGAGATATTTAGAGATTTTAGAGGATTGCAAAACTTATGCATTTGAATCCCTTGAATAATGGTGACTTTCAGTTTGTATCGTCCACTTGTTCCACGTTTTCAACCGAACTTGATGTTAATTTGGACTCTCATAATCTATGAAGTCATATGATGACTAGATGATAATATGCATTCAATGCTCATTTCATTCGTGCAACTTGTGTGCTAAGTAGATCATTTCCTTTCCTTTTTGTTCAAGTCCTTTGTTCTCTTCATACAAGTCTTGCACTTCCATAACGCGAGTCATGCGCTTCATAGAATGAGTCATATGCTAGGATTGAATTGAGTCATGAACCGATGCTTAGGTAAGTCTTGTACTAGGTTCTATAGGATTCCTGCGCTAGGATTAAAATAGGTATTTGATTCACATGTGTTAGCGCATATATCCATTTATATAAACTCAATCAAAGAATCATAGATAAGATGAATATGAATAAGGTTTATGCACAAAAATTCCTTATAAACATATTTAAGTATTAATTACAAAATGCTAACATTAATTAATTACAAAATGATGATTAAAAATGGGGTTTAAATGGGAATTAACAAAGCTCATCACTCCCCCAAACATAAGGATTAGCGGTCCTCTTGCTATAGGGTTTATGTTCAAGGCTTATGCTATCCTTGAGCAATTATATTCATTAGTGAAGGTGAGCCATGTTTCTTCTGTTGGATTCATGAATCCACAAAATTTGATTACAATTTCCCTCCATCTTTTTAACTCTCACCTATTTGTACATGTGTGGTATTCCATCCGGCACTTGCGCTAATATTAGTGGTGGTCAAAATCTCATACCTATCCATTTTCATTCATTTCTAGACACAATCACCTGCAAAAAAATTATACAAGGGTCGATGGTGTCAAAAATGAAAATGAACTAAAATAGACACAATCAACCCTACATAGAATTGACACGAGGACCGATGGTGTCTCGTAAAATTTTTGGATAGATCGGACATGATCAACCCTTTAAAGAATTGAAATAGGGGCTGATGGCATTTGAGAAAAAAAAAGGTTTTTTCTGAATTTTAATGTCTAAAACAAGGTAAAACTGAAAAATGGATGCTTTTAACAAGTTGTGCTCGATTAGAAGGTAAAAAAGAAAGATTTATTTTCAGGTTCACTAAGGATGTATGGTGGGAAAAATGTGTCTAGACAACATGCACTCTCATCATCCATTCAACTAGGGTATCGAGGCAATGAGTAAGGGACACACCAAATCGGCACATAACGATAGAATTCAAGGGGGTACAAGGACCGCTAAGATCGCATACCCAAAGGGAAGTAACCCTTACACTAGGACAACCTAAGGTTTCCAAGGCCCTAGGTCGAAGAAGAGGAAGGAACCCTATTGGGGTATCAACACTATGGGGGTGATAATGAACAAAATAAGCATGCAAAGTCTATGCTAACCGAAGTAAAGCATGTAACATAAAATAAAGAAATGAATACAATATGTTAACCTAACATGTGCATAAAATACTAAGCTAACATAAAGTAACAAGAAAAGATAGGAGACTACTCTATAAAAAATGACAAGTCAAGTTAGAGAACTTACCTGTTGGGGGCGTTCACTGATGCATATATTTCCCAAAGGACCATACACCAAGAGAGAATAGATTTCGGGTGGAGAAGGGGAAACAATCTAGTCCTAACTCACTATAAATGACCTAAAAGTGTAAGTAAACCATTCTAATCAAGAAGAATGTCCAAGTCAAGAGTCAAGATGTAATAAATCCAAGAGTTGAGTGAGCATATGTAAGTTGGCACAAAAGAGCAGAGATAATGGCAAGTTCCTATAAAATTTTGTGTTGTCTCTTATCTTTGTGAAGATGTATTTTTGGCATTTACAATGACGTCATTTCCCACGAGTGAAAGTGTCATCCTAGATTTTGAAATAGCACTCGACACAATCACCTGTGGGAGATGGCATTAGCTAGGGAGGGGGAATGAGCAATGGGTGTGTGCAATGTGTCGTGATGGAAAAACAGGAATGCAAGGAAAAATAATATAGTCATGGTCATGTAAGGTGTCAGAAAAATGTGAAGAAAAGAAAGAACGAAATAGAAAAAGAGGTGCATAAATAAGACCAATCCTCCCTAACCAATCCTCTAACCCGGGGAAAATTTTAGTGGCAAATTTTCGTAAACTCACGAATATTAAGGGTTTTGGAAATTAGAAATGGTGAATTTTCGTAGTTGACTACCACCCAGTTCAACTAAAATTTCGGCCAAAAATTCATTTGTATGGGTCATTTCACCTACTATTTACACTTAAAAATGAACTTATGCATGTATTTCGCCAACATTTATAATCAAAATGTGCTCATATTCGCTAAGGTATAATACAAAGCACAAGGGTTGCAGAAGGGGGATTCATTTTATATGTTTGTTTCTAGGTGAGACGATCTTATATTTATGAAGAGACGACAATCTAAGAGACGTCCATGCATAGAGATGCATGTCTATACATGGATGAGATAGAAATAAAAAGATGATCATCCAACACCGAACACCGTCTAACCCAGGTTCGTCTAATTCTAAATAGATGATCGTCCAACTCAGGCCGTCTAATGCTATATAGATGGTCACCAACCTAATCCGTCTTATTTTATATGGATGGTTGTCCACCTCAGATATCTAATTCTACATAGATGGTCGTCCAACCTAGACCATCTGATTTTACATAGACGGTCATCCAACTCAGGTTGTCTAACTCTACATAGAAGACCATCCAATCCAGGACATCTGATGCTACATAGACAGTCATCTAACAACCATAAAAATTCGTGAAAATGTAGAACAAATTTGGTATGTCAAATCTCCTTTGCCGCAAATCTTTTTTTGGATATTCGCCATTTTTTCAAAGTCAATTTTGGAGATTCGCCACTCATTCTATACTAATTTTTTGGAGGGGGCCTTAAAATGATCCTTGCTCTAACCCAAAAAGAGAAATGGTTAGTGAACAAGTATAAAAATAAAAAGTGTGAAAATTTAGGTGTATACACCCGATAAGCCCCTTAAGGCACCCACTCAAGAAATAGATGCATCGGTGATCCTTATCTATATAAAGGAAAATGTTAGTAAAAATCATGAAAGATGAAAAGTGAAAAATTAGGTGTATACACTCTCTAACCAAACTGATTAGCTAGTGAAAAATCATTCGATGGTTTTGATCTTAGTTGTGGAGAAAATGTATCCTCTTAGTCCATGTCTTCCTTCTAAGCATACCCCTTTTCTACCGGTCTTTGTGCATTTCAACAATCCCATCTCGCTTTGTATTTTGTCTTGAAGATCCATTTGCATCCAATGGGATTCTTCTCTAGTGGAATATCAACAAGCTTCCATGTGTTATTATTCATCACAAACTAATATTCAACATTCATGGCATATTTCTAAGCTTTAGAATTAAAGGCTTCATAAAGTGTAGAGGGCTTAATAGATTCAATAAATTTACTTACTAAGGTGAAATTTACCTCATCACGAGCCTTGTTGCGAGTATATGGTCTAGGTGTGGATGTGTCTAGAATACTATCCAATTTGGCATCTTATATCACATTAGTATACTATTTAGGTATAAGATGAGATGTTCTTGTGGGTTGTGGTCTTTTCAAATCATCGCCATCATCCCCATCATCATTGTCTCCATCGGAGGGAGGATCAACATTTGTTTTGATAAAGCATGGCTTATTTGATCATTGGGTGAGATTATGGAAGGGGCCTCTTCTTCTTTATTCTCAAAACTCAACATCCCTACTTCGTATACCTTTAGTTTTTTCAAATCCATCAATTTGTATCCAAGAGCTTCTTCACTATACCCTAAGAAGATATATTTCTCATCTTTCATGTCAAGCTTTGTTCTCTTCTTCTTGGGAATGTGCATGCTCGCTTTGCATCCAAAAACTCTATGATGTGCAATAGATGGATTTTTTCCTAACCACGCTTCTTGTGTTGTTACTCCGTCAAGAGAAACAAATGTGGAACTCTATTCAGTAGGTATATTGTTGTTTTGGTTGCTTTGGCCAAATATGTCTTCATCAATTCGAATCATCGATCATACATCACACCATCTCCATGATAATATGATTTATCCTCTCTAAAACACCATTTTGTTGTGGTGTATGTGGATGAGTCATCTTTCGATGAATTCCATGAGTTTTTAAGAAGGATTTGAACTCATTACCAGTGTATTTCACCCTTGATCTAAGCGTATTTTTGAGTTTACAACTAGAATCGATTTCAACTGTAACTTTGAATTTCTTGAAGTACTCAAAATCTTAATCCTTGGTATGGAGATGATAAATCCCCATTGCTCATGGAAAATCATCGAAAAAGACCATAAAATACTAAAATCCAAAGATGACTAGGTCTCGTGGGTCCGTAAAGATTGGTATGCACCAAATCAAGCTTACCTAGATCATGAAATGTACTTTTTCTAGATTGGTGCTCAATGTTGTTTTCATTCCAAGCAATGTTTACACTTTTTTATGTCCTTCTTGAGAGGTAACAATCCTCTCACTATGTCATATTGATGGAGTGTGTCGAGATATTTAAAACTGACATGTACAAGTATTTGTTAACACAATTGTGATGAGGAGGTGTTTTTCACCACAAGTGTTTGATTATCTCTCTATACAAAATCAAGTTGGAACATTCATCCGACATTGGAAGATTTTGCAACATTTTTTGAGCTTCTAGATTTGTCTCTAATCAAACACTTTTTTTTTTTTTACATTCAAAATCAATCTTCATATTATGATCTAATAGTTAACAATTTGACAAAAAAATCTTTATCGAGTTGGGGACATATTAAACATCAGATATATTATAATTACATGTACCAAGGGCTAAAGAGATATCACAATACCTTGACACTTTGTAGGATGAATCATCACCCAATGAAACATGATTCTTGGTGGGTGTGTCCCTCATTGTGAAGAACAATCCGTACATCCAATCATGTGTCAAGTTGCACCCAAATCAATGCACCAAATGGAATTTGGAGACATGGGTCCTTCATTTGATTGGGCAACATATATGAAGTCTCCATCATCGATGTTGCCTTCTTATTCAACAACATTTCCTTGTTCTTGGGGTTCCTTCTTCTAGTTCCCCCTTTTTGCCCTTGCTTCTTGTTTTGTTGTCCCTAGTTAGATGGATGGTTATTTGGCTTCTTGCCACTTTGGATGATCCCTATTGAAATGTATTATACTAACAATCTTTCGGTTCATGGCCTTGCCTACCACTAATCAAACACTTATTTTGTCGTTTGTTCCCTTCTTGTTGCTTTACTTTTGGGACTTGTTTGACAACTGAAATAGTCACTTCCCTTTCGATGAGAAGCGCATGTTTATCTTCTTCTTTTGTAGTATGCATGGACTGATGTTGTTTCATATTCACTAACTTTTCAAAAGTCATTGTTTGACCCATTACATTCAACGTGGCCACAAATATCTTATATGAGGGGGATAAGGCTCTCAAGGCAATGGATATAAGAGAGTTGTCTGTCACTTACACTTATAGTTCCAAGAGTGACACCCTCAATGTTGCAGAAAGACACCTTAAAAAGGCCTCAATTTTCTCACCATTTTTTTAGTTTGAGACAATGTAGGCCGACTCTAGCGGTGGAGGATAGTGGTTCTATTGTTTTGCCTCATAAATTGTGCTTAGTTTATCCCACACTTCTTTGGCCATTCTCGCATCATGAATGTGTGATTGTACCTCATTTGAGACTCCAAACAATATGATCAATTTGGCCTTCCACTTGGCCCAATCAAACCGCCTTTGTTCATTTGCATCATTGTCAAGACAAACAAAGGAGCCTTCAACAACATTCCAAATGTCTTCAAACTTAAGTTTGGTTTTGATTTTGGTCTTCCATGCAAAGATAATTATCTCTTACGCAGGAGCTAGGAATCTAGCAAAAAAACATGGGAGCACTTCAGTAGCCATAAAAGCAATCTGCGAGTGACAAAAATAATCTTGTCATCGCAAATTAGTATAATAAAATTCTCCCTTTCCCAAAAAGGATTAAATTTCGGGTGGGGAATTAGGCACTTTGGCATCTTTCCAAATAACCCCCTTACTAATGGAATTTAATTGATTTTTTCGCTAAAATTTACAAAAAACCAACCCCCTTACTAATGAATGTAATTGAATTTTCCTCTAAAATTTACCAAAAATGACAAATTTTGGCTCTAAGGCCTCTTTTGCTTACTAGGGGTTTCCCATCTAACTTTAGTTAGTTGTAACTAAATTCAAATTTCTTGCTAAATTTAGAAGGTCCGCTAAAACTTTCTTTAAGATCTTACTTTAATCTTTGCATAGAGGGAGGTCGACCGCAAGATCTCGTCCTCCCAAACCTTATACTACTATCAAGCGAGCTTGTGAATTTGATATATATAGTGAGTAAGGTGTTTCTTATTTGAAGACTAACACTTTGAGAACCTTCAAAATTTTAAAAGACCCCCAAAAATTTTAGGGGTACCTCCTATTGTGTGGCCTTTACTTTGATCTGCCTTTTCACTTTATTGTTCCTTCGTCGCCTCTTATTTACTTGGGCCGCGTCGTTGTTTGGTCGATGCGTAGCTCGGTGCTTTGGCTTTGGACGCAGCTTTTTTTAGATGATTATGCTATCCACCTCTACGTTTTGCATTGCCATGTGAAGATTGCTTTCAAACACCACTGCCAATGGGTCGGAGAGAGGATCTGTTTGGGTCTTATGCATGTATGGAAGAGGAGTTCGCCTTTCGTTTTGTCCAGCTGCTTTGAGAACAGCTCGCCTTACTTGGTCTGTAGAGAAGCTCGATGCTTCTTCAATGTAGCTCGGCCTTCAAGACAGAATCTTCTATGCACTCTTTTCCAAGGATGTCGTCGCAACATACCTCCAAATTTGGGGTTGCTGCTGAATTTAGTTACAGCTACACGAGCCTCTGAATTTAGAGGGAATCCCTGGTTCCCTTTTTTATTTTTCAGAAAAACAGACTTCTTCATATCTGTAAATAGAGTAGAGTCCAAGCTTCAGATACCTGTGATTGCACTCTCAAATTACAATTAACTTCTGTAACTTTTGCTTGAATTTTTGCAACAATATGGGAGAATGGGTATCAAGGGGTTGGGATTGTGGGAACGTAGGTGGCTTCTCTAGCTCACTCAAACACTTTTACCTTCACAAAATTCACCAAACTCATCTCTACAAATTTTCTCACGTCATATTAGTAGAATCTACCTGCTCTAATATCAAACGTGGACAAAACCAGACGATACTTATTAGGATTTAATAGATACGAAAATCATTAGATTACAAGCATAGAAAATGGATGCAATATTTATACATTTGTACAACCCATAACAAAATAACCAAAATGGTTACACTTGTTTAACAACCCAACAATACACCCACGAGAATATTATTCCCAACTAAAAACAAATAATATTGTTCTAGTTATAACAATAAAACAATTAACTTATGGTAAACATATAATGTAGAATTAGCTATTAACTGCTATATTTTTACTTAACATGAAAATCATGGGAGATGGAGACGGAATGTAAATAGAGACAGGATGAAGAAGGTCCGAGGTGACCTAATGTAGGAATAATTGCACGCAATTGGCATGAACAAGTAGACATAATGAGACAAGTGGACATAATGGGTGTAATGTGTATACCAAGGAAGAAACAATGCAAGGATAAGGTAACTATGGCATTATATTGACATCTCTCAAATGTTGTGGTCTAACCCACATGACCAAGTCCGATCACACCCCAATCCTAATAGGCCCCTTAAGGCACCCGCTTAGGAGGAGAATGCATCAACAACCCCTACACAAAAGAAATGGTTAGGAAACATAAAAAAATAGTGTGTACACAAATCAATGTGAGGCTCCTTCCTTCTTCCACCTTATTTGTGCAAAGCCTTATGAGTCGATATGAAATGCAATGCATCCAACAATTATATTAAAGTAAATTTTTAAATGATTAAACTAATTCAAATCGGGATTGTAAACAAAAGTATAATACAAATACCTTGATATAGAGCTTCTAAGATCATAGGGAAGATTATTGAAGCGCTCCATGTCTAGTAATTGAATCAAATCTTCTTTTGTTCAAGCCCTCTCATATGAGAATTGTTTTCTTAATACTTCATAACATATAGGTATATATTAAACAAAATAACTTCTACATCAACAAGGCCATGATATGGCTAATCCGCCGAAGTTTGAGGTATTTGAGTGGAAGTTATGGGACAAAAATATTGTATATGTTAAGGAGTTACACTAGATGTAATTACAGTTTTTCTTGCAAATTCCCCAAACATGTTAATATTATAAACTTACATATAATAATAATATTCAAAATATGACTATGCTAAAAAAGCATTGAGTTATTTATATTGAATTAATGAAAATTATTTATAAATAGGGGTAGATTGAAATAATCAATTTTTCCTCCACTACGAAGGTATATCATGATTTTCATTAATTGGCACACTTAATCTATTATAATAAAATATAATGCAAGTTGTCACGAATTCCAAAGTCTCTCAATTTACCATTTTGATTTACAAAATAAAACAATTGTTTAGTAAAATTGTTGAAATTAGTTTGTAAAATTGCTGAAATTAGTAAAATTGTCGATGCCTCCAAAATCCCATCTCATTTTCCTTTTTCTCCGACTATTGATACTAAATTGATAGGAAATAGAGATTTATTAAGCTGCAAAATTAGAGATAAAAATGAAAAATATGTTATGATGCACTTGAAAAAATAGAAGAGAACTTGTCTGAAAATTCTTTTAAAAATTGTGTAATATTTGTTGGTATCAGATAATTAATCCCCAATCTTTAGTAAATTGAAATATATCATGGATTCATATCAAAATAACTTGGAAACACCAATTCCCGTACCTCATGTCTCCATGTGGAAAAAGAGCAAAAAAAGAAAAAGAAACTCTGCTGCAGAGAAAGAACATGATACATAAGCATTTGCAAATAAAAATGAACCATTTTTAAAAGGATTATTTGAATTGTCTAATACAATTGTTCCAAATTAGGAATTATGGTCCAACTTCTTAAGGGCTTCTTGTGACATATGTTACTCTATTTTAAATGTTTTAGTAGGGAATCAACTCATTTCCTTTTAAGACTTTTGCAACCACTTGTATCGGATCTTCTGCAAGCAAACATTAAATTAGAATAGAGTTTGGTATATTCCAACATTAAATATCTGAAACATTGAACAAATCAAAGTTGCTTGATAATCCATATTTGGGTATTTTCAATAAGGCGCGAGACAAGCACAAAATGTAGTTTGAAATTTCATCAAGCTCCCAAAAACATAGGCTCTTGGCAATGCTAACGGACCCAATTCCTCCTACCATAAACACACGCCCTTCACAGGCTCACGAGCCGCCCAAATGCCGAGACCACTGCTACGCCATCCAGTGTCCATGCTTCTCCATGCCAACTTGCTCTAAATTAAAATCAGAACTAGAAGCTTTCCTGTATAAAATTGCATCACTCCAAATGCAAGGCAGTAACCAAGATGTTTACTTTAAAGCGGATTAAAGAACCAGGTGCTCCACTTGAGAGAAAGAAAGAAATTAGCCCATACCTACAATAAATTTGGCGACTCAATGTTGTGGAGGAGAGGAGACATGCATCTAACCTCGAACCCTATGAAAATAGCCCCGAGTAAAAAAACCCCACAAAAGTTAAATTGTTTTGCATTGGTTTTTGTCAAAATGATTATTTGTTGGTGTGAAACCTATATTACTACCTTCGCCACTATAATAACTAAAAACAAAACAAAAAATCTCGATGTATGCTCCTAGATCTATACAGGCGGTTACAAAGCGACCCTCTTCTATTAGTTTATCGGCGAAAAGATGTTTGACTGGATGCTCGCATGAATTATGAATGAGTTGGTAAGTGTGATCACTCAAAAGTGTCAAAAGTCGTGAAATAGACATTTGGTTGGTTTGAGTTGCACAAAATAGTTGGTGTTGGTTTCAGTGGGTGGGTGGAATGACTACCATTTAATAACACGAAACAAATACCCACGACTAAAACGACTTACCAAACACATCTCTATCCTTTACCAAAAACTAGTCCTTATAATTTTGACCCCGTAACAGCCCCGGCCCAGATTGAAACTATATTTCCGTTCCCAAATATTTAATCAATTATTCCACCATTGACATCATTTTATTTACAAATATGTATATATTATAATAAAGCGTTTAATTTATGCCATAATCCCAGCGTAGAGGTATGTAGTGGATGACGTCCATACCTACTCCCAACAAGAATAGCCCGCCCCCACACACATTTGTACTGCCAATCCAACGTTCACATCTGTTAGGAAGCGATCTATTGGACAAGTCGTTGCTGACATGTCCTCGTTTCCACGTCTATAAATGGCTCCATGTACTTGTTGGAAAAGGCACGCGTCCATACTTCTGCATTCACCTTTCCTTTCTCGCTACTCCCAATTCAGATCTCTCCTCTTCGGGTACGTATACGAAATATTTGTTAAAGGATCGGTTCACAGAACATTTCCAGGTTATAGGTACCCATGAATGTTTTTTTTGTTGAAATATTGATCAGGATTATAGAGAATTGACGAGTTTGGGAATACTTGTATTGGTTACAGGAAAGTAATGGAGACGTTTTTGTTTACATCGGAGTCGGTGAACGAGGGCACCCGGACAAACTGTGCGACCAGATATCAGACGCGGTGTTGGACGCGTGTTTGGAGCAGGACCCTGAGAGCAAAGTTGCGTGCGAGACGTGCACCAAGACAAACATGGTGATGGTGTTCGGCGAGATCACTACCAAGGCCAACGTGGACTACGAGCAGATCGTCCGCAAGACCTGCAGAGAAATCGGATTCATTTCCGACGACGTGGGTCTCGACGCAGAGCACTGCAAAGTACTGGTTAACATCGAACAGCAGAGCCCCGACATTGCCCAGGGCGTCCACGGCCATCTCACTAAGCGCCCCGAGGAGATCGGAGCGGGAGACCAGGGTCACATGTTCGGCTACGCCACAGACGAGACCCCCGAGCTCATGCCTCTCACCCACGTCCTCGCCACCAAGCTCGGCGCCAAGCTCACCGAGGTCAGAAAGAACGGCACCTGCCCCTGGCTCAGACCCGACGGGAAACCCAGGTCACCATCGAATACAGAAACGAGAAGGGCGCCATGGTTCCCGAGCGCGTTCACACCGTTCTCATCTCCACTCAGCACGACGAGACCGTTACCAACGACCAGATTGCGGCGGATCTGAAGCAGCACGTCATAAAGCCTGTGATCCCTGAGAAATACCTGGACGAGAACACCATCTTTCACCTCAATCCCTCTGGCCGTTTCGTCATCGGAGGGCCTCACGGAGATGCGGGTCTGACGGGAAGGAAGATCATCATTGACACGTATGGAGGGTGGGGAGCTCACGGAGGAGGGGCATTCTCAGGCAAGGATCCCACCAAGGTGGACCGCAGTGGGGCGTATGTTGTGAGGCAGGCTGCGAAGAGTGTGGTGGCTGCAGGCCTCGCGAGGCGGTGCATTGTGCAGGTCTCCTACGCCATTGGAGTGCCCAGAGCCCCTCTCTGTGTTCGTCGACACCTATGCAACGGGCACCATTCCTGATAAGGACATTCTCACCATCATCAAGGAGACCTTCGATTTCAGGCCCGGCATGATCTCGATCAATCTCGATCTGAAGAGAGGCGGAAATGGGAGGTTCCAGAAGACTGCTGCGTACGGTCACTTCGGAAGGGAAGACCCTGACTTCACCTGGGAAACTGTCAAGCCTCTCAAGAAATCCGCCTGAAGCTTCTTCTTTCCCCCTCTCAATTGCAATAAACGCGTCCCAGTTTCAGTAGTAGCTAATATTGTCTTTGTTTGGAGAATTGGAAGGAAGGGTGTTTCTGTGACCTCTGTGTAATGGTGAAGGGAGCCTCGAGGTTCCGTGCAAAAACACGTGTCCCTCTTTTGTTGTTTGCTTTGTCCAGCTCTCTTTCTTTTCCCCACAGAAAATTCTATCAATATAAATTTCATTTCAAGAAGCCTTAATCTTCTTTAGGTACCAGAATCGTTTTCCTCGTTCTTTAAAATATTGGATTCTTAATTCAATTTCAAGCTAATTTCTTGATGTTCACAATTCGAATCCGAGATGGGTTTTTTTTTTTTTGTTTAATTAAAATTTTTTTGACAAAACCTCATGTGGTTAGGGTTGACTCTTGCTAAAGAACATTAAATTATTATTATCAGTTTGTTTTTACTCCTTTGCTTAAATATTCAATTACTCAACGTAGTTCATATGCTATTTAATTAATAATAATTGTGAAACGATATTCACATATTTAATTTTTTTATTCCCAGTGCGATCTTTTATTTATTAATATTTTTCAATGAGTCAAAAGTCTAAACATATATTTTAACCTTTGACACAAAATGGCAGTCCTGTTTATTGAGTTAAAATTAAAGTGAGAGAGGATTGTAATTAATCTTGGGCATCGCTCCCCCATTGTAATCCACCCATGCCTCCCAATTTTCCCAGTTCTTCAGATTTTTTGTTGATAGGGCGGCGAGGTTCAGTTCAATTGCTCAACGAAACATAGACCATTGAAAAATGTTGATGATGTCGATTCCCACATGGTTGTCATTTGGATCCTTGAAAGTGTCAAATTCTACAACAATCATCTTACTATCTCGCATTATTTTTTATTTTTAGCATTTCCATATTTTCCCCTAATTTCATTCAACACTTATGTTATTAAAACACATAATAATATAAGACACTCTTCAAGAATGACCAACTAGAGAAAAAATTCCCCTATGATGGAAAAGTTAAAGGGGAAAAACACACATGCTCATATGCATGTGAATAAGTGAATGAGTGGGAAAGAATATTTTGAATTTCGCACTAGGCGGGGCTCTGCCTTTGTTGGGATCCTCTGTCGATCTGTGCTACTGCAGTGCACTACGGAGTCTTCGAAGGCTAGAACTTGGGCGGATCGAGTGGCTAGTGGTCGGGTGAAATCTCAACCCATCCTCCCTTTGTGTAAGGATGCATCTCCTTCAGCACTGGAGGTTCCTAAACCCATTATCACTAAGGTAGATCATACATTGTCAGATTTTCTGCTACTGGGAGGTTGTGAGTCATCTGTCCTAACATTGATGTTTTCTTCTATTTCTATTAAAAGGAAATGGATGGTGAGGGACCTATTGAAGGTTGTGGATCAGAACGCTTTGATTTTGCATGTTATCTTGGATGTTAAGATAAACTCGATTTTAAAAGAATGTGTTGCTAACTTGGATTCTCGCATGCTTTGTGATTTATTGTATAGGACAACAATTATCAGTACTTGCGTGTTTGCTAATGTGACGACAAAATTGTCGTATACTTGCTATACTCTATCGATTCGATCGATTGAGATACCTTGAATCAATTCCATTGATCCAAGTATGCTGAGGTCCTCTTGTGATTTCTGTGTCGATTCACACTTGAACCGAACCCGAGATTGTTATGAGCGTGCAGCAAACGCTCGATCAGCAGTTTTGGGCAGCCGCACGTAGATACCAAACGACAGGGGTTCGATTCTTGAACCCCGTCTCGTCAAACTTGGGACCTCGTGAGGCAAGAAACACCTGGACACAGTGGCCTTGGCACGTGATCCAAAGGACGGAACGTCCTGCTCTGCATTAACGTGAATGTCTGTAGGAGGGCAGGATGGAAGTTGATTAGTGTTAGTGGTTAGTATAAATTAAAACCTAAACTAATCCTAAGTCCTAACATGCATCCTACACTACTACCCTAAGTGGATTTTTAAATTACAAAAAAAAAAAAAAGGGAAAATAAAACCTAAGGCTAAACTAAGACCTAGGTTGAACACTTTATGCAACCTAAACTAATCCTAATCTAAAAAGGGCGCGCAGACCCTTGGAAGGAAAGGATAAGGATGGAAAGGGCATTCATTGGCATTTAATAAATAGTCCATACGTGGACAACGCCAGTTTTGGCGGGGCAGTAGAAATAGAGGCATCTATTTGGAGATAGAGCCAAATTCGGTTTTGCATGGGAAATTTGAAATTTAGAGTTCGCCAACTCAAGTGGCGGTGGCGTGGAAGTTAGGAAAAGGCAGAGCCTTAATTGCATTGATTATTCTTGGTCCTCGCGACCAGTTCGCCTTGGAAAGTGTATGAGGGAATTTGATTTTTCATTGTTTCGATTTGGCTTTTGCAAAGTTGCTCTGCATTTGGTTTTTCAGGTCTGGTTCAATCGAACCAGCTCTTGGAATTGACACTGTGCTTGGAGATTTTTAAGGCTGTTGCTAAGCCTGAAGAAGAAAGGAGTGCTGGGAAGTTTGTGCTGTCGCTGTGGAAGGAAATAACGCGGCAAACGGATCTTTCTTCGAGTTTTGGAAAAGAGATTTCAGGCATGTTAAGCCCTTCTCTTTAAAAATCTTTGCTTTGATTAAGTGTTTCATTAAAACAACCCTGCTCTTGGGTTTTGATTCTGTGACTGTTGTCGAGTCGATTCGAATTGGGTTTCATCGATTCTTGCTTCTTTTGTTTGGAAAATGATATGATGAATCATTTCTGGTTGCTCGGTTTTGATTTGTTTTTGCTCGAATCAAGTTGGAAATGAATTATCAGATCGTTGTTGATGAGATGGTGGTTGATATAGATATTCCCTTCTCTCTATACATGTTGTGTGGAAATTGAATAGGTTGTGTAATCGCTCCTGCATTTCTTTGCTGTGTGTTGAACTCGCCTTGCATGTAAATGGAGGTTGAATATGGTTGGGTTGTGTTGCCATGATTTGGGTTCGTCGACCCTTGCTGTTTCTTTTCTTTTGAAATGATAGGAAAATCATTTCTCTGTGCTGTGTTTAACTGTCTTGCTCTTCTTGCATGGAATACCTCCATGCTGTGTTGGTTGTTGACGATTAGACGGAGTTTCGAACTGGTTTTCTTGCAAAAAAATGATGATAGGAAACTGTGCAGGTAGTGTTGGTCATCTTATTGCTGTATGATTGTCTTTTGTCACATGAACTTGGTGATAAGATGGTGAAAGTTGTGTGTGCGACTTGATGTCGTTTCTGTACTGAAGTTTTCTTGCTGAAAGAAATAGAACTTTTCTCTTCCTTCTGCTGTTTCGGGATTATAAGGAAATGGCATTTGTATTTTAAAAGAATGGGCATTGGAATTTTATATGAGTGCTCGTGAAAGTTAGAAAAGAAATAGTTTCTCCTTCTGAACTTATAGTATAATATATTGTTTTCTTGCTGAAGAAGGTATGATGAATTGTTGTGTTTAAATGATGATCGCTCAATCCTCTAGTTCGGACTGTTTTGTGAATGCGTACTTGACTTTAAATTGTTGTGCGAAAGAAGTGATGCATGGGAACTCTGTCTTGTTGTTGGGTTTGTCTTAACTGTATCTGACTTACGCATTTAGCTCCCTATACGGGTTTACTTCAAAAAGAGGTATTGATAACTGAATATTGCATTCCGAAGTTCTGCATATTATTTTGAACTCAACCAAAAAGGGGGATTCGGGCAGAATGCTTGTTGGCAGTGAGCACGATTTGGATGTTTTATTTCTTTCTGAGCAAATGATTGTTCTTACTGATATCACGGAAATTAGTTCTTCCTCCTCTGCTGTTGATTTCGAAAGAGATAGTAATTAAGTTATTTGAACCTTATAAGATCGGATTGTTGGAAGTGACAGCGGTAGTTAAATTATTTTTCTAAGTGTTGTACCTTCTGTGCAAATGAAATTTTTTTAAATATTTCGTGTGGTCTTCCGATCTTGGTACTGTCATTTGGGAGAATTGAAATTAGCTTGAACAATTCTTGATGAGTCCAAAGAAGATGGTTGTTTTCTTAGTGAAGGTTAAGGGCAGGAAATGTTCTCTGTTGGCTGTTGAACTTTGGAGATAGCATTAGGGGCTTACTGTGCTTTATGATGGGATTTGCTGTAGGCAACAACAATGAATAATATGTTGTTTTGAACGGGATACGTTCATAGGATTAGGAAATCATGAAATTAATTGACTGTATGATTGTAATACTGTTTATTTGTTTAGCATACAGTGAAAGAAATATGGTTCTTTTAGTATGATAAAAATATGGTTTGCATCCTTGTACTGTTTGACCTTGGATGAACATAATGATGTACTAACCTGTATCGGATTTTTATATGAGTCTGATTCAAATGAAGTATGGATATGGATGATGAATTCTTCCCTGTTTTCATTAAAGCGATTATAAATGAAATTACTCTTATCTTTGGAAAGTGAATTTCAATGGATTTTGTAAGTTTCACTCGAATCATTATCTTGATTTGTCTTTCGTTTGGATTCCACTTTGTTAGATAGTCATGTGGAAAGAAATAGAGATATGAATGAATGACTTGGGAAAAATAATCTTTTCTACTTTCATTCAGTTGGAAATCTGTAATTCGTGAATAATGAATTTTATAGTGCTTAGATGGGAGCAACTATATGCATTGCTGTTCGCTTTCTTGTCTCTGTACTTGATTACTTGGATTCTAATATGATGTATGAACCGAAAGGAAAGTAATGGATTTACATTCCAGCTTAGTTTCATCCTTTGCATTCATTGTTATTGAAAGGCGTGGAAAGGATAACAAGATGTTATATATGCAAGTAGTTACTTGTATTCCTAACTTTACAAATATTGTGAATTGATACTTGTAATGATTATGTGGAAACGGACAGCATCCTTGGTGATTGTGATGATATTTTGATAGTTCAAATTGTTATGCTGATCTTTCTTTTGTGCCTATTTCGTGATTGATGTTTAACTCGTCGTTTCATAAAAGCAGGGTTCTTTTATTGAGACAGCTTAGTTAAGCACCTTATTTTAAGGATAAGTGCTTAATATGCTCGGCCATCAATCGACCCGCAATTCATTTTGCAGATGGAATTTGATTAGAATGAAGACTTGGCTGTTTTCTGATGCTTCTTGATTTGTTGATGATGTATTGTAATTGTCACTTTTATTCCTCTTCGAGGAATTGTGAAAAGAAGAAAGTATATTCTTCTATCTATGAGTTGTATGGATGATTTATGTAAACCATGCCCAATCAGATTTGGATTGGCAAATGTACGATTATGACATGAAATATTGAATACAATTACATGTGTGATATTTTAATGTTTATATCAGTTTGAATTGTTGTCTAAATTGGAAATATAATGTTATTTCTTGATTGGATTTGTTTAATTGTCCTTGGATGGATGTTAAATGGAAACTGATATCTATTCTTACCTAAATGCAACTTTTAAGTTGAAAATGCAATTAGTTCATACTTGGGTAAAGATGAATTTTTAATTGACATTAAACAGGATTAGGAAGAATATGATTCCATAATCAAAAGGGTATTCAGGATTAGCTTAGGAGCTAAGGAATATCAATTAAACTTCGGAGTAATCGAACTTCGCTTTCGAACTCCATTAATGATCTCGTGGGTTAAATTCAGAATAAAGGATATAGGATAAGTATATCCAAAACTAATGGACCTTAACCATATAACGTTAAGGAGAACAAATGAATACATTTCTTGGGAATTAGACCTCGTTTAAATGACGCCTAATAAGTTAGAATTTGAATTTAGTTGCAGCTTGGAAAATCTTGGCTAAGTTTAATAGGTTAAACTTATCACGTCCGTCGGTACGACGCTTAATCCAATGATTAAGAAGTGAACCAAGTAGGGAAATGTAGCCCTTCGATACGAAGGAGAAGATGCATAGCAAGCTAATGGACGGATTTAGTCCCTCTTAGCTATATGCAACTGCAACGGAAACGAGGATCAAGGGATCAAAGACGAATGCCGAAAGTTGATTTTAATTATTAATTCGTGGCTAAGTCACTTGAGCAAGCAGATGTGTGTTCTCGATGGGTGGATTCTCGCAGACATTGGCATACGCCAAATATAAAGAAGGTGTCTCCATGAAGACGGGGTCTTCATGATGACACAATGTTGCAGCTGACATATAGCAATGCCCTCCCGAATCAAAACATCTAGAATACATAGGCTGAATGTGTAACTCTTAACGGGGATAGGATATGATCAGATATACGGAGTGACTCCGGAATACTAAGGATAACTAGACACACGGAGTCGTGGGGTAACGACACCGTATGTCTGCGTATCTTTAGTTACCAGGAGTGCCTTCTTATATTCGTTCATATTACTAGTTGGAAAACTGAAGTTTAAAACTGACCTTAAACGAAGAGGACTGGTAGGAACCAGGAAAGACCATTCTAGATAACAGGTGAAGTGAAGTGAAGGACGTATTCCGTTGATGTGTATAACATCCAGGAATATGATCATGCAAAGCATGTGAAAATCTTTGGCCAAAGTATCGCAATTGCTGGTTGCGTTGTCCTTATCACTTAATTTAAGATGCAGATGTCAGATGAATATCGAATGTATATTCGTATAGGCTTCTTAAATGGATCACTTCGATAACCGGAAACGGTTATAAGAACTGGTATATATATTATACTATGCATAAACGGACATGAAGGATCGGTTGTTGCCGAGTCATGAAATGAAGGATCGTTGAAACTCCGAGCCATGAAAATGGAAGATCGGCGCTTCTCGAGTCATTTACAGCAGCATATAGAATCTGTTATAAGATTGAATGGCATTGAATGTGTGTTCCATATTATAAATATGCGACAGGGAACATTCGTTTTAAAAAGAAATTGTGTGATCCAAACTGTGTTGTTTGGGCAGAGAACAATTGTTAAAACTTGAACGTGTGTTTGAATTTTATAATTCATAACAGAGAACGTTATATAAAAAAAAAAAAAATTTCCCTTGTTCTGGTATTTTAAAATGGGGATGTTACATCTTGGTATCAGAGCTGAAGGTTGCAGCTCTTGGACCTAATGAGTCCACGATATTAATAAGGTTTACATTTTCTTATTGAACAGAAAATGGTCAGGACAAGAGGGAATGCTGCGAATAACCCGTTACAGGGTGGAGAAGCAAAGAATCGCCCAAAAGCCGGATGAAATCCTCACGCTGCCCTACTTGATACGAGGATCGCTTGACTGCTTTGGAACAAAGCAATCAATGGGCAATGATGAGGAGGAGAATGAAGCTGAAATAAATGATCACCGCCTCCTCGTGGACAACATCAATGGAGGGAATCCGGTGTTGATGATAATAATGTAATTGCTCCTAATCCCCCGAAAATAAAAGGGCAAGATTAGCAATTTGAACTTACAAATGATATAAAGAGAATAAGTCCTCCAAAGTTTGATGGAACAACTCTTGGGGACGGAGCCGAGAACTAGCTCAAGAAATGGAGAAATACTTTGTGCGATAAGAAACTTCTCTGAAGAGACTAAAGCGATATGGGGAGCATATCAGCTTTCTCATGAAGCATCATCATGGTGGGACAACCGTAAGGTTGAGCTGAATATTGTCGAATCAGACATAACTTGGGATCAATTTAAGGGTTATTTTAGGCAACGATGGCTGCCTCAACTCTATTTTGATAGGAAAATGACCGAATTTCGTAACGGTCGCAAGGAAGGCTGTCGGTGACGGAATACTGGGAAGGGTTTACTAAACTCCTTAAGTATGTGCCGCAGTACCAAGCTGACGAGAAGTTCAGAATATGGAAATTCATAATGGGACTGAATCCCATCATTGGTGGCGAAGTGGATGTCCACGGCCCAACCACCATGGATGGAGTTGTCGAAAAGGCAATCAGACAGGAACAAAATTGAGGGCAATATCTGCTCACAGGGAAGAGATAAGGAAGAAGATTCCCAATCCTTCTTCGTCTCTTACACCAAAAAGGGGACCTTGGAAAAGGTTTGGTGCGAAAAACAAAATTGTTGTAGATAACAACAAGAAACCTGTGATGAACAGACCTGTAAATAGCGTGCGGAATAACTTCACAAAAGTTAATGGCATTGGACAGAAGTCCTATGGAAGCCAGAATGATAACTTCAAGGCTGGTAACAAATTTGAGCCTAGAAAAGGGCCAGCTGGAGGATGCTTCAACTGTGGAAAGGACCACTATGTGAATCACTGTCCTCTGAAGAAGGATGATCGCGATAAAGAAAGATAGGATACACGCTGCAGCGGGCTAATGCATGTTCAAAAAGCAAGTGACGCCCATAGAAGTTACGGGTAAGTTATTCGGTACACCTGTAGTTGTACTTTTTGATACTGGAGCTACAGAATGTTTTATTTCTGCTAAACTTGCTATGAAATTAAAAGAAAGGCTGCAAGAATGGATCAAACATGGACAAAGGCATTATGGGAATAATGTTGTCCATACAAATCGAAATGTGCCTTTTTGGGCAATTCTTGATCTCGTCTGGTTTCTCCACCGAAGTTGACTTGTATGTCACTCCTCTAGGATCATATGATATCATTATTGGAGTTAATCGGTTGGCTGAACATAAGGCAAAGGTCGATCACATGAAAAACAAATCTGTTGCTTTGATGACCTACGCAAAGCAAAGTCATTCAAGGTGTAAAACGGAAGTCATGCGCTTAGGAAACCGACGGCTATATAATTAAAGAGGGCTAAGAATGTAGGCTGCACTTTGTATGCATGCAGTAAAAGTGACAGAAAATGCGGAAGAAGATAATGATTTCATGGAAAGATATCCATTGTTGAGGGATTTCCGTGATGTGTTTCCTGAGGAATTGCCAGGTCTTCCACCCAAACGTGAGTTTGACTTCGCAATAGAAATCAAACCAGGAACAAACCCATATCTAAGGCACCTTATAGAATGACTACCATTGAGTTGGTAGAGCTGAAGGCTCAGTTACAAGAACTTCTGACTAAGGGGCTGATTAGACCGAGCGTCTCACCTTGGGGAGCGCCCGGTAATTTTGTAAAGAAAAAGGATGGCACTTTGAGGTCATGCATTGATTACGAGAATCTTTGAACAAAGCAACTATTAAAAATCGATACCCACTTCCAAGAATTGATGATCTGCTTTTGATCGATGCGAGAGCATCAGTTTATTCAAAAATAGATCTTCGATCAGGATACCATCAGCTGAGAATAAAGGAAGAAGATATTCATAAAACAGCTTTTAGAACGAGGTACGGGCATTATGAGTTCACGGTGTTGCCTTTTGGGCTGACTAATGCACCTGCCGCCTTCATGAATCTAATGAATAATATTTTTCAAGAATACTTAGACAAGTTTGTGCTTGTATTCTTAGATGACATTCTTATATACTCTAAAAATGTCGAAGAGCACCAAGAACATCTCAGGATAGTGCTGGAAATCTTAAGAAGGAGAAAGTTGTATGGCAAACTGTCCAAATGTTCCTTTTATGATGCAGAGGTGCATTATTTGGGACACGTTATAAGCAAAAATGGGATAGCTGTTGACCCTTCAAAGATCACAGCTATAACGGAGTGGCCTGCGCCTAAGAACGTGCACGAAGTGAGGAGCTTCATGGGCTTGGCTGGATATTATCGAAAGTTCGTTAAGGACTTTTCAAAAATTGCTGCCCCAATCACTTCGCTGCAAAAGAAAGAAAAGAAATTTGTCTGGACAGACAAATGTGAATCTGCCTTTAAAAAGTTAAAGGAACAGTTAACTACAGCACCTATTTTGACTGTACCTGATCCAAATGGAGATTTTATGGTTGTAACGGACGCCTCAGGAGAAGGCCTTGGAGGTATTCTGTTACAGAATAACCATGTCATCGCTTATGAAAGTAGAAAGCTTAAGTTACATGAATAGAACTATGCTCCACACGATCTTGAGCTCGCTGCCATTGTTCATGCACTTCAAATATGGAGGCATTACCTTTTAGGCAAGCCCTTTGAGTTAAAAATAGACCATCTGGGGCTGAAGTATATTTTTACTCAGCCAAATCTGAATGCAAGGCAGCGAAGATGGTTAGAATTTCTGTCTCAGTATGATTTTGATATAAGTTACATTAAGGGCAAGGAAAATCGGGTAGCAGATGCTTTGAGTCGAAGGAAGCATATCTCTGCTCTTATAACGTTAAGAACTCGCTTTAAGGATGAGGTGAAAGATGCCTTGAATTAGATCCTTATTTCCAAGAAGTCAAATCAGCACTTGCTTTGCGCACCCACAGACATCGTGTATAAGGGATTCCGTTTTGATAATGAAGGAATTCTAAGGTTCGAAAACAGGTGTATATACCGTGGGCAAAATGACTTAAGAGGGAAATTGTTAACTCATTCCATAATTCACCTTTTTCTGACACCCCGCATTACAAAAATGCTTGTGATCTTAAGCAAAGAATACTTCTAAGGGAATGAAAAAGGATGTGGTAGAATTTGTAACACACTGCTTGGAATGTCGGCGTGTTAAGGTGGAACATATGCACCCCACTTGATTATCAGTATCCCCACAAAGTATTCCGCAAAGATAAATGGCAAGTGATTACGATGGATTTCGCTCAAGGATTGCCTATGTCAAGAAATAAGCATGACATTATCCTCGGTAGTAGTCGACAAATTGACCAAAGTGGCACACTTCATTCTTGTAATTTGAAGGACGATGCACCAGTGCTAGCAAGAAGATTTGTACATGAAATCTTCAGATTGCATGGAATACTGGAATTAATCATATCGGATAGAGATCCGAGGATGACATCAAGGTTTTGGCAAACGCTTAATGCGGCCTTGGGGACTAAATTGAACTTCGCTTCGCATATCATCCGAAACGGATGGACAGACCGAGAGAGTTAATCCTGTTTTAGGAGACATGTTAAGGATTGTATTCATGGACCAGCAAAGATAAATGGGAGGAATACCTTCCACCGGTAGAATTTGCTTACAATAACACCTATCATGCCTCTTTAAAAATGGCACCTTTGAAGCATTGTATGGAAGAAAATGCGAACCCCCACACCGGGACAGCGTTGAGGACAGAGAGGTAATTGGGCCAGAAATCCTTATGGAAATGGAACAGCAAATCAAAATGATTCGGGAACATCTAAAGGAGGCTGCCAATAGGCAAAAGAGTTATGCAGACTTGAAGCGGGTTGACAGGCATTATAAACTGGGAGAGAAGGTCTTTCTTCGGTGAAGCCGAAAAAGAGCTCAATAACTTTTGGCAAGGCTGCCAAGTTGTCGCCACGTTACGTGGGACCTTTTGAAATTGTTGAAATAATCAACCCTGTAGCTTATCGTCTAGCATTACCTCCTGCTTTGTCTCAAATGCATGATGTTTTTCATATTTCTTTGCTTAAGAAATACGTGACAGATTTATCACATGTGCTAAATTGGAATTCCTTGCAGGTCCAAGACCCAGGAATAATCGTGGTTAAGCCCATTCGAGTGCTGGGAACTCGCCAGTTGTACTTGAGAAATCGCGAAGTGAACCAATGTAAGGTCCAGTGGGACCAGTTCAGCGAAGAAAGTGCAACTTGGGAAAATCTCGAAGAAATGAGATCTACTTTTCCACACCTGTTTAATTGAATTTGAAATTCAAAGAACTGATAATTCTACCAAATTTAGACAATTATTAGTCTATTGTACAGTTGTCTTAAAACGTTGTTTTTAAGAGTGAATCTGTTTTTGGTATGAACTTATGAATGAAAGGACAATAACTGAACTTTGTCCTAGGAACTCCTTGATTTGTATAATCTGATCATCGGGACGATGATTCTTTAAGGAGGGAAGAATGTAACGCTCTGATTTTGCATGTTATCTTGGTGAATGTTTTACATGTTGTTATAACTGCTGGAATGAAGGCAAACATGTTAAGATAAACTCTGATTTTAAAAGAATGTGTTGCTAACTTGGATTCTTGCATGCTGTGATTTATTGTATAGGACAACAATTATTGTACTTGCGTGTTTGCTAATGTGACGAAAAATTGTCGTATACTTGCTATACTCTCGTTACTGATTGACAGCATACCTTGAATCAATTCCATTGATCCAAGTATGCTGAGGTCCTCTTGTGATTTCTGTGTCGATTCACACTTGAACCGAACCCGAGATTGTTATGAGCGTGCAGCGCCTGATTGCAGTTTTGGGCAGCTGGCACGTAGATACCAACGACAGGGGTTCGATTCTTGAACCCTGTACTGTCGAACTTGGGACCTCGTGAGGCAAGAAATGCCTGGACACAGGTGGCCTTGGCACGTGATCCAAAGGACGGAACGTCCTGCTCTGCATTAACGTGAATGTCTGTAGGAGGGCAGGATGGAAGTTGATTAGTGTTAGTGGTTAGTATAAATTGAAAACCTAAACTAATCCTAAGTCCTAACATGCATCCTACACTACTACCCTAAGTGGATTTTTAAATTACAAAAAAAAAAAGGGAAAATAAAACCTAAGGCTAAACTAAGACCTAGGTTGAACACTTTATGCAACCTAAACTAATCCTAATCTAAAAAGGGCGCGCAGACCCTTGGAAGGAAAGGATAAGAATGGAAAGGGCATTCATTGGCATTTAATAAACAGTCCATACGTGGACAGCGCCAGTTTTGGCGGGGCAGGTAGGAAATAGAGGCATCTATTTGGAGATAGAGCCAAATTCAGTTTTGCATGGGAAATTTGAAATTTAGAGTTCGCCAACTCAAGTGGCGGTGGCGTGGAAGTTAGGAAAAAGGCAGAGCCTTAATTGCATTGATTATTCTTGGTCCTCGCGACCAGTTCACCTTGGAAAGTGTATGAGGGAATTTGATTTTTCATTGTTTCGATTTGGCTTTTGCAAAGTTGCTCTGCATTTGGTTTTTCTGGTCTGGTTCAGTCGAACCAGCTCTTGGAATTTGACACTGTGCTTGGAGATTTTTAAGGTTGTTGCTAAGCCTGAAGAAGAAAGGAGTGCTGGGAAGTTTGTGTTGTCACTGTGGAAGGAAATAACGTGGCAAACGAAGCTTTCTTCGAGCTCTGGAAAAGAGATTTCAGGCATGTTAAGCCCTTCTCTTTAAAAATCTTTGCTTTGATTAAGTGTTTCATTAAAACAACCCTGCTCTTGGGTTTGGATTGTGTGATTGTTGTTGAGTCGATTTGAATTGGATTTTGTTGGTTCTTGCTTCTTTTTTTTGGGAAATGATATGATTAATTGCTTCTGTCAGCTCGGCCTTTTGTGTTGTTTTTGCTCGAATCGAGTTGGAATATGAATTATCAGTAGTGGTTGTTGATGATGGTGGAATGAAATAGACATTTTCTTCTCTCTATACATGTTGTATGAATTGGAATAGGCTTTGAATGTTCTCCTGTCTATGCATCGCTTCTTTGCTGTTGTATTTGGAACTTCCCTTGCATGTAAAATGGAAAGAAATATGGTTGGTTATATTGCTATGATTTGGGTTCCGTTGACTCTTTCTATTTCTTTTCATTTTGGAAATAATATGAAACATCTGTTCTTGATTGTGAGTTTATCTGTTTTGTATTTCTCGAATGAAATACCTTCCATGCGTCGTGTTGGTGGTTGACGTTAAATGGAAGTTGAAACGGGTTCTTTTCGTAAGATGTTTAATAGGAAAAAAAATGATGATAGGAAAGCAGGTGTAGTGAATTGTTTTATTGTTGTGTGATTGTCTTTTGTCACATGAACTTTTGAGATAAAATGGTGAAGGTTGTGTGTGCGAGCGACTTGGTGTCGCTTTCAGATCAAGTTTCATTGAAAGGAAATAAGATCTTTTTTCTTAATGTCTCTTGCTTTTCGGGATTAAAAGGAATATCATTCTTTTTAAAGCTTATTGAATGGGTTTTTCATTGGAATTTTATTATACTAAGAACTCATGAAAGTTAGAAAAGTTGTTTCTCCTTCTACTATGAAAATGCTCTTATTATATGGTCTTTCGTGATATAATGGTAAAGGATGTTGTGTTTAAATGATGTCATTTCTATACTGAAACTTCTTTTGAAAAGGAAATAGTTTCTTTCTCTCTCTGCTGTGTTGATTATGATGAATACAACATTGTTTTTTTTTTTTTAGCATACGAATGGCCTTGGGAAAAGAAAAGATAACACGTTATTGGCTGTTCTTTCCTTTCTTGCTTAAAAGAGATAAGACTTCTATCTTCCTTTGCTGTTTCGAGATTATGAGGAAATGGTATCGTATATTTTAAAGGAATGGGCATTAAAAATTTCATATGAATGTTCGTGAGAGTTGGAAAAAGGAATAGTTTTTCCTTCTGAACTCATAGAGAAATATATTGTTTCTTGCTAGGATGGTATGATGATCGGAAATTGTTCTTTCCTAATGCTGATCGAGATCCTTTAAGATCGAACCTTTAAGATTATGACTTAATCGGGATTGCTTTGTGACAAAAGAATAAACATTAGAAATTTTGTCTAAGTGTTGTATTCTGGGTTGATCTTGATTATACTAGATTCATGTATTGACACCCTGTCGATTTACTTTACTAAAGGTAATGACATCTGATTTTGCATTCAACAATTTGCATGAGTCCATTATGAACTTGTTTTGGATTAGGTAGAATCATTTATTGGAAATGTCCTTCTTTTGCTCTGTTCTAACTTGGTGAAATTCATAGTCAATGTGAATATTGGACTTGCTGTAGGTAACAACAATGAATAAATGTTATTTTGAACGGGATACGTTCATAGAATTAGGAAACCATGTGATTAATTGACTGCATGATTGAAATACTGTTTGTCTGTTTAGCATACAGTGAAAGAAATATGGTTCTTTTAGTATGATAAAAATATGGTTTGCATCCTTGTACTGTTTGACCTTGGATGAACATAATGATGTACTAACCTGTATCGGATTTTTATATGAGTCTGATTCAAATGAAGTATGGATATGGATGATGAATTCTTCCCTGTTTTCAATTAAAGCGGATTATAAATGAAATTACTCTTACTGCTGGAAAGTGAATTCTGAATGGATTTTGTAAGTTTCACTCTGAACTGTTATCTTGATTTGTCTTTCGTTTGGATTCCACTGTTAGGACAGTCATGTGGAAAGAAATAGAGATATGAATGAATGACTTGGGAAAAATAATCTTTTCTACTTTCATTCAGTTGGAAATCTGTAATTCGTGAATAATGAATTTTATAGTGCTTAGATGGGAGCAACTATATGCATTGTTGTTCACTTTCTTGTCTGTACTTGATTACTTGGATTCTAATATGATGTATGAACTGAAAGGAAAGTAATGGATTTACATTCCAGTTAGTTTCATCCTTTGCATTCATTGTTATTGAAAGGCGTGGAAAGGATAACAGTATGTTATATATGCAGTAAGCTACTTGTATTCCTAACTTTACAAATATTGTGAATTGATACTTGTAATGATTATGTGGAAACGGGACAGCAGTTCCTTGGCTGATTGTGATGATATTTTGATAGTTCAGTTGTTATGCTGATCTTTCTTTTGTGCCTATTTCGTGATTGATGTTTAACTGTCGTTTCATAAAAGCAGGGTTCTTTTATTGAGACAGTTAGTTGAAGCACCTTATTTTAAGGATAAGTGCTTAATATGCTCAGTTCATTGAACTGACCCGTGTAATTCATTTTGCAGATGGAATTTGATTAGAATGAAGACTTGGCTGTTTTCTGATGCTTCTTGATTTGTTGATGATGTATTGTAATTGTCGCTTTTATTCCTCTTCGAGGAATTGTGAAAAGAAGAAAGTATATTCTTCTATCTATGAGTTGTATGGATGATTTATGTAAACCATGCCCAATCAGCTGGATTGGCAAATGTACGGATTATGACATGAAATATTGAATACAATTACATGTGTGATATTTTAATGTTTATATCAGTTTGAATTGTTGTCTAAATTGGAAATATAATGTTATTTCTTGATTGGATTTGTTTAATTGTCCTTGGATGGATGTTAAATGGAAACTGATATCTATTCTTACCTAAATGCAACTTTTAAGTTGAAAAATGCAATTAATTCATACTTGGGTAAAGATGAATTTTTAATTGACATTAAAAGGATTAGGAAGAATATGATTCCATAATTGGAAGGTATTCGGGATTAGCTTAGGAGCTAAGGAATACCAATTAAACTTCGGAGTAATCGAACTTCGCTTTCGAGCTCCATTAATGATCTCGTGTGTTAAATTCAGAATAAAGGATATAGGATAAGTATATCCAAAACTAATGGACCTTAACCATATAACGTTAAGGAGAACAAATGAATACATTTCTTGGGAATTAGACCTCGTTTAAATGACGTCTAATAAGTTAGAATTCTGAATTTAGTTGCAGTTGGAAAATCTTGGCTAAGTTTAATAGGTTAAACTTATCACGTCCGTCGATGCACGACTGCTTAATCCAATGATTAAGAAGTGAACCAAGTAGGGAAATGTAGCCCTTCGATACGAAGGAGAAGATGCATAGCAAGCTAATGGACGGTTTAGTCCCTCTTAGCTATATGCAACTGCAACGGAAACGAGGATCAAGGGATCAACATGAATGCTGAAAGTTGATTTTAATTATTAATTCGTGGCTAAGTCACTTGAGCAGGATGTGTGTTCTCGATGGGTGGATTCTGCAGGACATTGGCATACGCCAGCTACAGCAAGGTGTCTCCATGAAGACGGGGTCTTCATGACGACACAATGTTGCAGCTGACATATAGCAATGCCCTCCCGAATCAAAACATCTAGAATACATAGGCTGAATGTGTAACTCTTAGCGGGGGATAGGATATGATCAGATATACGGAGTGACTCCGGAATACTAAGGATAACTAGACACACGGAGTCATGGGGTAACGACACCGTATGTCTGCGTATCTTTAGTTACCAGGAGTGCCTTCTTATATTCGTTCATATTACTAGTTGGAAAACTGGAAGTTTAAAACTGACCTTAAACGAAGAGGACTGGTAGGAACCAGGAAAGACCATTCTAGATAATAGGTGAAGTGAAGTGAAGGACGTATTCCGTTGATGTGTATAACATCCAGGAATATGATCATGCAAAGCATGTGAAAATCTTTGGCCAAAGTATCGCAATTGCTGGTTGCGTTGTCCTTATCACTTAATTTAAGATGCAGGATGTCAGATGAATATCGATAAACAATGTATATTCGATATTCTTCTTAAATGGATCACTTCGATAACCGGAAATGGTTATAAGAACTGGTATATATATTATACTATGCATAAACGGACATGAAGGATCGGATGTTTTGCCGAGTCATGAAATGAAGGATCGTTGAAACTCCGAGCCATGAAAATGGAAGATCGGCAGCCTCCTCGAGTCATTTACAGCATATAGAATCATATAAGATTGAATGGCATTGAATGTGTGTTCCATATTATAAATATGCGGACAGGGACATTCGCTTTTAAAAAGAAATTGTGTGATCCAAACTGTGTTGTTTGGGCAGAGAACAATTGTTAAAACTTGAACGTGTGTTTGAATTTTATAATTCATAACAGAACGTTATATATAAAAAAAAAAAATTTCCCTTGTTCGGTATTTTAAAATGGGGAAAAATAAAGTTGCAGCTCTTAGAAAAGGTCTGATATTCCACCAAAATCACTTCCAAGGTGAGAAAGGGGACCTACAATACACAAAGAATGTTCCACCTTTGAAAATGAGCCAAATCTGGCTTTTACAGTGCAAGGGACGAGCCCAGGAGAGAGAAACACGGGAAAACATGGGAGAGGTTCAATCATTGACCAAAATGCATTCAAAACAACATGGGCATCCTTACAGACCCATTCCCTGACATTTTTAACCATGTTGGGAGAGAATGCGAGCCATTCTTCATTAAAAACGGTGGTTGAAACATCATTTTTGCTCATCACCACGTGCCAGAGAAATTTTTCTATTTTATCTCTCCAAAATCTACCAAAATGAAAAATTGACCCTAGAATCTTGTAGATAATTTCACCAGCTTTCCATTGATATAAAGAATGTGAAAAACCGAGCTCTGGATCGAAAGATATGGCCATTTGAAGTTTTAGGGCAAAACAGGGCCAAATCGGGTTGGCGGGCAAAAATTTGAATTTTTGCACCTTTTTGGTCATTTGGAAAATTTTCCAAAATTTCCCCATGCTCCACCACTCTAGGTGCCACGTGGCGGCATCTCATTGGCCGCGGGCCTTTCAGGGGAAAATTTTCCCAAAAAACTCCGCCGAGCCATAACTTCAAAAATACATGGAGTTAGGAGGAAAACTTTACCTTTCTGGAAAGTTGAGAAAGAGCTCTATCCAATGGTGCCATTTTCAGAAGGTTTTGAGTGCCTAAAAAGCAAAATATTATGACTGAGGCACAAGAGAGGGGAGAATGGAAGGAGTTAGCCACAAAAAATGAGCAGGGGCACATTTTGGATAACAATTTTGGTGACTCAAAGGGGTCATCTGCCTGCTGGATGAAATTACCAGTTGCCTGAAACAATCCATTGGGCATGGAGTCATTAAATTCTCTGTTTGGTACCCCAACTGACTAGAACATTGCAAGGAGGAACATGGAATATCACCTGATGGAGCAAGGCCTGCAAACACATTCCTAGGAACAGCAAGCCTGTGCCAAAACACTTAGGGAAAGCAAAACTAACCTACAACAAAAAAATGTGCACAAGCACTTGGAGTAATGAAAACCTACGCTAATATTTACAAAGTAGAGAATTTCCCTTTAGTAGCAATTCTTTAGATGGATCCCATTGATCTGGAATCAGAGTTCTTCGCCATCCAATGAAGACAATTGGAAGGCATTGTTGTCCTTACACTTTGTGACCATGTATGGGCCACTCCAAATGGCATCAAATTTTGAATGCCTTCCCGGTTTTTCTCTATCTCGCATCCCATTTTAGCACTAGATCTCAAACTTAGAAGGATTTATTCTTGGCCTTTCTATCAAAGGTCTTCTTTATCAAGAGTGATCCTTTTCCATTGGGCTTGGGATGCCTGATTTCTCGATTTCTTGAGCTCCATCAATTCTACATATCTAACCTCCATGGGCTCAAACTCCAACAACTCCAATCAAGCTTCATGAGTTCCAATGTTGGCAACTCAAGAGACATGGGTAAAATTACCTCTCTCCCATAAACAAGCTTGAATGGAGAGTTACTTGTAGATCTCTTGGGAGTTATTCTATCACCCAAAAGCTGATTTCAATTTAGTATGCCAAGACCTCTCGATTTTCATGAAGAGTCCTCCTAATGATCTTCAACAAGTTCTTGTTTGTAGACTTAGCTCGCCATTACCCCGGGGTAATAGTTTGATAAAGTACTTAGGTAGATCCCGCTTCTTGACAGCCCATTCAGTCACCTTGGACCCGATGAATGCCAATGCATTATCTGATATTATTATAGAAGGTACACCAAATCTGGTTGTTATTCCCTCATAGAAGTCTAGGATGCTAGATTCATTTGCTTCCTTGAGTGCTACTACTTCAGTCCACTTAGTGAAGTAATCTGTGGTTGTTAAAATCCACTTGTGCCCTTGGCTTGAATTGGGATTAATGACTCCAATGAAGTATAAACCCCATTGCATGAATGGATGGTCAACTGAAATTGGATGCAATGGAAGGGTAGCAAGCCTCTCTTTACCTGTGAAGAATGCACAATTCTTGCACCTCTTGATCCATGCATAACAATCATTGAAAATCTTGGGCCAATAATAGCCAACCCTCATGATCTTTAGAGCTGTCACTCTTGGTGAAAAATGACCACCAAATTAGTCCACCATGGAACTCTTCCAAAGACCTTATGAATCTGATTTGTACTAATGCATCTCAAAGAATACTCCATTCACATCTCTTTTGAATAAAACACCATCAACAAGGGCATATGGGATAGCTTGCAACCTAAAGTGTCTTCTTTGGGTCTTGTTCATCTCTGGAGGACATAGACCTGTGCTTAGGAAGTGCATTATACCTTGGGTCTAGCAAGGAGTGGGGACACCATCATTCTCCTCTTGAGTGCTTCCTTTCTCATGGCTGTCTTGTAATGCCAAAACAGCCTCCTTCTCGTTGCATGATTCCTCTTGTTTACTCAAGATCAGCTGCTCACACAATCCTTTTCCTCTTACCAACTTGGTGACTTTGATCTCAATGTCATAGTCCATGACACGAGTAATCCAACCTGCCCTTTTTTCATTCAAGTCTTTGTTGAGGAGGAAGTCTTTAACCCCCGCATGAGAAACCGAAATTGGACCTTATTGTTTGAAACTAGATTTTGAATTTATTCAAGCTCCCGATTCACTGCAAGAACATGCTTCTCAATGAAAGAATGTATCACCTCATAGTCCTCCAGGATTTGGCTGAAGAAAGCAATTGGCTACTCATCATTGTCTTTATTCTGATGTACCAAAATTGTAGAAATAGTATCATCACCTCCAAACGCATAGAGGATGAAATCCTTGGAGAAATCTGGGTTGATGAGAGTTGGGGCTTGAGAGATGGCTTCTTTGATTGCTTCAAAACTTTATTTTCCTTCTGCTGTCCATTTAAAAGCCATGCTTTTCTTTAGCATCTTGGTGATAGGTTTGACAAGGGCTGCAAAATTTGGGACAAACCTCCGAATAAAATTTATTCTTCCCAAGAAAATTTGAAGGGCCTTCTTGTGGCTTGCAATGGCGGTGCTCTTATGGCTTCGACTCTTTCCGGATCAATTTTTAATCCTTCTTTGGAGAAAATGTTGCCAAGGAGCTTTCCTTCATGGGCTAGAAAAACACACTTTTAGGATTCAAGGAGACTCCAAATCTTCTACACCTTTGGAAAACTTGTCTCAAATGAAAGAGGTGGTTTGTTGTATTTTTGAAAAACAAGTGATATCATCTAGATATATCAAGACAATGTTGTTAATAAAACTTTTGAACGCCATGTCCATTGCTCTTTGGAAGGTAGCTCCAGGCGTTGGACAGCCCAAATGGCATTTTCCCGTATGCATAAGTTCCCATTTAGTTGTAAAGGCTGTCTTGAACAGATCTTCTTCCTTCACCATAATCTAATTATACCCTAAATAGCCATCAAGTAGTGAAAACCTCTCGAGCCAAAGAATAACTTGTAAAATCTGCTCCATGGAAGGAAGTGGATAATGATCCTTGAGAGATGCTCTATTCAAATCTCTGAAGTCAACACACAATTTGATTTCCCCACTCTTCTTTCTTTGATCGAACCAAGTTGGCAACCCAACTAGAATGCTTGATAGGGAATATGATTCTTGATTGTATCAACTTATTCAATTCTTTTCTCATGAGAGGCTCCATGTGGGGTTGATCGCCTTTGTTTCCACCGATGGGCTTAGTATTTAGATCCAATTCAATGGTGTGTTGAGCTAACTCGGGATTGAAACCTTTCAAATATTCATAGCTCTAAGCAAACACATCGGAAATTCTTGACATAGTTGTATGAACTCATACCTTTCTTGCTCATTGTTGTTGCAAATCGAAGCACCCTGATGCAAATAAGGTTTCTAAGTTGATGTTTCAGGCATCTAGTGTGATTGCACAACATTGAAACCTCTATCCAAGTGTGGGACTTGTAAAATGAGAGAGGAATATCTAGATTAGAGGCTAGTTCCTCAAATGCCTCCGATAAGATCTGTTATTTACACAATCGAGAGGTTTGAATCCTAATCCTACTCTAAATTCCAAGGAGACAGAGATAGAAAGTGCAAAAATTGAAACTAAACTAATAGGTGATAAACCAAAGGAGTGGTGAACACTTCTTGTTCATGCAAATTGACACAATTTCATGAAATGCAACATGAAACATCATACACAGGCTGATAAGATGTAATTAGAGGTCTGAAATGAAACAAGACAATACAAACAAAGGACTGAAAATTGATCACAGAGTCTGCACTGTCATTTTCACTGTCAAAATCCTTGTATTTGCAACATCAAAGAGGAAGAAACCTGTTACAATCATGAAGAAGGTCTGATACTTGCAAAAATCACTTGTTGAAGGTGAAAGAAGAAGCTTGCTGTCCAAAAAAATGTTCAACCCTCAAAAATGAACCAAATCGCTTTTACAATGCATGGGTTGAGCCCAGAGAGAGAAAACATGTAAAAACATGGGAGCCATTCCCGTTGAATGAAGATGCATTAAAATAGCATGGGCTTCCTTACGGACTCCATGCCCTAACATTTTTGGCCATCTTTGAAGAAGAATGCAACCTAATTTGCATTAAAATCGGTTGTTGAAACGTCATTTCGGCCATTACCACGTGCCGAGATGTTTCTTGATTATCTCTCTCCACCTAAACTAAAATGCAAAAATGACCATGCAATCTTGTAGATAATTTCACTATCTTTCCATTGATATAAAGAACGTGAAAATCTAAGCTCTGGATCGAAAGATATGGCAATTTGAAAATTTAGGGCAAAACAGGCCAAAATCGGATCGGCGGGCAAAAAGTTTGAATTTTTACCCGTTTGGTCTTTGGAAATTTTTTCAAATTTTCCTGCGCTCCGCCACTCCAAGTGCCACGTGGCATGTTCTGATTGGTCACATGCCCTTCCTGCTCCATTTTTAGAAAGATTTGAGTGCCTAAAAATAAAAAATGGAGACTGAGGCACAAGAGAGGTAAGAACACAAGGAGTTAGCCACAAAAATGAGCAGGGGCACATTTTGGATAACAATTTTGGTGACTCAGAGGGGTCATCTACCTGCTAGATGAAGATACCAATTGCTCAAGCAACCCATTGGGCATGGAGTCATAAAATTTTCTGTCGAACTCCAACCGACTTAGAATGTTGCAAGGAGGAAGATGGAATATCCCGATGGAAGCAAGGATCAAAAACATCTCCAGGGACAACAAGCTTGTGCCAAAGTAGTTAGGGAAAGCAAAACAACCTACAACAAAACAATGTTCACAAGCACTTGGAGGAATGAAAACTCAAGCTAATATTTACAAGGTGGAGAATTTTCCTTTAGTAGCAATGCTTTAGATAGATTCCATTGACTGGAATCTGTAGTTCTTCGCCATCTAATGAAGACAATTGGAAGACATTGCTGTCCTTACACTTTGTGACCATGTATGGGCCACTCCAAATGGCATCAAATTTTGAATGCCTTCCCGGTTTTGCTCTATCTGCATCCCATTTTAACACTAGATCTCCAACTTGGAAAGATCTACTCTTGGCCTTCCTATTAAAGGTCTTCTTGATCAAAGCTTGATCATTCTCCATTGCTTGGGATGCCTGATCTCTGATCTCTTGGAGCTCCATCAACTCTGCATATCTCACCTCCATGGTCCCAAACTCTAAAGCAACTCTAATTGTTTCATGAGTTCCAATGTTGGCAACTCAAGTGACATGGGCAAGATTGCCTCTCTTCCATAAACAAGCCTCGAATGGAGAGTTACCCGTGGATATCTTGGGAGTTATCCTATCAGCCCATAAGGATGATTTTAGTTTGGTATGCCAAGACCTCTCGATTCTCATCAAGAGTCCTCCTAATGATCCTCAACAAGTTCTTGTTTGTAGAGTTCAGCCTAGCCATTACCCCCGAGGGTAATAGTTTGATGAAGTACTTAGGTAGATCCGCGTTCTGACAGCCCACTCACTACCTTGATCCAATGAATGCTAATGCATTATCTCGACATTATTGTAGCAGGGTATGCCAAATCTGGTTACTATCCCCTCATAGAAGTCTAAGATGCTAGACTCATTTGCTTCCTTGAGTGCTACTACTTCACCACTTGGTGAAGTAGTCTCATGGTCAAAATCAAAGTGCCCTTGGCTTGAATTGGGATTAATGACTCTAATGAAGTCCAAACCCCATTGCATGAATGGATGGTCAACTGAAATTGATGCAATGGAAGGGAAGCAACCCTCTCTTTACTTGTGAAGAATGCACTATTCTTGCACCTTTTGATCCACGCAAAGCAATCACCGAAAATCTTGGGCCAATAATAACCAGCCTTCATGATTTTTAGAGTTGTCACTCTTGGTGAAAAATGACCACCACTGGTCCACCATGGAACTCTTCTAACACCCTATGAATCTGATTTGTGTTCATGCATCTCAAAGAAAGACTCCATTCACATCTTTCTTAAACAAAACACCGTCTACTATGGCATATGGGACAACCTACAATCAAGTGTCTTCTTTGGGTTTTGTTCATCTCTCGGAGGGCATAGGCCTATGCTTAGGAAATGCATTATACCTTAGGTCCAGCAAGGAGTGGGGAGAACATTATCCTCTTCTTGAGTGCTACTTGCACATGGCTGTCTTGAAGTATCAAAACAACCTCTTCTTTATTGCATACTCCTTTTTGTTTGCCCAGAATCAGCTGCTCACACAATCATTTTCCTATTACCAGCTTGGTGACCTTGATCTCAATGTCATACTCCATGACACGAGTGATCTAACCTACCCTTTTCTCATTCAAATCCTTGTTGAGGAGGAAATCCTTTACTCCCGCATGAGAGACCAACAACCGAACCTTGTTGTTTGAGACTAAATGCTTGAATTTATTCAAGCTTCGATTACTACAAAGAACATGCTTCTCAATAAAAGAATATCTCACCTCATAGTCCTCCGGCTTTGGGAAGAAAGCAATTGGCTGCTCATCATCGTGCTTGTTCTCTGTACCAAAATGGTAGAAATGGTATCATTACCCCCAAATGCATAGAGGATGAAATCCTTGAGAAGTCCGGGTTTATGAGAGTTGGTGCTTGATAGATGGCTTCTTTGATTACTTCAAAACTCTCCTTGCATTCTCGCTGTCCATTTGAAAGCCATGCTTTTCTTCAACATCTTGGTGATAGGTTTGACAAGGGCTGCAAAATCTGGGACAAACCTCCAAACAAAATTTATTCTCCCCAAGAAACTCTGAAGTGCCTTCTTGTGGCTTAGCAATGGTAGTGCTCTTATGGCTTCAACTCTCTCTCGGATCAATTGCTAATCCTTCTTTGGAGACAATATGGCCAAGGAGCTTTCCTTCATGTGCTAGGAAGATACACTTCTTAGGATTCAAAGACACTCCAAATCTCCCCGCACCTTTGGAAGACTTGTCTCAAATGAGAGAGGTGGTCTCTGCATTCTTAGAAAAATAGTGATATCATCAAGGTATATCAACACCATGTTATTAATCAAACCTTTGAACGCCATGTCCATTACTCTTTGAAGGTAGCTCCAGTGTTGGACAACCCAAATGGCATTTTCCTCGTATACATAAGTTCCCATTTGGTTGTGAAGGCTATCTTGAACTGATCTTCTTCCTTCACCATAATATGATTGTAGCATGAGTAGCCATCAAGTAGTGAAAACCTCTCGAGCCACCACAACTTGAAAAATTTTCTCCATAGAAGGGAGTGGGTAATGGTCCTCGAGAGATGCTCTATTCAAGTCTCTAAAGTCAACACACAATCTGATCTCTCCACTCTTCTTTCTCGATCGGAACTAAGTTGGCAACCCAACTAGAATGCTTGATTGGGAATATGATTCTTGACTCAATCAACTTGTTCAATTCCTTCCTCATGAGAGGTTCCATGTGTGGATTGACTGGCCTTTCTTTCTACTTTGATGGGCTTAGTATTTAGGTCCAACTCATGGTGTGTTGAGCTAACTTGGGATTGAAACCTTTCAAATCTTCGTAGCTCCAAGAAAAACATCAAAGCTGTTGTTGCAAATTAAGAGACTCCCCCTGATGTAAATCAAGGTTCTAAATTGATGTTTTAGGCATCTAGTGTGATTGCACAACATGGAAACCTCCTCCAAGTGTGGGACTTGTGAAAATGAGAGAGGAATCTCCATATTAGAGGCTGGTTCCTCAAACTCCTCTGATTTAGATCTATATTTTGCACAACTATAGAGGTTCAGATCCTAATCCTACTCTAAATTGCAAGGAGACAGGGGATAAAAATGTAAAAATGAAACTAAACTAAAGATGGTGATGCACCAAAAGGAGTGGTGAAACATTTTTTTGCCATGTAAATAGACACAAATTCATGAAATGCAATAAGGGAAAACATACACAAGTTGATAGATGTAATTAGAGGTCTTAAAATGAAGTAAAACAATACAAACAGAGGACTGAAAGCATTCACAGAGTTTACACTGTCAATTCCATGTAAAAATCTCTTGCATTCCACCATCAAAGAGGTATAAACCTATTACAAACTGTGAAAAAGGTCTGATTCTTACAACTATCACTTGTTGGAGGTGAAAGAAGAAGTTTGCAATGCCAAAAAGTGTTCAACCCTCAAGAAATGAGCCAAATCTGGCTTTTACAATGCATGGGTCGAGCCCAGGAGAGAGAAAATGTAAAAAATGTGGGAGCCCATTCCTCATTGATGGAAAATGCATTAAAACAGCATGGAGGACCTTACAAACCCATACCCTATCATTTTTGACCATATTGGAGAAGAATGCGACCCATTCTGTATTAAATTTGGTTGTTGAAATGTCATTTCTGGCCATGGACACGTACCAGAACTATTTTTGAATTTTCTCTCTCCAAACTAAACCAAAATTAGAAATTGACCATGGAATCATGTAGATAATTTTAACATCTTTCTAATGATATAAAGAACATGAAAATCTGAGCTCTGGATCAAAAGATATGATCGTTTGAAGATTTAGGGCAAAAAACGACCCAAAAACGGATCGGGAAAAAATTTCAAATTTTACCTCTTTTTTTGTCTTTGGAAAAATTTTCAAAATTCCCATGCTCCGCTGGTCGGATGCCATGTGGCAAGCTCTGATTCACTCTAGAATTCTCTCTCCTTCTCTTTTCCGCGGGTTTTCCTTTGAAAATCGACCTTTTTATACTCTTTTGGAAAAAATTTCATTTTCCCCACGCCCGCCACTTGGGACACGTGGCATCATTTGGTTCGTGGGCCCCACGGAAAAAATTTCCATTTGAACCTTTGACCAAAATACTTGGAAAAATTTCAAATTTGCCTCCGACCCTCAAACTCCTCTGCCACGTGGCAGCTTCCTATTGGCTGTGGGCCTCAAATGGGAAAATTTTCCACAAAAACTCCACCGAGCCATAACTTGAAAAATATAAGGAGTTAGGAGGAAAACTTTACCTTTCTGGAAAGCTGAGAGAGAGCTCTATCTGATGGTGCCATTTCTAGAAAGCCTTGAGTTCCTAAAAATATAAAATTTAGACTGAGGCACAAGAGAGGCAAGAACACAAGGAGTTAGCCACAAAAACAAGTTGGGGCACCATTTTGGATAACAATTTTGGCAACTCGTAGGGGTCAGGGATGAAAATCATCCAAGACTACTTGAGGGGAGTCATTCTCTATTTAGAACCTCAACTAACATAGAATGTGCAAGGAGGAAGATGGAATATCACATGATGGAAGCAAGGACTCGCAAAATCTCCAGGACAAAGTCAAAGCCAAAGCACTTAGGGAAAGAAAAAATAACCTAAAGCAAAACAATGTACAAAGCACTTGGAGGAATGAAAATCTAATCTAATATTTACAAGGTGGTAAATTTCCCTCTAGAAGCAACGCTTGAGATAGATTCCATTGACTGAATCTACAGCTTCTTCACCATCCAATGAGGCCAATTAGAAAGCATTCCTGTTTCGCACTTCGTGACCATGTATGGGCCACTCCAAATGGCATCAAATTTTGAATGCCTTCCCGGTTTTGCTCTATCCACATCCCATTTTAACACTAGATCTCCAACCTAAAAATATCTATCCTTAGCCTTCCTATCAAATGTCTTTTTGATCAAAGCTTGATCCTTTTCCATTGCTTGGGATGCCTAATTTCGACCTCCCAGCAGCTCCATCAACTCTCCGCATATCTCACCTCCATGGGCTCAAAATCTAAGCAACTCTAATTGCTTCATGAGTTCCAATGTTGGAAACTCAAGTGACATGGGCAAGATTGCCTCTCTTCCATAAACAAGCCTGAATGGAGAGTTACCTGTGGATCTCTTGGGAGTTATCCTATCAGCCCATAAGGCTGATTTCAGTTTGGTATGCCAAGACCTCTGATTCTCATCAAGAGTCTTCCTAATGATCCTCAACAAGTTCTTGTTTGTAGACTCGGCCTGGCCATTACCTTGAGGGTAATAGTTTGATGAAGTGCTTAGGTAGATCCCATTCTTGACAACCCACTTAGTCACCTTGGATCCAATGAATGCCAATGCATTATCTGAGATTATTGTAGCAGGTATACCAAATCTGGTTGTTATCCCCTCATAAAAGTCTAAGATGCTAGACTCATTTGCTTCTTTGAGTGCTACTACTTCAGTCCACTTGGTGAAGTAGTTTGTGGCTGTCAAAATCCATTTGTGCCCTTGACTTGAATTGGGATTAATGACTCCAATGAAGTCCAAACCCCATTGCATGAATGGCTGGTCAACTGAGATTGGATGCAATGGAAGGGCAGCAAGTCTCTCTTTTCCTGTGAAGAATGCACAATTCTTACACCTCTTAATCCATGCATAGCAATCACTGAAAATTTTAGGCCAATAATAACCAGCCTTCATGATTTTTAGAGCTATCACTCTTGGTGCAAAATGACCACCAGCTGGTCCACCATGGAACTCTTCCAACACCCTATGAATCTGATTTGTGCTAATGCATCTCAAAGAAAGACTCCATTCACATCTTTCTTGAACAAAACTCCATCAACAATGGCATATGGGACAGCCTGCAATCTGAAGTGTCTTCTTTGGGTCTTGTTCATCTTCGGAGGGCATAGGCCTGTGCTTAGGAAGTGTATTATACCTTGGGTCCAGCAGGGAGTGGGGGCAACATTGTCTTCTTCTTGATTGCCACTTGGCTCATGGCTGCCCTGGACTGTCAAAACAACCTCTTCTTCATTACATACTTCTTTTTGCTTCCCAAAACTAGCTGGTCACACAATCCTTTTCCTCTTACCAGCTTGGTGATTTTGATCTCAATGTCATACTCCATGACACGGGTGATCCAACCTGCCCTTTTCTCGTTCAAATCTTTGTTGAGGAGGAAGTCCTTAACCCCAACATGTGAGACCAGCAACTGGACCTTGTTGTTTGAGACTAAATGCTTGAATTTCTTCAAGCTTCTGATTACTGCCAGCACATGCTTATCAATAAAAGAGTACTTCACCTCATAGTCATCTAGCTCGGTCAAGAAGACAATTGGCTGCTCATCATTATCCTTGTTCTGCTGTACCAAAATGGTAGAAATAGTGTCATTACCTTTAAATGCATAGATGATGAAATCCTTGGAGAAGTCCAGGTTGATGAGAGTTGGTGCTTGAGAAATGGCTTCTTTGATTGCTTCAAAACTCTCCTTGCCTTCTGCTATCCACTTGAAAGCCATGCTCTTCTTTAACATTTTGGTGATGGGCTTGACAAGGGCTGCAAAATCTGGGACAAACCTCCGAACAAAGTTTATCCTCCCCAAGAAACTCTGAAGGGCTTTCTTGTGGCTTGGCAATGGTAGTGCTCTTATGGCTTCGACTCTCTCTGGATCAATTGCTAATCCTTCTTTGGAGACAATATGGCCAAGGAGCTTTCCTTCATGTGCAAGAAAGATACACTTCTTAGGATTCAAAGACACTCCAAATTTCCTACACCTCATGAAAACTTGTCTCAAATGAGAGAGGTGGTCTGCTGCATTTTTGGAAAAATAGTGATATCATCAAGGTAAATCAGCACCACGTTGTTAATCAAACCTTTGAACACCATGTCCATTGCTCTTTGGAAGGTAGCACCAGCGTTGGATAGCCCAAATGGCATCTTCTTGTATGTAAAAGTCCCCCATTTGGTTGTGAAGGATGTCTTGAACTGGTCTTCTTCCTTCACCATAATCTGATTGTAGCCGGAGTAGCCATCAAGTAGTGAAAACCTCTCGAGCCAGCCACAACTTGCAAGATTTGCTCCATGGAAGGGAGTGGGTAATGGTCCTTGAGAGATGCTCTATTTAAGTCTCTGAAATCAACACACAATCTGATCTCTCCACTCTTCTTTCTGACTGGAACCAAGTTGGCAACCCAACTAGAATGCTTGATTGGGAATATGATTCTTGACTCAATCAGCTTGTCCAATTCTTTCCTCATGAGAGGCTCCATGTGTGGATTGACTGGTCTTTGTTTCTACCTAACAGGCTTAGTATTTGGATCCAATTCAATGGTATGCTGAGCTAAGTTGGGATTGAAACCTTTCAAATCTTCATAGCTCCATGCAAACACATCAGGGAACTCTTGACACAGCTGTACGAACTCATACCTTTCTTGATCAGTTGTCATCTTTCCAATTTGCAATGGTTTGTTCTCTTCTACCAAGATGGATACTGAATCCTCTCTCTTGACCTGAATGTTTGCTTTCTCCTTTCTAAACTGATCATTGGGATTAAAAATAACTCCAAAGTGATAAGTCCCTTGGGCAGCTTGTTAGTTCTCACTGTACCACTTAGTCACCATATTGCTGTTCCAATTTTTCTTGATTCTTAGCGAGAACTCGGCTTCTTCTTGCAAGTAATGGATGATTTGTTGTCATTCTCAAACACTTGCCAACTAACATTGTTATCTGGCACTGAAGGCCTCACAATCACGTGGATGTTTGGTTGTACCTTGTCTTGTTGAATGCTTTCCACAATGTCAAAGGCTGCCCCTACTGCTTGAAGCCTATTAGCAGCTTGATTCTCTTTCCTAGGAATGGATTTGATGCCAAAACCCTCAAAATCTTCCATGAGGTCCCACACCCTATTCTTGTAGCACCTGAGTAGATCATTCTTGGCAGCATGCTATCCCTTGACCTGATTTACAATCAATTCACTATCACCAAAGACTTGCAAGTTCTTTATTTTCTTCTTGATTGCCCAATGCATCCCTTGCACTAAGGCTTCATATTCAGCAGTGTTATTGGAGCATGCAAACTGAAATCTAAAAGCTGAATAGTACCTTACTCCTTGAGGTGAAATAAGCATGGCTCCACCTCCTGCACCTTGTCTACTTCTTGATCCATCAAAAAACAGCTGCCATACCTCATTGTCATCCTTGTGGTTTGGCTTGGTGATGTTAGGAATAGGCTGATTTTCTTCATGTATACAATAGACCCTAGCTCGATTCTTCTACTTCTTGATAAGGATCAAAATCATGTACCTTGTTTGCCCATTCATCAAGAGTTAGATCCGGGATGCTCCCAACCTTGGTGTCAGCTTCATCGGTGCTTGGGTGGTCTTCTTGATCAAATGCTGAACAATTGGCATTGATCTGACTTGGAGTGTAAGGCTCAATGTGGAAGTTTGCAATAGGTTCAGACCTGATTGTAGCCTTAGTTCCATACCTCATTCTGAATAGCATGTGTGACCAATCAGCAGACAAATATCCCCCAATCTTGGCTATGAAGTCCCTTGACAAGCATAGGGCAAAGAGTGGTGGAAGGTCTATGACTAATACATCTTGTGAAACAACAACATTTGGACATGCATGCAAGGTAAGACTCAAGTTTCTAATCACCCCAACTATTGTTACTTTGTCCCATCCAACTGCACTACCCCTTTGGATATGGTTTCATACTGGAGCCCTAGCTGATCAACTATTTGTTTAGGCATCACTGAGCTACTTGCCCCGAATCTATCATGCAATTGTGCACTAACTAATTTCTAATGATTAATGAAACATAGAAAGGAGGGGGCTTCAACATTTTACCTTGTTGTCCTCCATGATTTCCCTCAGGCTGGGCAGCATTTGTGAGCACTTTCTCTTGCATCTGAACTTGCTGATTCGAAGTTGGCCAGTCCTTCATGGCAGCTTGTAACAAGTCTCTTTGGCCTGGGATAGATAGGGATTCCCACATTGATATATTAACATTTGTCTTCTTCATCTGATCAATGATACTGAATGGTGATGAAGGATCTCTTTTTGTCCCTTTGCTTGTACATTCACTCCTTTCACGTGGGCAGCAATAACTGGTATTTGAGTTGGTCTAGGAGCTTTTCTTGGCTGCCCTTGTGCATTTGAAATTGGATTTTGCTTGCCAACCATTTGTGGAGCCATGGAAGGTTGTGGATTGGTTGGAACTAATGGTTGTTCTTCACCTAAATTACTTTTTTGACCTTGTGTTGGCTGCAACACCTTGGGAAACTACCTGATTCATGCCACAAAAATCCTCTCGCTTGCAATTTACCAACGTGGGTGTCATTTGGGGCTGATTGTTGTTGGAATGTTTCTTGTTGTTGGTTGTTTCTTGACTGCCCTCACCCTCCACACCAAAGTAGTTATCACCATTAATGCTTGATTCAAAGCACCATTGAAGCACATGGATTGGTTATGAGGTTCATTGCATGGAAAACACCACCATACTCTGAGCAATGTTATTTTGTGTTGGCACCAATGCCTTAGAGGCAGATATGACATTTGGATTGTAGGGCTAAAATGGTCTATCGGCAGCGGCCTTGTTTGATTCATATTTGCAGCTGGATTAGGTGGTCTTATAGTTGGTATGGCTACCTGTTAGGCTGAGCTTGGGGCTGGTAAGAAGGTCTAAAACCTTGGGCTTGTTCCTTCTTGAGAGTAACCAGCTCATTGCCTAGGTTTTGCAGTTGCTTCATGACTTCTTGAAGCTCATTTGGGGCACTTGGAGATGAAGTAGAAGCTTCATTTGAACTTTGATTTCTAGGAGTGGTAGAAGGAGCCAAATTAGGTGCTTGATTGGTATTTGGACTCTCTAAACTTGGAAACAATGGCATGGGAGGTCTAGGGGGAAGTTTGCTAGCTTGGATCAAACAATTTTCAGCCCTAATGGCAATGCTATAAGCCATAGGGATAGTTATGCCTCCCATGGACTGAATCAACATAGAAATATTAGAATTTAGAGCTTTGAGATAATAGAGAAAAGCACCTTCTGTTGTTGGCCTGACTACCACTGGAATTCTCTCCCAAGTCTTTTGAAATCTGAAGTTGAAATCGGTCAGCTGCTCATTGGGAGCTCTCTTGATGGTTGTTAGCTGCTCCAAAAGAGACAAGTTGTCTCCCTTCTCTCCAAATTACTCATGAAGTGCTATACACAGCTGATTCCAATTTGTGATAGAACCATCTCCAAGGCTTCTAAACCATTGCAATACTTTCCCCTTGAATGAAGATGCCAGCAATTTGATAGCCACTTGCATCTCATTGATTTCATGAATTGTACAAAGGTTGGCAATGTCTTTAACATGATCACCTGGAGTAGTCTGATTCTCTCCAGTGAAGTATGGAATGTTCTTCAAGGTTGCAATTAGAATTGAATGTTGTGCATTGAGGGCAAGTGGGCTGCTGCCTGTGAAATTGACATATGGATTCGGTGGTTGCGCCATTCTAATTGGTCTTAGAACCCTTGTTGATTGAATGAAAGGCCTACCAGGTGGAGGAGTTGAGAGAGTTCTGTTTGGTGGAGATGGAGACCTTTGGATTCTCCTCCCACTTTGCCTTACTCTTGGAGATAACCAGAGATATTCAAATAAAGACCTCTTCTTCTCCAACTCTTAAACTTGTAGTGATTCTTCTCATGAGTTTTCAGCCTGCACTCGCTGAAACCAATTGATTCTTCTCCTTGAGTCGCCAGATGTGTAATTTATAGCTCTTTTCAAGAAAGAATATTGCAGCAGATGCGCATCAACTTTCTCATACTAAAAATGAGACCTCTAAGGTCCCACCGGGCGTGCCAAAACTGTTGTTACAAATCGCAGCACCCCGGATGCAAATCAAGGTTCTCGAATTGATGTTTTAGGCATCCAAAGGTGATTGCACAACATGGAAACCTCTCTCCAAGTGTGGCTTGTGAAAATGAGAGAGGAATCTCCAAATTAGAGGTCGGTTCCTCAAACTCCTCCGATTTAGATCTATATTTTACACAACTACGAGAGGTTCTAATCCTAATTCTACCCTAGATCATAAGGAGACAAGGATAAAATGCAAAAATGAAACTAAACTAAAGATGGTGATGCACCAAAAGGAGTGGTGAAACATTTTTTGCCATGTAAATAGACACAAATTCATGAAATGCAATAAGGGAAAACATACACAAGATGATAGATGTAATTAGAGGTCTTAAAATGAAGTAAAACAATACAAATAGAGGACTGAAAGCATTCACAGAGTTTGCACTATCAATTCCATGTAAAAATCTCTTGCATTCCACCATCAAAGAGGTATAAACCTGATTACAAACTGTGAAAAAGGTCTGATTCTTACAACTATCACTTGCTGGAGGTGAAAGAAGAAGTTTGCAATGCCAAAAAGTGTTCAACCATGAAGAAATGAGCCAAATCTGGCTTTTACAATGCATGGGTCGAGCCCAGGAGAGAGAAAACGTAAAAACGTGGGAGCCCATTCCTCATTGATGGAAAATGCATTAAAACAACATGGAGGACCTTACAAACCCATACCCTATCATTTTTGACCATATTGAGAAGAATGCAACCCATTCTCAGTATTAAATTTGGTTGTTGAAATGTCATTTCGCCATAGACACAAACCAAAACCATTTTTGAATTTTCTCTCTCCAAACTGAACCAAAATTAGAAATTGACCATGGAATCATGTAGAGAATTTTAACATCTTTCCAATGATATAAAGAACGTGAAAATCCAAGCTTTGGATCAAAAGATATGATCGTTTGAAGATTTAGGGCAAAAACGGCCCAAAAACGGATCGGCGGGAAAAAATTTCAAATTTTACCTCTTTTTTTGTCTTTGGAAAAAATTTCAAAAATTCCCCACGCTCCACTGGTCGGATGCCACATGGCAAGCTCTGATTCACTCTAGAATTCTCTCTCCTTCTCTTTTCCGCGGGTTTTCCTTTGAAAATCGACCTTTTTATACTCTTTTGGAAAAAAATTCATTTTCCCCCCGCGCCCCGCCACTTGGGACACGTGGCATCATTTGGTTCAGTGGGCCCCCAGTGGGCAAAATTTTCCATTTGAACCTTTGACCAAAATACTTGGAAAAATTTCAAATTTGCCTCCGACCCCCAAACTCCTCTGCCACGTGGCAGCTTCCTATTGGCTGCGGGCCTCAAATGGGAAAATTTTCCACAAAAACTCCGTCGAGCCATAACTTGAAAAATATAAGGAGTTAGGAAGCAAACTTTACCTTTCTGGAAAGCTGAGAGAGAGATCTATCTGATGGTACCATTTCTAGAAAGCATTGAGTGCTTGAAAATAAAAAAATGTAGACTGAGGCACAAGAGAGGCAAGAACACAAGGAGTTAGCCACAAAAACGAGTCACCACCATTTTGGATAACAGAACTCTTGACATAGGTCACATAGTATGAACTCATACCTTTCTTGTTCAGTTGTCATCTTTCCAATTTGCAATGGTTTTTTATCTTCCACCAAGATGGATACTTGAATCTTCTCTCTTGACTCGAATGTTTGCTTTCTCTTTCCTAAACTGATCATTGGGATTAAAAATGGAATCCAAAGTGATAAGTCCCTTAGGCAACTTGTTAGTTCTCACTGTACCACTTGGTCACCATACTTGCGCTGTTCTAATTTTTCCCGATTTTTAGTTGAGAACTCAACCTCTTCTTGTAAGAAATGGATGATTTTCTGATCATTTTCAAACACTTACCAACTTACATTGTTGTCCGGCACCGAATACCTCACAATCACATGGATGTTTGGCTGTACCTTGTCCTTTTGAATGCTCTCCACAATGTCAAAGGCTGGCCTAACTACTGCAAGCATGTTAGTAGCTTGGTTCTCTTTCCTAGGAATTGATTTGATGCCAAAACCCTCAAAATCTTCAATGAGGTCCCATACCCTGTTCTTATAGCACTTGAGCAGATTATTCTTGACAAAGATGCATGCGCCCTTAACTTGGTTTACAATCAATTCACTCGTCACCAAAGACTGCAAGTTCTTTATTCCTCTCTTTATTGCCTAATGCATCCCTTGCACCAAGGTTTCATATTCAGCAATGTTATTGGAGCATGCAAACTGAAATCTAAAAGCTGAATAGTACTTTACTCCTTGAGGTGAAATAAGCATAGCTCCACCTCCTGCACCTTATCTACTCCTTGATCCATCAAAAACAGCTGCCATACCTCATTGTCATCCTTGTGGTTTGGCTTGGTGATGCTAGGAATGGGCTGATCTTCTTGATGTATGCAATATATCCCTAGCTCAGATTCTTCTGCTTCTTGATAAGGATCAAAAGCATGCACCTTGTTTGCCCATTCATCAAGAGTTAGATTCGGGATGCTTCCAACCTTGGTGTCAACTTCATCAGTGCTTGGGTGATCTTCTTGATCAAATGCCAAATAGTTGGCATTGATCTGACTTGGAGTGTAGGGCTCAATGTGGAAGTTTGCAATAGGTTCGCACATGATTGTAGCTTTGGTTCCATACCTCGCTCTCGAATAGCATGTTTGACCAATCAAGAGACAAATATCCTCCAATCTTGGCAGAAATCTCTTGATAAACATAGGGCAAAGAGTGGTGGAAGGTCTATAACTGATACATCTTGTAAAACAACAACATTTGGACATGCATGCAAGGTAAGAATCAAGTTTCTAATCACCCCAACTGTTGTTACTATTGTCCCATCCAACTGCACTACCCCTTTGGATATGGTTTCATATTGAAGTCCTAGCTGATCAGCTATTTGCTTGGGCATCACTGAGCTACTTGCCCCGAATCAATCATGCAATTGTGCACCAATTGGTTTCCAATGATTAATGAGACATAAAAAGGAGGGGGCTTCAACATTTTACCTTGCTGTCCTCCATGATTCCCTTCAGGCTGGGTAGCATTTGTGAGCACCTTCTCTTGCATTTGGACTTGCTTGATTCAAAGTTGGCAGCTTCTTCATGGCAGCTTGTAGCAAATCTCTCTGGCCTGGGATAGATAGGGATTCCCACATTGATATATTTACATTTGTCTTCTTCATCTGATCAATGATACTAAATGGTGATGAAGGATCTCTTTGTTGTCCCTTGGTTTGCATATTCATCCCTTGCATGTGGGCAGCAACAACTGGTATTTGAGTTGGTCTAGGAGCTGTTCTTGGCTGCCCTTGTGCATTTACAACTAGATTTTGTTTGCCAACCATTTGTGGAGCCATAAAAGGTTGTGGATTGGTTGGAGCTAATGGCTGTTCTTCACCCAAATTCCTTCTTTTTGACCTTGTGTTGGTTGCAACACCTTGAGAGACTGTTTGATTTAGGCCACAAAAATCGTCTCTCGCCCGCGCTCACAAGTGTGGTGTCATTTGGAGCTGATTGCTGCTGGAATGTTTCTTGTTGTTGGTTGTTTCCTTGACTACCCTCACCCTCCACACCAGTAGTTGTCACCATTAATTCTTGATTCAAGGCACCGTTAAAGCACATAGATTGGTTGTGAGGTTCATTGCATGGAAAACACCAATCATACTCCTGAGCAACGTTGTTTTGTGTTGGCACCAATGCCTTAGAGGCAAATATAGCATTTGGATTATAGGGCTGAAATGGTCTGTTGGTAGGAGGCCTTGCTTGATTTAGATTTGCAGCTGGATTGGGTGGTGTATAAGGTTTATATGGCTACCTGTTAGGCTGAGCTTGAGGCTAGAAGGAAGGTCTAAAACTTTGCGCTTGTTTCCTCTTGAGAGTAACCAGCTCATTACCTAGGATTTTGCAGTTGCTTCATGACATCTTGAAGTTCATTTGAGGTACTAGTAGAATATGAAGTGAAAGATTAACTTGAATTTTGATTTCTAGGAGTGGGAGAAGGAGCCAAATTAGGTGCTTGATTAGTGTTTGGGCTCTCTAAACTTGGAAACAATGGCATGGGAGGTCTAGGGGCTAGTTTGCCAGCTTCGATCAAACAATTTTCAGCTCTAATGGAAATGCTATAAGCAATGGGGATAGTTGTGCCTCCCATGGACTGAATTAACATAGAAATATCAGAATTTAGAGCTTTGAGATAGTAAAGAAAAGAACCTTTTACTGTTGGCCTGACTGCCACTGGAATTCTCTCCCAAGTCCTTTGAAATCTGAAGTTGAAATCATCAAATTGCTCATTGGGAGTTCTCTTGATGGTTGTCACTGCTCCAAAAGAGACAAGTTGTCTCCCTTCTCTCCAAATTTCTCATGAAGTGCTACACATAGTTGGTTCCAATTTTGAATAGAACCTGAGGCAAGGCTTCTAAACCATTGCAAAGCCTTCCCCTTGAATGAAGATGCCAGCAATTTGACAGCAACTTGCATCTCATTGATTTCATGAATTACACAAAGGTTGGCAATGTCTTTAACATGATCACCAGGAGTAGTCTGATTCTCTCCAGTGAAGTATGGAATGTTCTTCAAGGCTACAATTGGAATTGGATTTTGTGCATTGAGAGCAAGTGGGCTGCTGCCAGTGAAATTGACATAGGGGTTGTTTTGTGCCATTCTAATTGGCCTTAGAACCCTTGTTGATTGAATGAAAGGCCTACCATGTGGAGGAGTTTAGAGAGTTTTGTTTGGTGGAGATGGAGACCTTTGGATTCTCCTCCCACTTTGCCTTACTCTTGGAGATAACTACAAATATTCAAACAACACCTCTTCTTCTCCAGCTCTTGACCTTGTAGTGATTCTTCTCATGAGTTTTCAGGTCTGCACTGCTAAAACCAGATGATTCTTCTTCCTTGGAGTCACCAGATGTGCAACTTATAGCTCTTTTAAGCAAGAAAATTGTAGTAGATGCACATCAACTTTTCTGCAACAAAAATGAGACCTCTAAGGTCCCACCGAGCATGCCAAAATTGTTGTTGCAAATCAGCAAGACTCCGGATGCAAATCAGGTTTCTAAGTTGATGTTTCGGCATCCAAAGGTGATTGCACAACATTGAAACCTCTCTCAAGTGTGGGACTTGTAAAATGAGAGAGGAATCTCTAGATTAGAGGCTGGTTCCTCAAACTCCTCTGATCAGATCTGTTATTTACACAATTGCAGAGGTTTGAATCCTAATCCTACTCTAAATTCCAAGGAGACAGAGATAGAAAGTGCAAAAATTGAAACTAAACTAATAGGTGATACACCAAAGGAGTGGTGAACACTTCTTGTTCATGAAAATTGACACAATTTCATGAAATGCAACATGAAATATCATACACAGGCTGATAAGATGTAATTAGAGGTCTCAAATGAAACAAGACAATACAAACAAAGGACTGAAAATTGATCACGAGTCTCCTTTGTCATTTTCACTTTGTCAAAATCCTTACATTTACAACATCAAAGAGGAAGAAACCTGTTACAATCATGAAGAAGGTCTCGATACTTGCAAAAATCACTTGTTGAAGGTGAAAGAAGAAGCTCATTGTCCCAAAAAAATGTTCAACCTCAAAAATGAGCCAAATCTGGGTTTTACAATGCATGGGTTGAGAAAACATGTAAAAACATAGGAGCCATTCCCATTTAATGAAGATGCATTAAAACAACATGGGCGTCCTTACGGACCCATGCCCCGATATTTTTGGCCATCTTTGAAGAATGTGACCCATTTTGCATTAAAACCGGTTGTTGAAACGCGTCATTTACGGGCATTACCACATACCGAGATGTTTCTTGATTTTCTCTCTCCAAAATAAACCAAAATGCAAAAATGACCATGAAATCTTGTAGATAATTTCACCAGCTTTCCATTGATATAAAGAACGTGAAAATCCGAGCTCTGGATCGAAAGATATGGCGATTTGAAAATTTAGGGCAAAACAGGCCAAAATCGGATCGGCGGGCAAAAAGTTTGAATTTTTACCCATTTGGTCTTTGGAATTTTTTTCAAATTTTCCCCACGCTCCGCCACTCCAGGTGCCACGTGGCACATTCTGATTGGTCACGGGCCCTTCCTGCTCCATTTTTAGAAAGATTTGAGTGCCTAAAAATCAAAAATGGAGACTGAGGCACAAGAGAGGTAAGAACACAAGGAGTTAGCCACAAAAATGAGTAGGGGTACATTTTGGATAAAAAATTTGGTGACTCGGAGGGTCATCTCAAAGTCTTTAGATGAAGATACTGTTGTTGTAAATCGGCAGCACCCCTGGATGCAAATCAAGGTTCTAAATGATGTTTAGAGCATCCAGTGTGATTGCACAACATAGAAACCTCTCTCCAAGTGTGGGACTTGTGAAAATGAGAGAGGAATCTCCAGAATAGAGGCTGGTTCCTCAAACTCCTCTGATTTAGATCTATATTTTACACAACTACAGAGGTTCTAATCCTAATTCTACCCTAGATTGTAAGGAGACAGGGATAAAAATGTAAAAATGAAACTAAACTAAAGATGGTGATGCACCAAAAGGAGTGGTGAAACATTTTTTGCCATGTAAATAGACACAAATTCATGAAATGCAACAAGGGAAAACATACACAAGCTGATAGATGTAATTAGAGGTCTTAAAATGAAGTAAAACAATACAAACAGAGGACTGAAAGCATTCACAGAGTTTGCACTGTCAATTCCATGTAAAAATCTCTTGCATTCCACCATCAAAGAGGTATAAACCTATTACAAACTGTGAAAAAGGTCTGATTCTTACAACTATCACTTGTTGGAGGTGAAAGAAGAAGTTTGCAATGCCAAAAAGTGTTCAACCATGAAGAAATGAGCCAAATCTAGCTTTTACAGTGCATGGGTCGAGCCCAGGAGAGAGAAAACATAAAAATGTGGGAGCCCATTCCTCATTGATGGAAAATGCATTAAAACAACATGGAGGACCTTACAAACCCATACCTTGTCATTTTTGACCATATTGGAGAAGAATGCGACCCATTCTGTATTAAATTTGGTTGTTGAAATGTCATTTCTGGCCATGGACATGTACCAGAACAATTTTTGAATTTTATCTCTCCAAAATAAACCAAAATTATAAATTTACCATGGAATCATGTAGATAATTTTAACAGCTTTCCAATGATATAAAGAATGCAAAAATCTGAGCTCTGGATCAAAAGATATGATCATTTGAAGATTTAGGGCAAAAACGGCCCAAAAATGGATTGGCGGGAAAAATTTTCAAATTTTACCTCTTTTTTGTCTTTGGAAATTTTTTCAAAAATTCCCCATGCTCCACTGGTCGGATGCCACGTGGCAGCTTCCTATTGGCTGTGGGCCTCAAATGGGAAAATTTTCCACAAAAACTCCACCGAGCCATAACTTGAAAAATATAAGCGAGTTAGGAGGTAAACTTTACCTTTACGGAAAGCCGAGAGAGAGATCTATACGATGGTGCCATTTCCAGAAAGCCTTGAGTGCCTTAAACTCAAAAAATGTGGACTGAGGCACAAGAGAGGAAAGAACTCAAGGAGTTAGCCACAAAAAATGAGCTGGGGCACATTTTGGATAACAATTTTGGCAACTCAGAGGGTCATCTCTCTTAGATGAAAGTACCAAGAGTTGCTTTGAAGAAGTCCATTGGGCATGGAGCCATCAAATATTCTGTTTAGAACCCCAACTGACTTAGAATGTGCAAGGAGGAAGATGGAATATCACATAATGGAAGCAAGGACTGCAAAACATCTCCAGGGGACATCAAGTCATTGCCAAAGCACTTAGGAGAGCAAAACTAACCTATAGCAAAACAATGTGCACAAGCACTTGAAGAAATGGAAACCTAAGCTAATATTTACAAGGCCGAGAATTTCCCTTTAGAAGAAATGCTTTAGATAGATTCCATTGACTAGAATCTGCAGTTCTTCACAATCCAATGAAGCCTATTGGAAGTCATTGTTGTTCTTGCACTTCGTGACCATGTATGGGCCACTCCAAATGGCATCAAATTTTGAATGCCTTCCCGGTTTTACTCTATCTGCATCCTATTTTTACACTAGATCTCCAACTTGGAAAGATCTACTCTTGGCCTTCCTATCAAAGGTCTTCTTGATCAAAGCTTGATCCTTCTCCATTGCTTGGGATGCCTGATCTCTGATCTCTTGGAGCTCCATCAACTCTGCATATCTCACCTCCATGGGCCCAAACTCTAGCAACTCTAACTGCTTCATGAGTTCCAATGTTGGCAACTCAAGTGACATGGGCAAGATTGCCTCTCTTCCATAAACAATCCTGAATGGAGAGTTACCTGTGGATCTCTTGGGAGTTATCCTATCAGCCCATAAGGCCGATTTCAGTTTAGTATGCCAAGACCTCTAATTCTCATCAAGAGTCCTCCTAATGATCCTCAACAAGTTCTTGTTTGTAGACTCAGCTTGGCCATTACCTTGAGGGTAATAGTTTGATGAAGTGCTTAGGTAGATCCCATTCTTGACAGCCCACTCAGTCACCCTGGATCTAATGAATGCCAATGCATTATCTGAGATTATTGTAGTAGGTATACCAAATCTGGTTGCTATCCCCTCATAAAAGTCTAAGATGCTGGACTCATTTGCCTCTTTGAGTGCTACTACTTCAGTCCACTTGGTGAAGTAGTAGTGGCATCAAAAATCCATTTGTGCCCTTGACTTGAATTGGGATTAATGACTCCAATGAAGTCCAAACCCCATTGCATGAATGGCTGGTCAATTGAGATTGGATGCAATGGAAGGGCAGCAAGTCTCTCTTTTCCTTTGAAGAATGCACAATTCTTACACCTCTTGATCCATGCATAGCAATCACTGAAAATTTTAGGCAAATAATAACCAGCCTTCATGATTTTTAGAGATGTCACTCTTGGTGTAAAATGACCACCAGCTGGTCCACCATGGAACTATTCTAATACCCTCTGAATCTGATTTGTGCTAATGCATCTCAGCAGCACTCCATTCACATCTTTCTTGAACGAAACTCCATCAACAATGGCATATGGGATAGCCTACAATCTGAAGTTTCTTCTTTGGGTCTTGTTCATCTCTAGAGGGCATAGGCCTGTGCTTAGGAAGTGCATTATACCTTGGGTCCAGCAAGGAGTGGGGGCAGCATTGTTTTCTTCTTGAGTGCCACATGGCTCATGGTTGTCTTGAACTATCAAAACAACCTCTCCTTCATTGCATGCTTCTTTTTGCTTCCCCAAAACTAGCTGCTCACACAATCCTTTTCCTCTTACCAGCTTGGTGATTTTGATCTCAATGTCATACTCCATGACACGGGTGATCCAACCTGCCCTTTTCTCATTCAAATCTTTGTTGAGGAGGAAGTCCTTAACCCCACAGAGTGAGACCAGCAACTGGACCTTGTTGTTTGAGACTAAATGCATGAATTTTTTCAAGCTTCGATTCTTGCCGACACATGCTTCTCAATAAAAGAATACCTCACCTCATAGTCATCTAGGCTCTGCTGAAGAAAGCAATTGGCTGCTCATCGTTATCCTTGTTCTGCTGTACCAAAATGGCAGAAATAGTGTCATTACCTCCAAATGCATAGAGGATGAAATCCTTGGAGAAGTTCGGGTTGATGAGAGTTGGTGCTTGAGAAATGGCTTCTTTGATTGCTTCAAAAATCTCCTTGCCTTCTGCTGTCCACTTGAAAGCCATGCTATTCTTTAACATTTTGGTGATGGGCTTGACAAGGGCTGCAAAATCTGGGACAAACCTCCGAACAAAGTTTATGCTCCCCAAGAAACTCTAAAGGGCTTTCTTGTGGCTTGGAAATGGTAGTGCTCTTATGGCTTCAACCCTCTTTGGATCAATTGCTAATCCTTATTTGGAGACAATATGGCCAAGGAGATTTCCTTCATGTGCAAGAAAGATACACTTTCTAGGATTTAAAGACACTCCAAATCTCCTGCACCTCGTGAAAACTTGTCTCAAATGAGAGAGGTGGTCTGTTGCATTCTTGGAAAAAATAGTGATATCATCAAGGTAAATCAGCACCACATTGTTAATCAAACCTTTGAATGCCATGTCCATTGCTCTTTGGAAAGTAGCACCAGCGTTGGACAACCCAAATGGAATTTTCCTATATGCATAAGTTCCCCATTTGGTTGTGAAGGCTGTCTGAACTAGTCTTCTTCCTTCACATAATCGATTGTAGCCGGAGTAGCCATCAAGTAGTGAAAACCTCTCGAGCCAGCCACAACTTGCAAGATTTTCTCCATGGAAGGGAGTGGGTAATGGTCCTTGAGAGATGCTCTATTTAAGTCTCTGAAATCAACACACAATCTGATCTCTCCACTCTTCTTTCTGACTAGAACCAAGTTGGCAACCCAACTAGAATGCTTGATTGGGAATATGATTCTTGACTCAATCAGCTTGTCCAATTCTTTCCTCATGAGAGGCTCCATGTGTGGATTGACTGGTCTTTGTTTCTACCTGACAGATTAGTATTTGGATCCAATTCAATGGTATGCTGAGCTAAGTTGGGATTGAAACCTTTCAAATCTTCATAGCTCCAAGCAAACACATCAGGGAACTCTTGACACATAATTGTATGAACTCATACCTTTCTTGATCAGTTGTCATCTTTCCAATTTGCAATGGTTTGTTCTCTTCTACCAAGATGGATACTGAATCCTCTCTTTTGACCTAAATGTTTGCTTTCTACTTTCTAAACTGATCACTGGGATTAAAAATGGACTCCAAAGTGATAAGTCCCTTGGGCGCTTGTTAGTTCTCAAATGTACCACTTGGTCACCATCTTTTTTTCCAATTTTTCTTGATTCTTAGTGAGAGAACTAGACTTCTTCTTGCAAGAAATGGATGATTTGCTGGTCATTCTCAAACACTTGCCAACTGACATTGTTATCTGGCACTGAAGGCCTCACAATCACATGGATGTTTGGCTGTACTTTGTCTTGTTGAATGCTTTCCACAATGTCAAAGGCTATCCCTATTGCTACAAGTCTCAAGCCAGTGGCTTGATTCTCTTTCCTAGGAATGGATTTGATGCCAAAACCCTCAAAATCTTCCATGAGGTCCCACACCCTGTTCTTGTAGCACCTGAGTAGATCATTCTTGGCAGCATGCTATCCCTTGACCTGATTTACAATCAATTCACTGTCACCAAAGACTTGCAAGTTCTTTATTTTCTTCTTGATTGCCCAATGCATCCCTTACACCAAGGCTTCATATTCAGCAGTGTTATTAGAGCATGCAAACTGAAATCTAAAAGATGAATGGTACCTTAATCCTTGAGGTGAAACAAGCATGGCTCCACCTCCTGCACCTTGTCTACTTCTTGATCCATCAAAAACAACCCCATACCTCATTGTCATCCTTTTGGTTTGGCTTGGTGATGTTAGGAATAGGCTGATTTTCTTCATGTATACAATAGACCCTATCTCGATTCTTCTACTTCTTGATAAGGATCAAAAGCATGTACCTTATTTTCCCATTCATCAAGAGTTAGATCCGGATGCTCCCAACCTTGGTGTCGGCTTCATCGGTGCTTGGGTGGTCTTCTTGATCAAATGCTGAAAAATTAGCATTGATCGACTTGGAGTGTAAGGCTCAATGTGAAAGTTTGCAATAGGTTCAGACCTGATTGTAGCTTTGGTTCCATACCTCGTTCTAAATAGCATGTGTGACCAATCAGCAGACAAATATCCTCCAATCTTGGCTGTGAAGTCCCTTGACAAGCATAGGGCAAAGAGTGGTGGAAGGTCTATAACTGATACATCTTGTAAAACAACAACATTTGGACATGCATGCAAGGTAAGACTCAAGTTTCTAATCACTCCAACTGTTGTTACTGTTGTCCCATCCAGCTGCACTACTCCTTTGGATATGGTTTCATACTGGAGCCCTAGCTGATCAGCTATTTGTTTAGGCATCACTGAGCTACTTGCCCCGGAATCTATCATGCAATTGTGCACTAACTGATTTCCAATGATTAATGAAACATAGAAAGGAGGGGGCTTCAACATTTTACCTTGCTGTCCTCCATGATTCCCTTCAGGCTGGGCAGCATTTGTGAGCACTTTCTCTTGCATCTAAACTTGTTGATTCAAAGTTGGCCAGTCCTTCATGGCAGCTTGTAGCAAATCTCTTTGGCCTAGGATAGATAGGGATTCCCACATTGATATATTTACATTTGTCTTCTTCATCTGATCAATGATACTGAATGGTGATGGAGGATCTCTTTGTTGTCCCTTGGTTGGCACATTCACTCCTTGCATGTGGGTAGCAACAATTGGTATTTGAGTTGGTCTAGGAGTTGTTCTTGGCTGCCCTTGTGCATTTGAAATTGGATTTTCTTGCCAACCGTTTGTGGAGCCATAGAAGGTTGGAGATTGGTCGGAGCTAATGGTTGTTCTTCACCCAAATTCCTTCTTTTTGACCTTGTGTTGGCTGCAACGCCTTGGGAAATTGCCTGATTCATGCCACAAAAAATCCTCTCGCTTGCCAATTTACCAACGTGGTGTCATTTGGGGCTGATTCTTTGTTGGAATGTTTCTTGTTGTTGGTTGTTTCCTCGACCGCCCTCACCCTCCACACCAGATAGTTATCACCATTAATGCTTGATTCAAAGCACCATTGAAGCACATGGATTTGTTATGAGGTTCATTGCATGGAAAACACCAGTCATACTCTTGAGCATTGTTGTTTTGTGTTGGCACCAATGCTTTAGAGGCGATATGGCATTTGGATTGTAGGGCTGAAATGGTCTATTGATAGGAGACCTTGTTTGATTCATATTTTCAGCTGGATTAGGTGGTCTTTATAGTTGGTATGGCTGCCTGTTAGGCTGAGCTTGGGGCTGGTAAGAAGGTCTAAAACCTTGGGCTTGTTGCCTCTTGAGAGTAACCAGCTCATTGCCTAGGTTTTGCAGTTGCTTCACGACTTCTTGAAGCTCATTTGGGGCACTTGGAGATGAAGTAGAAGCTTCATTTGAACTTTGATTTCTATGAGTGGGAGAAGGATCCAAATTAGGTGCTTGATTGGTATTTGGACTCTCTAAACTTGGAAACAATGGCATGGGAGGACTAGGGGCTAGTTTGCCAGCTTGGATTAAACAATTTTCAGCCCTAATGGCAATGCTATAAGCCATAGGGATAGTTATGCCTCCCATGGACTGAATCAACATAGAAATATCAAAATTTAGAGCTTTGAGATAATAGAGAAAAGCACCTTCTACTGTTGGCCTGACTGCCACTGGAATTCTCTCCCAAGTCTTTTGAAATCTGAAGTTGAAATCGGTCAGCTGTTCATTGGGAGCTCTCTTGATGGTTGTCAGCTGCTCCAAAAGAGACAAGTTGTCTCCCTTCTCTCCAAATTGCTCATGAAGTGCTATACATAGCTGATTCCAATTTGTGATAGAACTAGCTCCAAGGCTTCTAAACCATTGCAATGCTTTCCCCTTGAATGAAGATGCCAACAATTTGACAGCCACTTGCATCTCATTGATTTCATGAATTGCACAAAGATTGGCAATGTCTTTAACATGATCACCTGGAGTAGTCTGATTTTCTCCAGTGAAGTAGGGAATGTTCTTCAAGGCTGCAATTGGAATTGGATGTTGTGCATTGAGGGCAAGTGGGTTGTTTCCTGTGAAGTTGACATAGGGGTTGTTTTGTGCCATTCTAATTGGTCTTAAAACCCTTGTTGACTGAATGAAAGGCCTACCAGGTGGAGGAGTTGAAAGAGTTCTGTTTGGTGGAGATGGAGACCTTTGAATCCTTCTCCCACTTTGCCTTACTCTTGGAGATAACTGCAGATATTCAAACAACACCTCTTCTTCTCCAGCTCTTGACCTTGTAGTGATTCTTCTCATGAGTTTTCAGGCCTGCACTGCTGAAACCAGTTGATTCTTCTCCTTGGAGTCGCCAGATGTGTAATTTATAGCTCTTTTGAAGCAAGAAAATTACAGCAGATGCACATCAACTTTGCTGTGATAAAAATGAGACCTCTAAGGTCCCACCGGTGTGCCAAAACTATTGTTGCAAATCAGCAACACCCCTGGATGCAAATCAAGGTTCTAAATGATGTTTAGAGCATCCAGTGTGATTGCACAACATGGAAACCTCTCTCCAAGTGTGGGACTTGTGAAAATGAGAGAGGAATCTCCATAATAGAGGTTGGTTCCTCAAACTCCTCTGATTTAGATCTATATTTTGCACAACTACAGAGGTTCTAATCCTAATTCTACCCTAGATTGTAAGGAGACAGGGATAAAAATGCAAAAAATGAAACGAAACTAAAGATGGTGATGTACCAAAAGGAGTGGTGAAACATTTTTGCCATGTAAATAGACACAAATTCATGAAATACAAAAAGGAAAACATACACAAGATGATAGATGTAATTAGAGGTCTTAAAACAAAGTAAAACAATACAAACAGAGGACTAAAAGCATTCACAGAGTTTGCACTGTCAATTCCATGTAAAAATCTCTTGAATTCCACCATCAAAGAGGTATAAACCTGTTAAAAACTATGAAAAAGGTCTGATTCTTACAACTATCACTTGCTGGAGGTGAAAGAAGAAGTTTGAAATGCCAAAAAGTGTTCAACCATGAAGAAATGAGCCAAATCCGGCTTTTACAGTGCATGGGTCGAGCCCAGGAGAGAGAAAACATAAAAAAGTGGGAGCCCATTCTTCATTGATGGAAAATGCATTAAAACAACATAGAGAACCTTACGAACCCATACCCTATCATTTTTGACCATATTGGAGAAGAATGCGACCCATTCTGTATTAAATTTGGTTGTTGAAATGTCATTTCTGGCCATGGACATGTACCAGAACCATTTTTGAATTTTCTCTCTCCAAACTAAACCAAAATTATAAATTGACCATGGAATCATGTAGAGAATTTTAACAGATTTCCAATGATATAAAGAACGTGAAAATCCAAGCTCTGGATCAAAAGATATGATCATTTGAAGATTTAGGGCAAAAACGGCCCAAAAACGGATCGGCGGGAAATTTTTTCAAATTTTACCTCTTTTTTGTCTTTGGAAATTTTTTCAAAAATTCCCCACGCTCTGCTGGTCGATGCCACGTGGCAGCTTCCTATTGGCTATGGGCCTCAAATGGGAAAATTTTCCACAAAAACTCCGCCGAGCCATAACTTGAAAAATATAAGGAGTTAGGAGGCAAACTTTACCTTTCTGGAAAGCTGAGAGAGAGCTCTATCTGATGGTGCCATTTCCAAAAAGCCTTGAGTGCCTTAAAATAAAAAATGTGGACTGAGGCACAAGAGAGGCAAGAACACAAGGAGTTAGCCACAAAAAATGAGCTGGGGCACATTTTGGATAACAGATACCGGTTACTGAAAGCAGCCCATTGGGCATGGAGTTATAAAATTTTCTATTCGGAACCCCAACTGACTTAGAATGTTGCAAAGAGGAAGATGGAATATCACCTGATGGAAGTAAGGACTGTAAAACATCTCTAGGGACACCAAGCCTGTGCCAAAGCACTTAGGGAAAGCAAAACAACCTACAGCAAAACAATGTGCACAAGAACTTGGAGGAATGAAAACCTAAGCTAATATTTACAAGGTGGAGAATTTCCCTTTAGTAGCAATGCTTTAGATAGATTCCATTGACTGGAATCTGTAGTTCTTCACCATCTAATGAAGGCAATTGGAAGGCATTGTTGTCCTTACACTTTGTGACCATGTATGGGCCACTCCAAATGGCATCAAATTTTGGATGCCTTCCTGGTTTTGCTCTATCTGCATCCCATTTTAACACTAGATCTCCAACTTGGAAAGATCTACTCTTGGCCTTCCTATCAAAGGTCTTCTTGATCAAAGCTTGATCCTTCTCCATTACTTGGGATGCCTGATCTCTGATCTCTTGGAGCTCCATCAACTCTGCATATCTCACCTCTATGGGCCCAAACTCTAGCAACTCTAACTGCTTCATGAGTTCCAATGTTGGCAACTCAAGTGACATGGGCAAGATTACCTCTCTTCCATAAACAAGCTTGAATGGAGAGTTACCTGTGGATCTCTTGGGAGTTATCCTATCAGCCCATAAGGCTGATTTCAGTTTGGTATGCCAAGACCTCTGATTCTCATCAAGAGTCCTCCTAATGATCCTCAACAAGTTCTTGTTTGTAGATTCATCCTGGCCATTACCCTGAGGGTAGTAGTTTGATGAAGTACTTAGGTAGATCCCGTTCTTGACAGCCCACTTAGTCACCTTGGATCCAATGAATGCTAATGCATTATCTGAGATTATTGTAGCAGGTATGCCAAATCTGGTTACTATCCCCTCATAGAAGTCTAAGATGCTAGACTCATTTGCTTCCTTGAGTGCTACTACTTCAGTCCACTTGGTGAAGTAGTCTGTGGCTATCAAAATCCACTTATGCCCTTGGCTTGAATTGGGATTAATGACTCCAATGAAGTCCAAACCCCATTGCATGAATGGCTGGTCAACTGAAATTGGATGCAATGGAAGGGCAGCAAGCCTCTCTTTACTTGTGAAGAATGCACAATTCTCACCCCTTTTGATCCACGCAAAGTAATCACTGAAAATCTTGGGCCAATAATAACCAACCTTCATGATTTTTAGAGCTATCACTCTTGGTGCAAAATTACCACCAACTGGTCCACCATGGAACTCTTCCAACACACTATGAATATGATTTGTGTTAATACATCTCAGTAGCACTCCATTCACATCTTTCTTGAACAAAACACTATCTACTATGGCATATGGGACAGCCTGCAATCTGAAGTGTCTTCTTTGGGTTTCGTTCATCTCTGGAGGGCATAGGCCTGTGCTTATGAAATGCATTATACCTTGGGTCCAGCAAGGAGTGGGGACAACATTATCCTCTTCTTGAGTGCTACCTTGCACATGGCTGTCTTGAACTATCAAAACAACCTCTTCTTTATTGCATACTCCTTTTTGCTTGCCCAGAATTAGCTGCTCACACAATCCTTTTCCTCTTACCAACTTGGTGACCTTGATCTCAATGTCATACTCCATGACACGAGTGATCCAACCTTCCCTTTTCTCATTCAAATCCTTGTTGAGGAGGAAGTCCTTTACTCCCGCATGAGAGACCAACAACTGAACCTTGTTGTTTGAGACTAAATGCTTGAATTTCTTCAAGCTTCTGATTACTGCAAGAACATGCTTCTCAATAAAATAATACCTCACCTCATAGTCCTCTAGGATTTGGCTGAAGAAAGCAATTGGCTGCTCATCATTGTGCTTGTTCTGCTGTACCAAAATGGCAGAAATGGTATCATTACCCCCAAATGCATAGAGGATGAAATCCTTGGAGAAGTCCGGGTTGATGAGAGTTGGTGCTTGAGAGATGGCTTCTTTGATTGCTTCAAAACTCTCCTTTCCTTCTGCTGTCCATTTGAAATCCATGCTTTTCTTCAACATCTTGGTGATAGGTTTGACAAGGGCTGCAAAATCTGGGACAAACCTCCAAACAAAATTTATTCTCCCCAAGAAACTCTGAAGTGCCTTCTTGTGGCTTGGCAATGGTAGTGCTCTTATGGCTTCAACTCTCTCTGGATCAATTGCTAATCCTTTTTGGAGAAAATATGGCCAAGGAGCTTTCCTTCATGTGCTAGGAAGATACACTTCTTAGGATTCAAAGACACTCCAAATCTCCTACGCACCTCGTGAAAACTTGTCTCAAATGAGAGAGGTGGTCTGCTGCATTCTTAGAAAAATAGTGATATCATCAAGGTAAATCACACCACGTTGTTAATCAAACCTTTGAATGCCATGTCCATTTCTCTTTGGAAAGTAGCACCATCGTTGACAACCCAAATGGAATTTTCCTATATGCATAAGTTCCCCATTTGGTTGTGAAGGCTGTCTGAACTAGTCTTCTTCCTTCACATAATTTGATTGTAGCTGGAGTAGCCATCAAGTAGTGAAAACCTCTCGAGCCAGCCACAACTTGTAAGATTTTCTCCATGGAAGGGAGTGGGTAATGGTCCTTAAGAGATGCTCTATTCAAGTCTCTCGAAGTCAAAACACAATCTGATCTCTCCACTCTTCTTTTTGATGGAATTAAGTTGGCAACCCAACTAGAATGCTTGATTGGGAATATGATTCTTGAATCAATAAACTTGTTTAATTCCTTCCTCATGAGAGGTTCCATGTGTGGATTGATGGCCTTTGTTTCTACCGATGGGCTTAGTATTTGGGTCCAACTCAATGGTGTCTTTGAGCTAACTTGGGATTGAAACCTTTCAAATCTTTTTAGCTCCAAGCAAACACATCAGGGAACTCTTGACACAGCTGTATGAACTCATACCTTTCTTGTTCAGTTGTCATCTTTCCAATTTTCAATGGTTTGTTCTCTTCCACCAAGATGGATACTTGAATCTTCTCTCTTGACTTGAATGTTTGCTTTCTCTTTCCGAAATGATCATTGGGATTGAAAATGGACTCCAAAGTGATAAGTCCCTTAGGCAGCTTGTTAGTTCTCACTGTACCACTTGGTCACCATACTTTGCTATTCCAATTTTTCCAAATTTTTAGCTGAGAACTCAGCCTCTTCTTGCAAGAAATGGATGATTTGCTTGATCATTTTCAAACACTTGCTAACTTACATTGTTGTCCGGCACTGAATGCCTCACAATCACATGGATGTTTGGTTGTACCTTGTCCTTTTGAATGCTCTCCACAACGTCAAAGGCTGCCCCAACTACTGCAAGCCTGTCAGCAGCTTGGTTCTCTTTCCTAGGAATTGATTTGATGCCAAAACCCTCAAAATCTTCAATGAGGTCCCATACCCTGTTCTTGTAGCACTTGAGCAGATTATTCTTGATAGCATGCTGCCCCTTAACTTGGTTTACAATCAATTCACTGTCACCAAAGACTTGCAAGTTCTTTATTCCTCTCTTTATTGCCCAATGCATCCCTTGCACCAAGGCTTCATATTCAGCAGTGTTATTGGAGCATGCAAACTGAAATCTAAAAGCTGAATAGTACTTTACTCCTTGAGGTGAAATAAGCATAGCTCCACCTCCTGCACCTTGTCTACTCCTTGATCCATCAAAAAACAACTGCCATACCTCATTGTCATCCTTGTGGTTTGGCTTGGTGATGCTAGGAATGGGCTGATTTTCTTGATGTATGCAATAGACCCTAGCTCAGATTCTTATACTTCTTGATAAGGATCAAAAGCATGTACCTTGTTTGCCCATTCATCAAGAGTTGGATCCAGGATGCTTCCAACCTTGGTGTCAGCTTCATTAGTGCTTGGGTGATCTTCTTGATCAAATGCCGAACAGTTGGCATTGATCTGACTTGGAGTGTAGGGCTCAATGTGGAAGTTTGCAATAGGTTCAAACCTGATTATAGCTTTGGTTCCATACCTCGTTCTGAATAGCATGTGTGACCAATCAGCAGAAAAATATCCTCCAATCTTGGCTGTGAAATCTCTTAACAAACATAGGGCAAAGAGTGGTGGAAGGTCTATAACTGATACATCTTGTAAAACAACAACATTTGGACATGCATGCAAGGTAAGACTCAAGTTTCTAATCACCCCAACTATTGTTACTGCTGTCCCATCCAACTGCACTACCCCTTTGGATATGGTTTCATATTGAAGTCCTAGCTGATCAGCTATTTTCTTGGGCATCACTGAGCTACTTGCCCTAGAATCAATCATGCAATTGTGCACCAATTGGTTTCCAATGATTAATGAGACATAAAAAGGAGGGGGCTTCAACATTTTACCTTACTGTCCTCCATGATTGCCTTAAGGATGGGCAGCATTTGTGAGCACCTTCTTTTACATTTGGACTTGTTGATTCAAAGTTGGCCAGTCTTTCATGGCAGCTTGTAGCAAATCTCTCTAGCCTGGGATAGATAGGGATTCCCACATTGATATATTTACATTTGTCTTCTTCATCTGATCAATGATACTAAATGGTGATGAAGGATCTCTTTTTGTCCCTTGGTTTGCATATTCATCCCTTGCATGTGGGCAGCAACAACTAGTATTTGAGTTAGTCTAGGAGCTATTCTTGGCTGCCCTTGTGCATTTACAACTGGATTTTGTTTGCCAACCATTTGTGGAGCCATAAAAGGTTGTGGATTGGTTGGAGCTAATGGCTATTCTTCACCCAAATTCCTTCTTTTTGACCTTGTGTTGGCTGGCTGACACCTTGAGAATTCAGCCTCTTCTTGCAAGAAATGGATGATTTGCTGATCATTTTCAAACACTTGCCAACTTACATTGTTATCTGGCACTAAAGGCCTCACAATCACATGGATGTTTGGTTGTACCTTGTATTTTTGAATTCTCTCCACAACGTCAAAGGCTGCCCCAACTGCTGCAAGCTTGTCAGTGGCTTGGTTCTCTTTCCTAGGAATGGATTTGATGCCAAAACCCTCAAAATATTCAATGAGGTCCCACACCCTATTCTTGTAGCACTTGAGTAGATCATTCTTGACAGCATGCTGCCCCTTGACTTGGTTAACAATCAACTCATTGTCACCAAAGACTTACAAGTTCTTTATTCCTCTCTTGATTTCCCAATGCAGTCCTTGCACCAAGGCTTCATATTCAGCAGTGTTATTAGAGCATGCAAACTGAAATCTAAAAGCTGAATAATACTTAACTCCTTGAGGTGAAACAAGCATGGATCCCCATCCTACACCTTGTCTACTCCTTGATCCATCAAAAACAACTGCCATACCTCATTGTTATCTTTGTGGTTTGGCTTGGTGATGCTAGGAATGGGCTGATTTTCTTCATGTATGCAATAGACTCCTAACTCAGATTCTTCTATTTCTTGATAAGGATCAAAAGCATGCACCTTGCTTGCCCATTCATCAAGAGTCAAATCTGGGATGCTTCCTACCTTGGTGTCAGCTTCATCAGTGCTTGGATAATCTTCTTGATCAAATGTTGAACAATTGGTATTGATCTGACTTGGAGTGTAAGGCTCAATGTGAAAGTTTGCAATAGGTTCAGACCTGATTGTGGCTTTGGTTCCATATCTTGTTCTGAACAGCATGTGTGACCAATCAGCAGATAAGTAACCTCTAATCTTAGCTATGAAATCCCTTGACAAACATAGGGAAAAGAGTGGTGGAAGGTCTATTACTGAGACATCTTGCAAAACAACCATGTTGGGACAGGCATGCAAAGTAAGACTTTAGTTTTTAATCACTCCAACTGTTATTCTGCTATCCCATCCAATTGTACCACCCCTTTGGATATGGTTTCATCTTGAATTCCCAACCGATCGAGTTATTTGCTTGGGAATTACTGAACTACTTGCCCCAGAATCAATCATGTAATTGTGTACTAATTGGTTCCCAATGATCAATGAAACCTAGAATGGAGGGGGCTTCAACATCTTACTTTGCTGTCCTCCATGATTCCCCTCAGGCGAGCAAGCATTTGTGAGCACCTTCTCTTACATTTGGACTTGCTGATTTGAACTTGACCAGTCCTTCATGACAGCTTGTAGCAAATCTCTTTGGCCTGGGATAGATAGTGATTCCCACATTGATATGTTTACATTTGTCTTCTTCATATGATCAATGATATCTTGAATGGAGATGAAGTATCCCTCTACTTATCCCTTGGCCTACACATTCATTTCTTGCACATGGGCAGCAACAACCGGCATTTAGGTTGGCCTAGGGGTTGTTTTAGGAAATCCTTGCATGCTTGGGATTGCATTTTGTTTGCCAATAGTTTGTGGGTACATGAAGGTCGTGAATTACTTGGGGCCAATGGTTTTCTTCACCCAAATTTCTTCTCTTTGACCTTTTGTTGGCTACAACACTTTGGGAAATCATTTGATTCATGCCACAAAAATCTTCTGCCTGTCAGTTTACAAGTGTGGTATCATTTGGAGCTGATTGCTGCTGGAATGTTTCTTATTACTAGTTATTTCCTTGACTACCTTCACCCTCCACACCAGTTTCTATCACCATTAATGCTTGATTCAAGGCACCATTGAAGCACATGGACTGGTTATGAGGTTCATTGCATGGGAAACACCAATCATACTCTTGAGCTATATTGTTTTATCTGGCACTAATGCTTTAGATGCGAGATGTAGCATTGGGATTATAGGGCTGAAATGGTCTATTGGTAGGAGGCCTTTCTTGATTTAGATTTGTAGGTGGATTGGGTGGTCTATGAGGTTGATGTTGTTGCAAATCAACAAAGCACTCTGATGTTGATCAGATTTCTAGTTTGATCATTCTAAGCATCCAGTGTGATTGCACAACATTGAATCCTCTTCCCAAGTGTGGGACTTGCAAAAATGGAAGAGGAATCTCCAGATTAGAGGCTGGTTCCTCAACTCCTCTGATCAGCTATTTTACTTGCACAATTACAGAGGTTTAAACTCCTAATCCTACCCTAAATTCCAAAGGAGACAGAGATAGAGAATGTAGATAAACTAAAACTAATGCTAATAGGTGATGCACCAAAGGAGTTGTAGACACCTGATGCTGCATGAAATACACAATCCATAAGGAAACACAGCACAAAACATGCACAAATGCTCAAAATGTAATGAAAGATCAAGAAAGCAATGATAGATATATGAAAGGATTGAGGGATTTTAATCACAAAACATATATCAAGATCTCAGATCCAATACAGTACATTACAGTGATCCAGAGGCAAGAAAAGGTGTTACATTACATGGAAAGGTAAAATTTCTTCACAAATTTTGCCAAGGAGGAAGAAAAAGGAAGTTGCAGAGCTGAAAAGTGTCTCTCCTTTTGCAAAATGAACTCATTCTGGCTTTTACAGTGCAAACCATGACCCCAGGAGAGAGAAACGTGGGAAAAGTTCAAGGGGTTCAACCATTGACCAAAATGCCATCAAAACAGCATGGGCACCCTGACAGACCCATTCCTTGACATTTTTAACCATGCTGGGAGAGAATGCGAGCCATTCTTCATTAAAAATGGTGGTTGAAATGTCATTTCTGTCCATGACCACGTGCCAAAGGAATTTTTGATTTTCTCTCTCCAAACTCCATCAAAATGCAAAAATTACCCCAAAATCTTATAGATAATTTCACCAGCTTTCCATTGATATAAAGAACGTGAAAAACTGAGCTCTGGATCGAAAGATATGGCGATTTGAAGTTTTAGGGCAAAACAGGGCCAAATCGGGTCGGTGGGAAAAAATTCAAATTTTTGCACCTTTTTGGTCATTTGGAAAATTTTCCAAAATTTCCCCACGCTCCACCACTCTAGGTGCCATGTGGTGGCATCTCATTGGCATGCGGCCTTTCAGGGGAAACTTTTCCCAAAAAACTCCACCGAGCCATAACTTCAAAAATACATGGAGTTAGGAGGAAAACTTTACCTTTCTGGAAAGATGAGAAAGAGCTCTATCCAATGGTGCCATTTCTAGAAGGTTTTGAGTGCCTAAAAGAAAAAAATTTGTGACTAAAGCACAAGAGAGGGAAGAATGGGAGGAGTTAGCCACAAAATGAGCAGGGGGCACATTTTGGATAACAATTAAGGGCGACTCGGAGGGTCATCTCTGCTCACTGGATGAAGTTACCAATTGCTGAAGCATCCATTGGGCATGGAGTCATGAGTTATAGCCTGTAAACTTATCTGAAATTTGAAAACCTCCTCTCTGAGCCACTTGGAAACCCACTGAAATGGACTGTGCAAGAGCAAAACCAACACCACAAAAACTATGTACAAAACTAAAAGTCATACATGCTCCAAAATGGAACATGAAGAGTGTGCACAAGCACTTCTTTTACGAAATAAAAATACCTATCCTACTCTAACTGGAAGCAAAAGTGGGCTAAACAAACCCTGCAACTAGTTGGGAGAAATAGCTTCCCTTTCTCAAAAGTTGCAACCATGCAATTGATTTGGCACTGAACATGGCTGATTGAATGAGTGGAAAATCAACAAGAAGCTGGTCTTCTACCCAAATCATCAAGGTGTCAACTGAAAACAAATCCAATACCTCTTTTAGTTGCTCTGCATTTGGATTGAAGAGGTATGACAACTGATCCTTGGTACTTTGTAGCTCACCCTCATGCTTAGAAGCAAACATGACTGGTTGTGACTTCTCCTTTGACTCCAATGAAGTCAAATACCTTATTGGGCAAGGTATGATCCATTTGATATGCCCATAGCTCTGATTTTCAATTCCAAAAATGGAGTCTTCTTGTAGACCTTCTTGGGTGGGTGATGTGGAAGCAATGGTAGGACTTTTCTGCCCTTTCTCTTCCTTCATGACAACATGGAACTCTTCAATAGTGTGCAACTCCTCATTATTGATTGTAACATCCAATGAAGTTGCTTTTGCATTGTTGTTACCTGCTGCAATACATTGTTGGCTTTGGAGCTCCTCCATTATAGCTTTTGGAAGATCAAATTCTTCCAGCTTTGATTCAAGAGGCATGTTGCAAACTGTAGGCTGTTGTCCTTGAACTCTTTTGTCCATGGCAGCAAGTTCTTGTTGTTGGAGAATGAATGGTGAAGAAGGAAACATGGTAATTTCAGCTAGCTCTTCGTCTAAACATTCTTCTAAGTCGATGGCAAATCAAACTCTTGAATGTCTTGCTGCAGAAAATTCTCTCCCTCTTGTATGGTGGCCTCCAAATCTACATTTTCCTCACCCTGTATAACTTCATTTTCAAACATGAAACTTGTCAATCCAAACTCATCCCAAAAATCAGATTGTTGGAGAGATGAAGTGGGAGAGAAGCATGAAATTTCTTGTGCCTTTTACTCACAATTTGGACTTGTTTTGTTCACCTCCATAATGGCTTCATCAATCAAATTAGCCCCTTCAAATGAAAGCAAAAATGTATCAATAATGCTTCCTTCTTCTACTGTTGTAAAAACTAACTTGACCTCATCCATTTTCTCCTCAAAGATGGGTTTTTGAGATGGTTTTCCTTCCTTCTCAATGGCTGATTTTACAGTGCAAACTAGATCAACATTTTCTTTGGGCAAAGTGCCAACATGGACACCCAACTCATCACCAACAAACTGCTATTTTTCTCACTTTACTGCTGTTATAAAATTAGCCTTGTTTTCCACTTGTTCTCCAACTTCAACATCCTCTATTGGTTTCACCATCAAGGGGATTTTTGTAATCCCAAATTTAAGAGCCCAACTCTTTAGACTTTGAATTTCTTCATCCTTGTTTGGCTCTTCTTTCTGCTTTTTCCTTGATTGGCATTCTGATTTTTATCCTCCCAACATGGATTTGGGAATGCAAGAGGAGAAGTGGATTGTAACTCAAGTGATTTTGCAATTTTTTGTGGTGGTGGAGGAGGTAGGAACTCTTGTTTCTTTGGAGGGAATGGTTGTTTGGAAGGGAAAAGGATAGAAGAATTGAGATGGGGTGGAAGACTAGGGAATGGAGAAATGGATTCAACACTTGGGACAGCAGATGGAGAGTTTAAAACTTGACACTGCTGAGATAAAACAGATTGGGAAAGAAGGAGAGAAGAGGCATGAGATGGTGTGCTTACCTATTGACAAGGTTGTTGAATACTCCTCTCATACACCTTTATTCCTTCAGTCCACTTTACAAGCAATGGTAGTGTTGTAATCATGAAGTCTAGCTTCTCTTGAGGGCTGTAATGCCTTGGAAAAGGTCCCACCCATGGACAAGGTGCTCTACAACTGATTCTAAATGCTTTCATTTGTGCTTGAGCCCTGGATTGCACCATGTTTACCTCCATCTTTTGGATTTGTTCCAGCAGATCTGTATTTTCTTTTTGACTGCCCTCACAACCAGCATACCCTTGTGCTTGACATGCTTCATATCCAAACTGACTTTGGCACTACTACTCATATGGGTAGACATGCTGATTTTGAATTTGATCAAAATGCTGATTTGGAGGATTTGTAAAACATGTTGGAGGTGTGATATATTGCTGTTGTAAATGTGAATTCCATGATGGAAATGAAGTCATGATTGCACAACTTCATGGAATGGAAAAGAATGAAAATGATGGAAAGAAGAATGGATGGAAATGAATGGAAAATAGGTCTGCAACTTAGAGAATGAGTTGTTTACCAGATGGAGTCACCAGATGTGATTTTGAAAGTGCCTCCTTTTATCCAAAATGGTGCCCCAGCTCGCTTTTGTGGCTAACTCCTTGTGTTCTTACCTCTCTTGTGCCTCAGTCAGAATTTTTTGATTTTAAGGCACTCAAGGATTTTTGGAAATGGCATCATTAGATAGAGCTCTCTCTCAGCTTTCCAGAAAGGTAAAGTTTTCCTCCTAACTCCTTATATTTTTCAAGTTATGGCTCATGGAGTTTTTGTGGAAAATTTTCCCATTTGAGGCCCGCAGCCAATAGGAAGCTGCCACGTGGCAGAGGAGTTCGGGGTCGGAGGCAAATTGGAAATTTTTCCAAGTTTTGGTCGAAGGTTCAAGTGGAAAATTTTTCCCGCGGGTCCGTGAACCAATCGAGTTGTGACACGTGTCACAAGGGGGCGGAATGAAAAAATTTGCTAAGTATTTGAAATTTTTTCCAAAGTCTAAAAATGTCAAAATTTCAAAGGAAAACCCACGGGAGGTCGAAGGAGAGAGAATTATAGAATGAATCAGAGCTTTCCACGTGGCATCTGACCAGCTGGAGCACGGGAATTTTTGAAAATTTTCCAAAGACAAAAAAAAGGTAAAATTTGAAATTTTTTCCTGCCGATCCGTTTTTGGGCCGTTTTTACCCTAAATCTTCAAATAATAATATCTTTTGATCTAGAGCTCGGATTTTCGCGTTCTTTATATCATTGGAAAGATGTTAAAATTATCTACATGATTCCATGGTCAATTTATAATTTTGGTTTATTTTGGAGAGAGAAAATTAAAAAACGGTTCTGGTACGTGTCCATGGCCAGAAATGACATTTCAATAACCAAATTTAACAAAGAATGGGTCGCATTCTTCTCCAATATGGTCAAAAATGATAAGGTATGGGTTTCTAAGGTCCTCCATCTGTTTTAATACATTTTCCATTAATGAGGAATGGGTTCCCATGTTTTTTACGTTTTCTCTCTCGTAGGCTAGACCCATGCATTGTAAAAGCTAGATTTGGCTCATTTCTTGATGGTTGAACACTTTTTGGCATTGAAAACTTCTTCTTTCACCTCCAGCAAGTGATAGTTGTAAGAATTAGACCTTTTTCACAGTTTGTAACAGGTTTATACCTCTTTGATGGTGGAATGCAAGAGATTTTTTCATGAAATTGACAGTGTAAACTCTGTGAATGCTTTCAGTCCTCTGTTTGTATTGTTTTACTTCATTTCAAGACCTCTAATTACATCTATCAACTTGTGTATGTTTTCCCTTGTTGCATTTCATGAATTTGTGTCTATTTATATGGCAAGAAATATTTCACCACTCCTTTTGGTGCATCACCATCTTTAGTTTAGTTTCATTTTTGCATTTTTATCCTGTCTCCTCCTTGCAATCTAGGGTAGAATTATGATTAGAACCTCTGTAGTTGTGCAAAATATAGATCTAAATCAGAGGATTTTGAGGAACCAGCCTCTATTCTGGAGATTCCTCTCTCATTTTCACAAGTCCCACACTTGGAGAGAGGTTTCCATGTTGTGCAATCACACTGGATGCTCTAAACATCATTTAGAACCTTGATTTGCATCCAGGGGTGCTGCTGATTTGCAACAACAATTTTGGCATGCCCGGTGGGACATTAGAGGTCTCATTTTTATTGCAGCAAAGTTGATGTGCATTTGCTGCAATTTTCTTGCTTGAAAAGAGCTATAATTTGCACATCTGACGACTCCAAGGGGAAGAATCAATTGGTTTCAGCAGTGCAACCCTTAAAACTCATGAGAAGAATCACTACAAGGTCAAGAGTTGGAGAAGAAGAAGTGTTGTTTGAATACCTGCAGTTATCTCCAAGAGTAAGGCAAAGTGGGAGGAGAATCCAAAGGTCTCCATCTCCACCAAACAGAACTCTCTCAACTCCTCCACTGGTAGGCCTTTCATTCAATCAACAAGGGTTCTAAGGCCAAAAACAACCCCTATGTCAATTTCTCTCGCAGCATGACCCACTTGCACTCAATGCATAACATTCAATTCCAATTGTAGCCTTGAAGAACATTCCATACTTCACTGGAGAGAATTAGACTACTCCAGGTGATCATGTTAAAGACATTTCCAACCTTTGTGCAATTCATGAAATCAATGAGATGTAAGTGGCTGTCAAGTTGTTGGCATCTTCATTCAAGGGGAAAGCATTGCAATGGTTTAGAAGCCTTGGAGCTGGTTCAATCACAAATTAGAATCAGCTGTGTATAGCACTTCATGAGAAATTTGGAGAGAAGGGAGACAACTTGTCTCTTTTGGAGCAGCTGAAAACCATCAAGAGAGCTCCCAATGAGCAGCTGACCGATTTCAACTTCAGATTTCAAAAGACTTGGGAGAGAATTCCAGTGGCAGTCAGGCCAGCCTGTGACAAGGTGCTTTTCTCTACTATCTCAAAGCTCTAAATTCTGATATTTCTATGTTGATTCAGTCCATGGGAGGCATAACTATCCCTATGGCTTATAGCATTGCCATTAGGGCTGAAAATTGTTTGATCCAAGTGGAAAACTTGCCCCAAGACCTCGCATGCCATTGTTTCCAAGTTTAGAGAGTCCAAACACCAATCAAGCACCTAATTTGACTCCTTCTCCCACTCCCAAAATCGAGTTCAAATGAAGCTTCTACTTCATCTCCAAGTGCCCCAAATGAGCTTCAAGAAGTCATGAAGCAACCGCACACAACCTAGGCAATGAGTGGTTAATCTCAAGAGGCAACAAGCCCAAGGTTTTAGACCTTCTTACTAGCCCCAAGCTCAGCCTAACAGGTAGCCATACCAACCACAAAGACCACCTAATCCAGCTGCAAATATGAATCAAACAAGGCCTCCTGCCAATAGACCATTTCAGCCCTACAATCCAAATGACATATCTGCCTCTAAGGCATTGGTGTCAACACAAAACAACATTGCTTAGGAGTATGACTAGTGTTTGAACACTTTTTGGCATTGAAAACTTCTTCTTTCACCTCTAGCAATTGATAGTTGTAAGAATCAGACCTTTTCACAGTTTGTAACAGGTTTATACCTCTTTGATAGTGGAATGCAAGAGATTTTTACATGAAATTGATAGTGTAAACTCTGTGAATGCTTTCAGTCCTCTGTTTGTATTGTTTTACTTCATTTCAAGACCTCTAATTACATCTATCAGCTTGTGTATGTTTTCCGTTGTTGCATTTCATGAATTTGTGTCTATTTATATGACAAGAAATGTTTCACCACTCCTTTTGGTGCATCACCATCTTTAGTTTAGTTTCATTTTTGCATTTTTATCCTGTCTCCTTGCAATCTAGGGTAGAATTAGGATTAGAACCTCTGTAGTTGTGCAAAATATAGATCTAAATCAAAGGAGTTTGAGGAACCATCCCATGTACTCTAGAGATTCCTCTCTCATTTTCACAAGTCCCGCACTTGGAGAGAGGTTTCCATGTTGTGCAATCACACTGGATGCTCTAAACATCATTTAGAACCTTGATTTGCATCCAGGGGTGCTGCTGATTTGTAACAACAGTTTGGCACGCTCGGTGGGACATTAGAGGTCTAATTTTTATTGCGAGAAAGTTGATGTGCATTTGTTGCAATTTTCTTGCTTGAAAAGACCTATAATTTGCACATCGGCGACTCCAAGGGAAGAATCAATTGGTTTCGAGTAGTGCAAGCACGAAAACTCATGAGAAGAATCACTACAAGGTCAAGAGTTGGAGATGAAGAAGTGTTGTTTGAATACCTGCAGTTATCTCCAAGAGTAAGGTAAAGTGGGAGGAGAATCCAAAGGTCTCCATCTCCACCAAATAGAACTCTCTCAACTCTTCCACCTGGTAGGCCTTTCATTCAATCAACAAGGGTTCTAAGGCCAATTAGAATGGCACAAAACAACCCCTATGTCAATTTCATTGGCATCACCCACTTGTTCTCAATGCACAACATCCAATTCCAATTGCAGCCTTGAATAACATTCCATACTTCACTGGAGAGAATTAGACTACTCCAGGTGATCATGTTAAAGACATTTCCAACCTTTGTGCAATTCATGAAATCAATGAGATGCAAGTGGTCATCAAGTTCTTTGGCATCTTCATTCAAGGGGAAAGCATTGCAATGGTTTAGAAGCCTTGGGCCGGTTCAATCACAAATTAGAATCAGTTTGTGTATAGCACTTCATGAGCAATTTGGAGAGAAGGGAGACAACTTGTCTCTTTTGGAGCAGTGATAACCATCAAGAGAGCTCCCAATGAGCGGTGACCGATTTCAACTTCAGATTTCAAAGACTTGGGAGAGAATTCCGGTGGCGGTCAGCCAACGTGAAGGCGAAGGTTCTTTTCTCTACTATCTCAAAGCTCTAAATTCTGATATTTCTATGTTGATTCAGTCCATGGGAGGCATAACTATCCCTATGGCTTATAGCATTGCCATTAGGGCTGAAAATTGTTTGATCCAAGCTGAAAAACATGCCCCTAGACCTCCCATGCCATTGTTTCCAAGTTTAGAGAGTCCAAACACCAATCAAGCACCTAATTTGACTCCTTCTCCCACTCCCATAAATCGAGTTCAAATGAAGCTTCTACTTCATCTCCAAGTGCCCCAAATGAGCTTCAAGAAGCCATGAAGAACCTGCAAAACCTAGGTAATGAGTGGTTAATCTCAAGAGGCAAAAGCCCAAGGTTTTAGACCTTCTTACCACCTCAAGCTCAGCCTAACAGTAGCCATACCAACCACAAAGACCACCTAATCCAGCTGCAAATATGAATGAAACAAGGCCTCCCCGAATAGACCATTTCAGCCCTACAATCCAAATGCCATATCTCTCTAAGGCATTGGTGCCAACACAAAACAACATTGCTCAGGAGTATGGTGGTGTTTGAACACTTTTTGGCATTGAAAACTTCTTCTTTCACCTCCAGCAAGTGATAGTTGTAAGAATCAGACCTTTTTCACAGTTTGTAACAGGTTTATACCTCTTTGATGGTGGAATGCAAGAGATTTTTTCATGAAATTGATAGTGCAAACTCTGTGAATGCTTTCAGTCCTCTGTTTGTATTGTTTTACTTCATTTCAAGACCTCTAATTACATCTATCAGCTTGTGTATGTTTTCCCTTGTTGCATTTCATGAATTTGTGTCTATTTATATGGCAAGAAATGTTTCACCACTCCTTTTGGTGCATCACCATCTTTAGTTTAGTTTCATTTTTGCATTTTTATCCTGTCTCCTTGCAATCTAGGGTAGAATTAGGATTAGAACCTCTGTAGTTGTGCAAAATATAGATATAAATCATATGAGTTTGAGGAACCATCACTGTACTCTAGAGATTCCTCTCTCATTTTCACAAGTCCCGCACTTGGAGAGAGGTTTCCATGTTGTGCAATCACACTTGGATGCTCTAAACATCATTTAGAACCTTGATTTGCATCCAAGGGTCTGCTGATTTGTAACAACAGTTTTGGCACGCTCGGTGGGACATTAGAGGTCTAATTTTTATTGCGAGAAAAGTTGATGTGCATTTGTTGCAATTTTCTTGCTTGAAAAGAGCTATAATTTGCACATCGGCGACTCGAGGGAAGAATCAATTGGTTTCAGCGGTGCAAGCACGAAAACTCATGAGAAGAATCACTACAAGGTCAAGAGTTGGAGAAGAAGAAGTGTTGTTTGAATACCTGCAGGTTATCTCCAAGAGTAAGGCAAGGTGGGAGGAGAATCCAAGGTCTCCATCTCCACCAAACAGAACTCTCTCAACTCCTCCACTGGTAGGCCTTTCATTCATCAACAAGGGTTCTAAGGCCAATTAGAATGGCACAAAACAACCCCTATGTCGATTTCACTTTGGCAAGGCATCCCTCTTGCTCTCAATGCACAACATCCAATTCCAATTGCACCCTTGAATAACATTCCATACTTCACTGGAGAGAATTAGACTACTCCAGGTGATCATGTTAAAGACATTTCCAACCTTTGTGCAATTCATGAAATCAATGAGATGCAAGTGGTCATCAGAGTTATGGCATCTTCATTCAAGGGGAAAGCATTGCAATGGTTTAGAAGCCTTGGGCTGGTTCAATCACAAATTAGAATCAGGTTGTGTATAGCACTTCATGAGCAATTTGGAGAGAAGGAGACAACTTGTCTCTTTTGGAGCAGTGATAACCATCGAGAGAGCTCCCAATGAGGTGACCGATTTCAACTTCAAATTTCAAAAGACTTGGGAGAGAATTCCAGTGGCAGTCAGGCCAACAGCAGAAGGTTCTTTTCTCTACTATCTCAAAGCTCTAAATTCTGATATTTCTATGTTGATTCAGTCCATGGGAGGCATAACTATCCCTATGGCTTATAACATTGCCATTAGGGCTGAAAATTGTTTGATCCAAGCTGAAAAACATGCCCCTAGACCTCCCATGCCATTGTTTCCAAGTTTAGAGAGTCCAAACACCAATCAAGCACCTAATTTGACTCCTTCTCCCACTCCCATAAATCAGAGTTCAAATGAAGCTTCTACTTCATCTCCAAGTGCCCCAAATGAGCTTCAAGAAGCCATGAAGCAAGCTGCAAACCTAGGTAATGAGCTAGTTAATCTCAAGAGGCAAAAAGCCCAAGGTTTTAGACCTTCTTACCAGCCTCAAGCTTAGCCTAACAGGTAGCCATACCAACCACAAAGACCACCTAATCCAGCTGCAAATATGAATGAAACAAGGCCTCTTGAAAATAGACCATTTCAGCCCTACAATCCAAATGCCATATCTGCCTCTAAGACATTGGTGCCAACACTAAACAACATTGCTCGGAGTATGACTGGTGTTTGAACACTTTTTCACATTGAAAACTTCTTCTTTCACCTCTAGCAAGTGATAGTTGTAAGAATCATACCTTTTCACGGTTTATGTGAGTTTATACCTCTTTGATGGTGGAATGCAAGAGATTTTTCATGAAATTGATAGTGTAAACTCTGTGAATGCTTTCAGTCCTCTGTTTGTATCAGCTTGTGTATGTTTTCCGTTGTTGCATTTCATGAATTTGTGTCTATTTATATGGCAAGAAATGTTTCACCACTCCTTTTGGTGCATCACCATCTTTAGTTTAGTTTCATTTTTACATTTTTAACCCTGTCTCCTTGCATCTAGGGTAGAATTAGGATTAGAAACTCTGTAGTTGTGGAAAATATAAATCTAAATCAGAGGATTTTGAGGAACCAACCTCTATTCGGAGATTCCTCTCTCATTTTCACAAGTCCCGCACTTGGAGAGAGGTTTCCATGTTGTGCAATCACACTGGATGCTCTAAACATCATTTAGAAACTTGATTTGCATCCGAGGGTCTTCTGATTTGCTGATTTGCAACAACGGTTTTGGCACGCTGGTGGGACATTAGAGGTCTCATTTTAGTGTAGAAAAGTTGATGTGCATTTGTTGCAATTTTCTTTCTTGAAAAGAGCTATAATTTACACATCTCACGACTCCAGGGAAGAATCAATTGGTTTCAGCAGTGCAAGCCTGAAAACTCATGAGAAAAATCACTACAAGGTCAAGAGTTGGAGAAGAAGAAGTGTTGTTTGAATACCTGCAGTTATCTCCAAGAGTAAGGCAAAGTGGGAGGAGAATCCAAAGGTCTCCATCTCCACCAAACAGAACTCTCTCAACTCCTCCACCTGGTAGGCCTTTCATTAAATCAACAAGGGTTCTAAGGCCACAAAACAACCCCTATGTCAATTTCACTGGCAGTAGCCCACTTGCTCTCAATGCACAACATCCAATTCCAATTGCAGCCTTGAAGAACATTCCATACTTCACTGGAGAGAATTAGACTACTCCAGGTGATCATGTTAAAGACATTTCCAACCTTTGTGCAATTCATGAAATCAATGAGATGCAAGTGGCTGTCAAGTTGTTGGCATCTTCATTCAAGGGGAAAGCATTGCAATGGTTTAGAAGCCTTGGAGCTGGTTCAATCACAAATTAGAATCAGCTGTGTATAGCACTTCATGAGCAATTTGGAGAGAAGGGAGACAACTTGTCTCTTTTGGAGCAGCTGACAACCATCAAGAGAGCTCCCAATGAGCAGCTGACCGATTTCAACTTCAGATTTCAAAAGACTTGGGAGAGAATTCCAGTGGCAGTCAGGCCAACAGCAGAAGGTGCTTTTCTCTACTATCTCAAAGCTCTAAATTATGATATTTCTATGTTGATTCAGTCCATGGGAGGCATAACTATCCCTATGGCTTATAGCATTGCCATTAGGGCTGAAAATTGTTTGATCCAAGCTGGCAAACTTGCCCCTAGACCTCCCATGCCATTGTTTCCAAGTTTAGAGAGTCCAAACACCAATCAAGCACCTAATTTGACTCCTTCCCCCACTCCCAAAATCGAGTTCAAATGAATCTTCTACTTCATCTCGAAGTGCCCCAAATGAGCTTCAAGAAGTCATGAAGCAACTGCAAAACTAGGCAATGAGTGGTTAATCTCAAGAGGCAAAAAGCCCAAGGTTTTAGACCTTCTTACCAGCCCCAAGCTCAGCCTAACAGTAGCCATACCAACCACAAAGACCACCTAATCCATTCTACAAATTTGAATCAAACAAGGCCTCCCGATAGACCATTTCAGCCTCTACATCCAAATGTCATATCTACCTCTAACGCATTGGTGCCAACACAAAACAACATTGCTCGGGAGTATGACTGGTGTTTGAACACTTTTTGGCATTGAAAACTTCTTCTTTCACCTCCAGTAAGTGATAGTTGTAAGAATCGAGACCTTTTCACGATTTGTAACAGGTTTATACCTCTTTGATGGTGTAATGCATTAGATTTTTTCATGAAATTGACGATGTGTAAACTCTGTGAATGCTTTCAGTCCTCTCTGTTTGTATTGTTTTAATTCATTTCAAGACCTCTAATTACATCTATCAGCTTGTGTATGTTTTCCGTTGTTGCATTTCATGAATTTGTGTCTATTTATATGGCAAGAAATGTTTCACCACTCCTTTTGGTGCATCACCATCTTTAGTTTAGTTTCATTTTTGTATTTTTATCCTGTCTCCTTGCAATCTAGGGTAGAATTAGGATTAGAACCTCCGTAGTTGTGAAAAATATAGATCTAAATCGAGGAGTTTGAGGAACCACCTCTATTCTAGAGATTCCTCTCTCATTTTCACAAGTCCCGCACTTAGAGAGAGGTTTCCATGTTGTGCAATCACAATGGATGCTCTAAACATGATTTAGAACTTTGATTTGCATCCAGGTGCTTTGCTGATTTGCAACAATAGTTTTGGCATGCCCGGTGGGACATTAGAGGTCTCATTTTTATTGCAGCAAAGTTGATGTGCATTTGTTGCAATTTTCTTGCTTGAAAAGAGCTATAATTTGCACATCCGCGACTCCAAGGGAAGAATCAATTGGTTTCAGCGGCAAGCACGAAAACTCATGAGAAGAATCACTACAAGGTTAAGAGTTGGAGAAGAAGAAGTGTTTTTGAATACTGCAGTTATCTCCAAGAGTAAGGAAAAGTGGGAGGAGAATCCAAAGGTCTCCATCTCCACCAAAGAGAACTCTCTCAACTCCTCCACTGGTAGGCCTTTCATTCAATCAACAAGGGTTCTAAGGCCAATTAGAATGGCACAAAACAACCCCTATGTCAATTTCATTGGCGAAGCCCACTTGTTCTCAATGCACAACATCCAATTCCAATTGCGAGCCTTGAATAACATTCCATACTTCACCTTTGGAGAGAATTAGACTACTCCAGGTGATCATGTTAAAGACATTTCCAACCTTTGTGCAATTCATGAAATCAATGAGATCAAGTGGTGTCAAGTTCTTTGGCATCTTCATTCAAGGGGAAAGCATTGCAATGGTTTAGAAGCCTTGGGCTGGTTCAATCACAAATTAGAATCAGTGTGTATAGCACTTCATGAGCAATTTGGAGAGAAGGGAGACAACTTGTCTCTTTTGGAGCAGTGATAACCATCAAGAGAGCTCCCAATGAGCGGTGACCGATTTCAACTTCAGATTTCAAAAGACTTGGGAGAGAATTCCGGTGGCGGTCGAAGCCAACGGCGAAGGTTCTTTTCTCTACTATCTCAAAGCTCTAAATTCTGATATTTCTATGTTGATTCAGTCCATGGGAGGCATAACTATCCCTATGGCTTATAGCATTGCCATTAGGGCTGAAAATTGTTTGATCCAAGTGAAAAACATGCCCCTAGACCTCCCATGCCATTGTTTCCAAGTTTAGAGAGTCCAAACACCAATCAAGCACCTAATTTGACTCCTTCTCCCACTCCCATAAATCGAGTTCAAATGAAGCTTCTACTTCATCTCCAAGTGCCCCAAATGAGCTTCAAGAAGCCATGAAGCAACCTGAAAACCTAGGTAATGAGTGGTTAATCTCAAGAGGCAAAAGCCCAAGGTTTTAGACCTTCTTACCAGCCTCAAGCTCAGCTCTAACAGGTAGCCATACCAACCACAAAGACCACCTAATCCAGCCTTTAAATATGAATGAAACAAGGCCTCCTGCCAATAGACCATTTCAGCCCTACAATCCAAATGCCATATCTGCCTCTAAGGCATTGGTGCCAACACAAAACAACATTGCTCAGGAGTATGACTGGTGTTTGAACACTTTTTGGCATTGAAAACTTCTTCTTTCACCTCTAGCAAGTGATAGTTGTAAGAATCAGACCTTTTCACAGTTTGTAACAGGTTTATACCTCTTTGATGGTGGAATGCAAGAGATTTTTTCATGAAATTGATAGTGTAAACTCTGTGAATGCTTTCAGTCCTTTGTTTGTATTGTTTTACTTCATTTCAAGACCTCTAATTACATCTATCAGCTTGTGTATGTTTTCCCTTGTTGCATTTCATGAATTTGTGTCTATTTATATGGCAAGAAATGTTTCACCACTCCTTTTGGTGCATCACCATCTTTAGTTTAGTTTCATTTTTGCATTTTTATCCCTGTCTCCTTGCAATCTAGGGTAGAATTAGGATTAGAACCTCTGTAGTTGTGCAAAATATAGATCTAAATCATATGAGTTTGAGGAACCATCCTGTACTCTAGAGATTCCTCTCTCATTTTCACAAGTCCCACACTTGGAGAGAGGTTTCCATGTTGTGCAATCACACTGGATGCTCTAAACATCATTTAGAACCTTGATTTGCATCCAAGGGTGCTGCTGATTTGTAACAACAGTTTTGGCACGCTCGGTGGGACATTAGAGGTCTAATTTTTATTGCAGAAAAGTTGATGTGCATTTGTTGCAATTTTCTTGCTTGAAAAGAGCTATAATTTGCACATCTGGCGACTCCAAGGGGAAGAATCAATTGGTTTCAGCAGTGCAAGCCTGAAAACTCATGAGAAGAATCACTACAAGGTCAAGAGTTGGAGAAGAAGAAGTGTTGTTTGAATACCTGCAGTTATCTCCAAGAGTAAGGCAAGGTGGGAGGAGAATCCAAAGGTCTCCATCTCCACCAAACAGAACTCTCTCAACTCCTCCACCTGGTAGGCCTTTCATTCAATCAACAAGGGTTCTAAGGCCAATTAGAATGGCACAAAACAACCCCTATGTTGATTTCACTTTGGCGGCATCCCTCTTGCTCTCAATGCACAACATCCAATTCCAATTGCAGCCTTGAAGAACATTCCATACTTCACTGGAGAGAATTAGACTACTCCAGGTGATCATGTTAAAGACATTTCCAACCTTTGTGCAATTCATGAAATCAATGAGATACAAGTGGTACGTCAAGTTCTTTGGCATCTTCATTCAAGGGGAAAGCATTGCAATGGTTTAGAAGCCTTGGAGCTGGTTCATCACAAATTAGAATCAGTCGTGTGTATATAGCATTCATGAGCAATTTGGAGAGAAGGGAGACAACTTGTCTCTTTTGGAGCAGCTGACCGATTTCAACTTCAGATTTCAAAAGACTTGGGAGAGAATTCCAGTGGCAGTCAGGCCAATAGCAGAAGGTGCTTTTCTCTACTATCTCAAAGCTCTAAATTGTGATATTTCTATGTTGATTCAGTCCATGGGAGGCATAACTATCCCTATGGCTTATAGCATTGCCATTAGGGTTGAAAATTGTTTGATCCAGTGGCAAACTTGCCCCTAGACCTCCCATGCCATTGTTTGCAAGTTTAGAGAGTCCAAACACCAATCAAGCACCTAATTTGACTCCTTCTCCCACTCCCAGAAATCAGAGTTCAAATGAAGCTTCTACTTCATCTCTAAGTGCCCCAAATGAGCTTCAAGAAGTCATGAAGCAACTGCAAAACCTAGGCAATGAGATGGTTACTCTCAAGAGGAAACAAGCCCAAGGTTTTAGACCTTCTTACCAGCCCCAAGCTCAGCCTAACAGGTAGCCATACCAACCACAAAGACCACCTAATCCAGTTTGTAAATATGAATCAAACAAGGCCTCCCGCCAATAGACCATTTAAGCCCTACAATCCAAATGCCATATCTACCTCTAAGGCAATGGTGCCAACACAAAACAACATTGCTCGGGAGTATGACTGGTGTTTGAACACTTTTTGGCATTGAAAACTTCTTCTTTCACCTCTGTAGCAAGTGATAGTTGTAAGAATCGACCTTTTCACGGTTTGTAACAGTTTATACCTCTTTAATGGTTGAATGCAAGAGATTTTTCATGAAATTGACGATAGTGTAAACTCTGTGAATGCTTTCGGTCTTGTTTGTATTGTTTTACTTCATTTCAAGACATCTAATTACATCTATCAACTTGTGTATGTTTTCTGTTGTTGCATTTCATGAATTTGTGTCTATTTATATGGCAAGAAATGTTTCACCACTCCTTTTGGTGCATCACCATCTTTAGTTTAGTTTCATTTTTGAATTTTTATCCCTGTCTCCTTGCAATCTAGGGTAGAATTAGGATTAGAACCTCTGTAGTTGTGTAAAATATAGATCTAAATCAGAGGATTTTGAGGAACCAGCCTCTATTTTGGAGATTCCTCTCTCATTTTCACAAGTCCCGCACTTGGAGAGAGGTTTCCATGTTGTCTTGCAATCACACTGGATGCTCTAAACATCATTTAGAACCTTGATTTGCATCCAGGGGTGCTGCTGATTTGCAACAACAGTTTTGGCACGCCCGGTGGGACATTAGAGGTCTCATTTTTATTGCAGCAAAGTTGATGTGCATCTGCTGCAATTTTCTTGCTTGAAAAGAGCTATAATTTGCACATCTGATGACTCCAAGGGGAAGAATCAATTGGTTTCAGTAGTGCAAGCTTGAAAACTCATGAGAAGAATCACTACAAGGTCAAGAGTTGGAGAAGAAGAAGTGTTGTTTGAATACCTGCAGTTATCTCCAAGAGTAAGGCAAAGTGGGAGGAGAATCCAAAGGTCTCCATCTCCACCAAACAGAACTCTCTCAACTCCTCCACCTGGTAGGCCTTTCATTCAATCAACAAGGGTTCTAAGGCCAATTAGAATGGCACAAAACAACCCCTATGTCAATTTCACTGGCAGCAGCCCACTTGCTCTCAATGCACAACATCTAATTCCAATTGCAGCCTTGAAGAACATTCCATACTTCACTGGAGAGAATCAGACTACTCCAGGTGATCATGTTAAAGACATTTCCAACCTTTGTGCAATTCATGAAATCAATGAGATGCAAGTGGCTGTCAAGTTGCTGGCATCTTCATTCAAGGGGAAAGCATTGCAATGGTTTAGAAGCCTTGGAGCTGGTTCAATCACAAATTAGAATCAGTTGTGTATAGCACTTCATGAGCAATTTGGAGAGAAGGGAGACAACTTGTCTCTTTTGGAGCAGCTGACAACCATCAAGAGAGCTCCCAATGAGCAGCTGACCGATTTCAACTTCAGATTTCAAAAGACTTGGGAGAGAATTCCAGTGGCAGTTAGGCCAACAGCAGAAGGTGCTTTTCTCTACTATCTCAAAGCTCTAAATTCTGATATTTCTATGTTGATTCAGTCCATGGGAGGCATAACTATCCCTATGGCTTATAGCATTGCCATTAGGGCTGAAAATTGTTTGATCCAAGCTGGCAAACTTTCCCCTAGACCTCCCATGCCATTGTTTCCAAGTTTAGAGAGTCCAAACACCAATCAAGCACCTAATTTGACTCCTTCTCCCACTCCCATAAATCAGAGTTCAAATGAAGCTTCTACTTCATCTCCAAGTTCCCCAAATGAGCTTCAAGAAGTCATGAAGCAACTACAAAACCTAGGCAATGAGCTGGTTACTCTCAAGAGGCAACAAGCCCAAGGTTTTAGACCTTCTTACCAGCCCCAAGCTCAGCCTAACAGGTAGCCATACCAACCACAAAGACCACCTAATCCAGCTACAAATATGAATCAAACAAGGCCTCCTACCAATAGACCATTTCAGCCCTACAATCCAAATGCCATATCTACCTCTAAGGCATTGGTGCCAACACAAAACAACATTGCTCAGGAGTATGACTGGTGTTTGAACACTTTTTGGCATTGAAAACTTCTTCTTTCACCTCTAGCAAGTGATAGTTGTAAGAATCAGACCTTTTTCACAGTTTGTAACAGGTTTATACCTCTTTGATGGTGGAATGCAAGAGATTTTTTCATGAAATTGACAGTGTAAACTCTGTGAATGCTTTTAGTCCTCTATTTGTATTGTTTTACTTCATTTGAAGACCTCTAATTACATCTATCATCTTGTGTATGTTTTCCCTTATTGCATTTCATGAATTTGTGTCTATTTATATGGCAAGAAATGTTTCACCACTCCTTTTGGTGCATCACCATCTTTACTTTAGTTTCATTTTTGAATTTTTATCCTGTCTCCTTGCAATCTAGGGTAGAATTAGGATTAGAACCTCCGTAGTTGTGAAAAATATAGATGTAAATCGGAGGATTTTGAGGAACCAGCCTCTATTCTAGAGATTCCTCTCTCATTTTCACAAGTCCCGCACTTGGAGAGGTTTCCATGTTGTGCAATCACTTTGGATGCTCTAAACATCATTTAGAACCTTGATTTGCATCCGAGTGTTCTGATTTGCAACAACACCTCCAAAAGGCTGAATATTTAACGGGAACACACCAAATTGTTAAAGATAAAGTGGAAGACCTCTAAGGTCCCACCAGGCGTGCCAAAACTGTTGTTGCAAATCAGCAACACCCCCTGGATGTTGATCAGATTTCTAGTTTGATCATTCTAAGCATCTAGTGTGATTGCACAACATTGAATCCTCTTCCCAAGTGTGGGACTTGCAAAAATGGAAGAGGAATCTCCAGATTAGAGGCTGGTTCCTCAACTCCTCTGATCAGCTATTTTACTTGCACAATTATAGAGGTTTAAACTCCTAATCCTACCCTAAATTCCAAAGGAGACAGAGATAGAGAATGCAGATAAACTAAAACTAATGCTAATAGGTGATGCACCAAAGGAGTTATAGACACACGATCTTTGCATGAAATACACAATCCACAAGGAAACACAAGACACAAAACATGCACAAATACTCAAAATGTAATGAAAGATCAAGAAAGCAATGATAGATATATGAAAGGATTGAGGGATTTTAATCACGAGAACATATATCAACATCTCGGATTCGATACAAGACATTACACCGATCTAGAGGCAAGAAAAGGTGTTGTATTACATGGAAAGGTAAAATTTCTTCACAAATTTTGCCAAGGAGGAAGAAAAACGGAAGTTGCAGAGCTAAAAAGTGTCTCTCCTTTTGCAAAATGAACTCATTCTAGCTTTTACATTGCAAACCACGACCCCAGGAGAGAGAAACACGGGAAAAAGTGCAAGGGTTTCAACCATTGACCAAAATGCCATCAAAATAGTATGGGCGCCCTGTGCGACCCATTCCCTACCATTTTTAACCATGCTAGGAGAGAATGCGAGCCATTCTTCATTAAAAACAGTGGTTGAAACGTCATTTCTGTCCATGACCACGTGCCAGAGGCATTTTTCAATTTTATCTCTCTAAACTCCACCAAAATGTAAAATGACCCAGGAATCTTGTAGAGAATTTCACTAGATTTCCATTGATATAAAGAACGTGAAAAATCAAGCTCTGCATCGAAAGATATGGTGATTTGAAGTTTTAGGGCAAAATAGGGCCAAATCGGGTCGGTGGGAAAAATTCGAATTTTTGCACCTTTTTGGTCATTTGGAAAATTTTCCAAAATTTCCTGTGCTCTGCCACTCTAGGTGCCATGTGGCGGCATCTCATTGGCCGCGGGCCTTTCAGGGGAAACTTTTCCCAAAAAACTCCGCCGAGCCATAACTTCAAAAATACATGGAGTTAGGAGGAAAACTTTACCTTTCTGGAAAGCTGAGAAAGAGTTCTATCCAATGGTGATTACCTAGATTTTGTAATTGCTTCATGACTTCTTTAAGTTCATTTGAGGCACTAGAAGATGAAGTGGAAGCTTCACTTGAATTCTGATTTCTAGGAGTGGGAATAGAAGCTAAATTAGGCACTTGGCTAGTACTTGGGCTCTCTAAACTTGGAAATAATGGCATTGGAGGCCTAGGAGCCAGCTTGCCAGCTTGAATCAAACAATTTTCAGCTCTAATGGCAATGCTATAAGCAATGGGGATAGTTGTGCCTCCCATGGACTGAATTAACATAGAAATATCAGAATTTAAAGCTTTAAGGTAATAAAGAAAAGCACCTTCTCTGTGTTGGCCTGACTGCCACTGGAATTCTCTCCCAAGTCCTTTGAAATCTGAAATTAAAATCAGTCAGCTGCTCATTGGGAGCTCTTTTGATAGTTGTCAGCTGCTCCAAAAGGGACAAGTTGTCTCCCTTTTCCCCAAACTGCTCATGGAGGGCTATACATAGCTGATTCCAATTTTGAATAGAACCTGAGGCAAGACTCCTGAACCATTGCAAAGCTTTCCCTTTGAATGAAGATGCCAACAGTTTGACAGCAACTTGCATCTCATTGATCTCATGGATTGCACAAATGTTAGCAATATCCTTAACATGATCACCAGTGAGGTCTGATTTTCTCCAAGTGAAGTATGGAATGTTCTTCAATGCTACAATTGGGATTGGATTTTGTGCATTGAGAGCAAGTGGGTCTGCTGCTAGTGAAATTGACATAGGGGTTGTTTTGTGCCATTCTGATTGGCCTTAGAACCCTTGTTGATTGAATGAAAGGCCTACCAGGTGGAGGAGTTGAGAGAGTTCTGTTTGGTGGAGATGGAGACCTTTGGATTCTCCTCCCACTTTGCCTTATTCTTGGAGATAATACGTAGATATTCAAACAACACCTCTTCCTCTCCAGCTCTTGACCTTGTGTTGATTCTTCTCATGAGTTTTCAGGTCTGCACTGCTAAAACCAGCTGATTCTTCTTCCTTGGAGTCACCAGATGTGTAATTTATAGCTCTTTTAAAGCAAGAAACTTGCAACAAATGCACATCAATTTTGTTACAATGAAGATGAAGACCTCTAAGGTCCCACCGGTGCCAAAACTGTTGTTGCAAATCAGCAGCACCCCTGGATGTTGATCAGATTTCTAGTTTGATCATACTAGCATCCAGTGTGATTGCACAACATTGAATCCTTTCCCCAAGTGTGGGACTTGCAAAATGAGAAAGGAATCTCCAGTTTAGAGGCTGGTTCCTCAATTCCTCTGGTCAGATTTATCACTTACAGTCAGCAGAGGTCTATATTCCTAACCCTACCCTAAATTCCAAAGGAGACAGAGATAGAGAATGCAAAAAAAACTAAAACTAATGCTAATAGGTGATGCACCAAAGGAGTGGTGAGCATTTTTTACTTCTGTAGATTGACACAATCCATAAAAATGCAACAAAGAACCTCATGCACAAACTGATAATTGTAATGAAGGATCATAAATTAACCAAACAACACAGCAGAGGATGAAAACTAATCACAGAGGTTGTATTGTTATTTTAATCATCAAAATCACTTGCATTACAACACCTGAGAGGAAAATAAAGTTGCATCTCTTAGAAAGGTCTGATATTCCACCAAAATCACTTCCAAGGTGAGAAAGGGGACCTGCAATACACAAAAAATGTTCCACCCTTTGAAAATGAGCCAAATCTGGCTTTTACAGTGCAAGGGACGAGCCCAGGAGAGAGAAACGCGGAAAACATGGAAGGGATTCAACCATTGACCAAAACACATTCAAAATAGCATGGGCATCCTTACAGACCCATCCCCTAACATTTTTAGCCATGCTGGGAGAGAATGCGAGCCATTCTTCATTAAAAACGGTGGTTGAAACGTCATTTCTGTCCATGACCACGTGCCAGAGGTGTTTTTCAATTTTATCTCTCCAAACTCCATCAAAATGCAAAAATGACCCTGGAATCTTGTAGATAATTTCACCATCTTTCCATTGATATAAAGAACGTGAAAAACCGAGCTCTAGATCGAAAGATATGGCCATTTGAAGTTTTAGGGAAAAACAGGCCAAATCGGGTCAAGGCAAAAATTCGAATTTTTGCACCTTTTTGGTCATTTGGAAAATTTTCCAAAATTTCCCCACGCTCCGCCACTCTAGGTGCCACGTGGCAGCATCTCATTGGCCATGGGCCTTTCAGGGGAAATTTTTTCCAAAAAACTCCGCCGAGCCATAACTTCAAAAATACATGGAGTTAGGAGGAAAACTTTACCTTTCTGGAAAGTTGAGAAAGAGCTCTATCCAATGGTGTCATTTCCAGAAGGTTTTGAGTGCCTAAAAAGCAAAATATTATGACTGAGGCACAAGAGAGGAAAAAATGAGAGGAGTTAGCCACAAAAAATGAGCAGGGGCACATTTTGGATAACAACCATCTCCCAAGCACACACACACACACACACACACACAACGGGACACGTTCTACATGACACACACGTTGTATACATGATGCACGCACACACAACACACGACACACACTTGAAATGGGGTATGGCACACACTCAAGATATATGAGTTCTACCACAACACAAGCTTAAAGCCACACACATCACCGCACTCAAAAATCAATGATGCCTTCTTCACAGGTAATCACACACATGCATGGCAACATGAACATACACACACACCAGCACAGTGCACACACAAAGAACACACACGCACACGCAGCATTGTTCACACACATTCATCACATTCACACATATGTCGAGCACATGTGAACACACGAGTGAACAACAAGTTGCACAAGGTACACACACACAGCTGATCACACACACACGAATTATCAAGTCAACAATCACGTACATGACACACATGACATGAAACAAAGGAGGAACTCACATTCCCCACATTAGTTTGGATACACACACTACACACGCAAACATGGGAGATGTATGCACACACACATTGCACATTGCAACACACAACAAAACACTTCCCACACAAGGCACCTTCACATGCACACACACTGCACACACACATGACACAAAATGATCACATCCATGTTCCACACAGATCAGGACATCCGGATCAACATCACACACACGCACACAATAGACACAACAAAGGATCACTCATGGCACGGCTCAGGAGATCATCACACTACACACACGCCATCATCCCACGCAACACATTCAAGAGACATCAAGAAATGATCGCACACACACTTGACACACATGCACACACATTGGCCATTCACGCACATCGCAC